>VZQC01015004.1:8123973-8166373 GCA_009823505.1 Rhizomys pruinosus
TTTTTGTCTTTTCGAGACAGGGTCTCCCTGTAGCCCCAGCTGTCCTGGAACTCACTCTGGAGACCAGGCTGGCCTTGAACTCACAAAGATCCGCCTGCCTCTGCCTCCCAAGTGCTAGAATTAAAGGCGTGCGCCACCACGCCCAGCCCACGTTAACATCTTGACGTGACGTCATGCTCTGTTTCCTGACTAGGGAGCCCACACGACGATGTGGAAACAAATTCTGAAGGAATGAATGTGAACTGTCCCCTCCAGACTCACATGTTTGAAAACTTTGTCCCTAACTGGTGACACTTTTCAAGAGATTGCAGAACCTTTTGGACATGGTGCCTACCTGGTAACATAGGCCTGTGCCGGCAGGCTTGAGCATTGTTGGCTCTGCTTCAGGCCTGCTCATACAACAAAGCCCTTCCTACCCCACTGCCATGGCTGTGAGCTGCTCCGACCACCGCAGTGGG
This sequence comes from Rhizomys pruinosus, assembly GCA_009823505.1. NCBI lineage: Eukaryota > Metazoa > Chordata > Mammalia > Rodentia > Spalacidae > Rhizomys > Rhizomys pruinosus. The sequence goes on from VZQC01015004.1 coordinate 8,124,432, forward strand.
CCAAGGTAAATCCTTCTTCCCTTGAGTTATTTCTGTTAGGCATTCTGTAACAGTGGCAAGAAAAGTAATAACATACTAGTGTAGATGAGGTATTGACCGCCGGGCTGTGGTGGCACACGCCTTTAATCCTAGCACTTGGGAGGCAGAGGCAGGCAGATCTTTGTGAGTTCAAGGCCAGCTTGGTCTGCAGAGTGAGTTCCAGGACAGCTGGGGCTACAGGGAGACTTTGTCTCGAAAAGACCAAAAAACAAAACAAAACAAAACAAAAATATGAGGTATTGACCAATGTGGCCCTCCTTGAGGAGACTGGCTGTCCCCAGGGCAGTCCAGGCCAGGCCCTCCCTGTAGTTCAGCATTTCTGCTCCTAATGTGCTCCACAGCAACCCTCATGAACATTCTCATAGAGAGAAGGTTATGAGGACATGGGTGCGAGGGTGTGGCACTGTTCCTTGTGGTGAGGGATGGAGGAGGGCCCATGCCTGGGAGACTCGTTAGTGTGAGACACAGCACACTGGGCACTGCACAGCAGGAAGGAAACTGGCGTTCACAGAGGACGCCAGGAGCTGAAAGCGGAGTTCAGCAGAAAGAGAAAGAAAATGAAATTCATAATTCTGAGCAAGTCAAGTAGATTTCAAAATACACATACCATCTGGCAAATAACCATACAAACCAAAATACTTTAGAATGGTTGGCTTTAAGAGGAGAAAGAGGATGGCGATTAACATGGAGACCTAGAAGAGGTCAACATGCAGAGAGAACAAGAGACTGCAGAGTTCTCAGCCCTAAATAGGACAGCTATCTGGCTCCTTCTTGTCCCCAAGGCTCAGGGATCATTGCCAAGAAGGGGGCAGGACTGTAGGAGCCGGAGTGCTGGAGGAGCACCGGGAGCTTGTTGTCTGGAACAGCTGTACACTGGGACCCATAGCACACGTGACAGCATGCACGAGACCTGTGTAAACCCAGGCCAGGCAGAGGCCGGTGCAGGTGGGGAGGCAGCAGGAAGCTCTGGCCCCGGCTGAGGATCTCTGGGCAGCTGATAGATGCTGGGAGACGGATTTTTCCTTACTAGTATGAGGCCTGGTAGGTTGACCAGACTCCAAGGACAGACCAACACCCAAGAAACAGAGATGAAAAAAAAAAAAAAAAGACAATAGAGGACATGAAGAGGGGCTTGGTAGCAAGGGGGGGGCTGGAGAGGAGGCATGGGCTCTGAACATGATCAGAATGCATTGTCTGGAGTTCTCAGCTGGGTGTGCTGGCACACACCTTTGATCCCAGCACTCCCCCAGTGCAGGTCACTGTCTGTGAGTTCAAGGCTAGCCTGTTCTACATAGCAAGTTCCAGGCCAGTTGGGATTATAGGGAGACCTTGTCTCAAAAAGACCAAAAAAAAATATGCATTGTATAAAATTCCCAAGTCAATAAAAATATTTTTTTAAAAATAGAAGTCTAGGGCCGGAGAGATGGCTCAACAGTTAAGAGCACTGACTGCTCTTGCAGAGGACCCTGGTTCAAATCCCAGCACCCACATGATGGCTAACAACCATCCATAACTCCTGTTCTAGGAGATTCAACACCCTCTTCTGACCTCCTCAGGCATTCCATGACACAGGTTTCATTACATTGCATTACACACATGCGGCCAACACACTATACACATAAAGTAAAAAAATAAAATAAAATAAATATATTAAATACAATAGAAGTCTAGAACAGTGACTCATTCCTGAAATCTCAACACTTAGGAGGATGAGACAGGAGGATTACCACAAATTCAAGGCCAACCTGAGCTACACAGGAAGTTTGAGGCTAGCCTGAGATATCTGAGATTCTAACAACAGGAAAAGAGAAAAAAAAAAAAAGACACTAAGGAGGATAGAAGGATGGGAAGGGAATGATGGTGGAAGGAGACAAACTCTCCCTTACATAAAAAGAAATACAGGGGCTAGAGAGATAGCCTAGCGGTTAAGAGCACCGACTGCTCTTGCAGAGGACCCGGGTTGGATCCCCAGCACCCACATGGCGGCTAAGAACCGTCTGTAACTCCAATTCCAGGAGAACTCCAGTTCCAGGGGAATCTGAGACCCTCTTCTGACCTCCGCGGCATTGCATGACACGGGTGCACAGACCTGCATGCAGACAGTACATTCATACACATACAAAAATAAATAAAATTTAAAAAAATTAAAAAAAAAAGAAATACAAAGAGTTAGATTCAGGAAACAAGGACTGGGCTCACCTCTACTGCATGTGACCTTGGGCAAGATGCCACTCTGTTGTTCCAACTTTAACTTTTTAAAAACTGTGTTTATTTATTTATTTACTTTTATGTATATAAATGTCTTGCATGCATGTATGTAAGTGCACCCATGTGTGCAATGCCCACGGAGGTCTGAAGAAAGTGTTGGATCCTATGGACCTGGAGTTATGGATGGTTGTTAGCCACCATGTAGGTGCTGGGAACTGAACCTGGGTCCTTTCTGCAAGAGTAGCCAGTGATCTTAACCCCTGAGTTGTCTCTCCAGCCTGTTTCAACCTTTAAAGAGGTAGAAAATAGATATTGTGAGATGTTTATATGACTCGGGCTTGTCTGAAACACTGGACGGCCAAGGCTTGTTTCTTGGCAGATTTCCACAAAGGCCTCTGGCTACACATGTACAAGTCAAGGGATTTGCCTGCCTGGGTGGCTGGGTTGTAGCTCAGCAGCAGGCCCCTGGTGGGTACACGTGCACATGTAGGTGTAGGCACCTGCCTGCGGCGTTGGGGTGGGAGCGACACACATGGAACGGGATGAAATTCAGAGCTCTGGTAAAGATCCTCACATTAAAATCCTGTATAACAAGCTGAAGAAATGGCTCATCAGTTAAGAGCAGTTGCTGTTCTTCCAGAGGATGGGAGTTCAAATTCCCAGTTCAAATGCCCATATTGGGCATCTTGCAACCTCCTATAATTCCAGTTCCAGGGGATCTAATGCCCGCTTCTGGCCTATGCAGGCTGTGAAAGCCTCTGTCCTCCACACATACTAATAAATAAAACAAACCTTTTAAAACAAAACAAAAATCTTCTCTTACTATCTCGAGAAGCACCCACCCACACACCTCTCCAGATTTGAAGCCCCCTCTGCTCAAAAATGCAAATATGTGCCCAGCAGTCCCCTGTGTGGTTAGCAGTCTTAACAGCTGCAGACATTAACTCTGAGGCGAGCTTGTGTTTGTTTGTCATGTTCCTGTGTCGGATTAGCTCCTATCACCTGGAAAGCTGAGAAAATCAAGCCTAAGGGATGAGTTCCATGCAGTTAGATCCAATGCGAACAAGAACAGAGGAGGAGATTTCCAAGGAGGTGAAGTGCTTGAGCAGGGGCTGGGCTCCCCAGGGAAGGACCTCGGGATGTAAGGATCCCAGCTGGAGGAGGGGGCCTGAAGGCAAGCGTTTGAGTTTGCCAGGGCCATAGCATCTCACTGAGTTTCGGGCCTTTCCACTGGTCACCTTGTTGAATTCCTGCATACACAGCACACATTCTGTAGGACTCTTGTTCAACCCCTAACCTTCAAGTTTCTTCATATTTTCTGGCTTCCCTAGAGTAGGAAGAGGGGTCAGTCCTGATAGTAACTTTTTTTTTTCTTTTTGAGACAGGGTCTCCCTTTAGTACTAGCTGGCCTGGAGCTCACTATGTAGACCATACTGGCTTGAACTCACAGAGATCCGCCTGCCTCTGCCTCCCAAGTGCTGGGATTAAAAGCATGCACCACCAAGCCTGGACTTAGATGGTTTTTATCCACCACATGGGTGCTGGGAATCGAACCCAGGAATCGAACCCAGTCTTCTGCAAGAGCAGTCGGTGCTCTTAACCACTGAGCCATCTCTCCAGCCCCGATAGTAACTTTTATTCCATGCTCACAGCTCAAGTGATGGGCACATTTTCCATTTACACTGAGACTAGGAGGAAGCAAGTGCACATTCAGACCAGGGCAGTTAAGGAAAGTTCTTCAGGTGAGATTGTCATAGACTAGGTGTGGGGTCTAAATCCCTGGCTGGATTGTAATAGTAAGGAAAAGGGGCTAGGGATTTGAGCCACAGAACCTCTGGGAAGGATGCTCTGTGGAAAAGCAGGCAGAGAGGCAGGGAGTCATTGTACAGCTACAACCCAAGGAATACCTATAGCCACTAGAAGCTAGAAGAAGCAAGGACTCGTCCCCCAGCTGTCCTCTAAGACAGCGTGACCTTGCTGATTTTTCAGAAAGGGGAAAACGAGCACCAGGCCACTTTGGCACTCCTTAGACACAAAGGGCCAAGCCCATAGCTGCAACCATGGAGCCAACATGGGGCTGGCAGCCAGGTGCCCTCCTCTCAGCTGAAGCCCTCTCTTGTCTCTTAGTGTCAGCCTTTCACAGAATCCCCATAGGAGCCTGAAGCACAGGGCAGTGCGGGAACACTGGGGAGCTGGGAACTCTTGGCAGGAATCATCCTGACGCTGTCCTCTCTCCCGCATCCTAAGGCCTCTTGAGCCGATTCAAAGGCAGGGCCAAGCTCACCCCTCCCCAGGTGGTTTCATGCCCCACAAGATGGGCAATCAAAAATAATAGATGCACAGTGGCCTGCCTGGGGCCTGCTGCTGCGGCGGGCAGCTGCTGAGGTGGCTGCCTAGAAAATAAACTAATTCCCAGCCCTGGTGGGGAGAAATAACAACATCAGCGAGGAGCACAAGCCAGCCCTGGTCTGCAGAGCCACAGCCAATAAAGAGGGCTAAAAATAAGCAGCCTCTCGGCAGCCGCGCCCTCCTTTCCTGACAGCTGGCAGCGTCACTTGGCATGCTCAGGGAGCTTCAAGTCCAGGCAGGTGTCTGTCTGCTATGGAGGTCTTGCCTTGGGCATGGCCAGAGTAGCTGGCCCTGGGGAGGCACAGGCTACAGAATGAGAGAAGGAAAAATTTGTGAAATCCTTCTGGCTCCTACGGACTCCCTGTGAGGCCTGGTTTGGCCATGTAGCCCCAGGCTGCTTCTTGTTAGCCCTGACTACCAACTATCACAGGTGAAGGATACCAAATTCCTGTGTCAGAGCTGGGGCCTGGGGCCTTTCTGTCTGCACTGCAGGGCACATAGAGATCTCACCTTGATTGGTTCTCTTTGCCTGTGACCCCTAGAAAACAGATCCCAGCTTGGGCCTCTGACTCTCGAAGAGCCTCTGGAGACATCTAGCAAGCAGTACATATGCCTTGAAAGAATGAATTGAAGCTAGGCATGGTGGTGCATCCTTGTGATGCCAGCACTTGGAAGGTAGTGCTTGAGATGATCAGGAGTTCAAGATCATTCTCAACTATATAACTACTTCAAGGTCAGCCTGAACTACATGATACCCTTTATCAGCCCAAGGGTGGTGGTGCCCACCTTTAACCCCAGCACAGGAGAGGCAGAAGCAGTCAGATTTCTGTGAGTTCTAAGCCAGCCAGGTAAATTCCAGGCCAGCCAGAGTTACACAGTGAGACTATCTCAAACACACAAACAAAACAAAAAATCCAAACCAAACTACCAAACAACAACAACAAAAAAGAAACAAAAAAAAAATCCAAACCAAAGTAAACAAACCAAAAGAATTAGGGAAGGAGGAAGGGGAAGAAGAGGAGGAGGAGGAGAAGGAGGAGGAGGAGGAAGAGGAGGAGGAGAAGGAGGAGGAGGAAGAGGAGGAGGATGAAGAGGAAGAGGAGGAAGAGGATGAAGAGGAAGAGGAGGAAAAGGAGGAAGAAGAAGAGGAGGAGGAGGATTTTAGCAAGGCACTAGGTAAATGAGTGTGTTGGTTAGTTGTTGTCAACACTAACTAGAGTCACCTGCGAAGAGGGAACCTCAACTGAGGAATTCTTCCATCAGTCAGGCCTGCAGAGCATTTTCTTGATTGCTAATTGACATAGGATGGCTCAGCCCATGGTGGACAGTACCGCAACAGTTAAGTCTTGATAAACAACCAAAAAAAGGAGCTAATCTCAGACCCAGCTGGCCACTTCTGCCCCTCCCCACATTCTGTAAATACTAACCAAATGCTCATTCTGCTTCTGTAATCTTGCTTCTAGCTAAAGAGAATCTGTGATCGGTTGTTAGGACTTGGGAAGCAGAGGCTGGCCTTGAACTCACAGGCAGAACTTCTGTGAGTTCAAGGCCAGCCTGGACTACAGAGTGAGCTCCAGGCCAGCTGGGACTAAAAGGGAGACCCTGTCTCAAAAATACCAAACAATAAAACAACAACAACAACAACAACAACAGCAAAAAAAAAAAAAAAGTGATAATGCCTCACTATAGCAAGAAGTTCCTAGAGTTAAGGTAATTGTGGTTTATGCCTTTAAAATCCCTGGATCTTAATGTCTGCCCTGTAGCTATTCAATTGGCAGACTGGTGTCTCAGTGCTCGCTCAAAAATATATCTTTTTTTTCCTTTTAAATTTTGAAATTTGGTCTGGTGGTCTCCTTAGGTGGTCTCGACTCTGTAACACACGTGTGTGCCGGTGGACATGTGCACACAAAGGCCAGAGGTTGGCGTTGGATTCTTTCTCCATTGCTCTCTACCCTAATTTTGGAGACAGAGTCTCTCACTAAACCTGAAAGACAGAAATTTGACTAGACTAGCTGGCCTGTGAGCTGCAGGGATCCTCCTGACTCTGCCTCCCTAGCGCTAGGATTACAAGTGTGTGCCACCATGCCCAGTGTCTGCATGCTAGCTGTTTAGGAGGCTGAGTTGAAGAATTGCTTGACCAGCATGGGCCACAGAAGGCTGGAGAGATGACTCAGTGGCTAAAGAGCACTGGCTGCTCTTACAGAGGACCCAGATTCAATTTCCATCACCCACACGGTGGCTAACAAGTGCCATTAACTACAGTTCAGGGGATCTAAAACCTCTTTTGGCCTCTAGAGGCATTGCATGAACCAGTACACTTAGATACTAGTGGGCAAGCACTCATACACATACAACGAAATAAATAAAAATGATTTTTTAAAAATTTTATAGTCTTTAATATTTTTGTTGTTGTTATTTATTATTTATTTATTTTTGTTTTGTTTTGTTTTGACAGGGTCTCCCTAGTCCCAGCCTGCCTGGAAGTTAACTCTGTGGACCAGGCTAGCCTCAGTCTCACAGAGATCAGCCTGCCTTTGCCTCCCAAGGACTAGGATTAAAGGCAAGCCCCACCACAGCCAGTTTAGTCTTTAAAATGAGTCTTCCTTTGACAGAAAATCCTATCTATCTTTGTTCATTGAAAGCCAATTAAATTGATAATAGTCTTACCAGTAAGAAAATTACAGTAGATTTAAATAAATATGTTATGATTTTCTACAAAGAAGAAAAAATATCATGTAATGTTTTCTTTTTAAAAAATATTTATTTATTTATTTATTTATTATTTTTTATATGTATGAGTATACAGTCTGCATGTAGGTTGGTGCACCCCTGTCATGAAATCCTGTGGCGGTCAGAAGAGGGTGTCGGATTTCCCTGAAACTGGAGTTAAAGAAGGTTCTTAGCCGCCATGTGGGTGCTGGGACTTGAACCCCAGTCCTCTGCAAGAGCAGTCGGTGCTCTTAACCACTGAGCCATCTCTCTAGCCCCGTAATGTTCTCTTTTTTTTTTTTTTTTTTTTTTTTTTNAGAAGAGATCCCCTGGAACTGGAATTATGGAAACAGTTGTTGGCTACCATGTGGAGTGGGCTGTCGATTTGGAACCAGATCTGCGGCAAACAGGAACGCCCAAATGCTCTTACGCCTGAAGCTATCGCTCTACCCTTCACTTTCTTAAAACAGAATTTTTTTTTTTTTGATACAGGGTCTCCTTGTTACCCCCGCTGTCCTGGAGCTGACTTTGTAGACCAGGCTGGCTTGAACTTTCAGAGATCCAACTGCCTCTACCTCCTGATTGCTGGGATTGAAAACAGTGACACCACCACAGCCTAGAAGACGAATCTTTTTTTAAAAAACTATATCTTTCTTTTTTTTTTTTTTTTTTGTCTTTTTGAGAGCAGGCGGGTACTCCTGTAGCCGCCAGCTGTACCATGGAACTTGCTGAGAAGTATAGACTAGCTTAAGTCCGTATGAACTGCACAAAGTGATCCACCTAGCCGCTGCCTCACCAAGAATGCTAGGATAAAGGTGTGGCGCCCACCACGCTCAGCAAGGCTTTATCTTTTTAAAATTTGCCTATGTGTTTCTGTATGTGTATGTGCACTCCAATGCAGGTGACCACAGAGGCCTGAGTGAGTTGTTGGATCCCCATACAGCTGTATAGTTGTGTGCTGTGGTTGTTGTGCTGGAAATCAAACTGGGGTTGTTTGGAAAAGCATTATGTTCTCTCAGCTGCTGAGCCATCCGTCCAGCCCCACTCCTTTACTTTTTATCAGATGGTAGAAGACCGGGTGTTTCTTTCTCTGTTTTACTCCACTTTGTTACATTAATATATCACAATGTAGCCAGGCCTGGTGGTGCCCACCTTTAATCCCAGCACTCTGGAGGCACAGACAGGCTGATCTCTGTGAGATCAAGGCCAGCCTCATGTATATAGTCAGTTCGAGGCCAGCTGTGGCTACCAAGAAACCCTGTCTCAAAATACATACATACATACATATATATATATATGTATGTATATATATATATGTATATATGTATACATATGTATATATATCACAATATAATTCTTTGTTTCTTTTTTATCTGCTCTATTAATGTTTCAGATTGTGAATATTAATAAGATTCCTAACCTTAGCCGGGCATGGTGGCACAGGCCTTTAATCGTAGCACTTGGGAGGCAGAGGCAGGTAGATCTTTGTGAGTTCAAGGCGAGTCTGGTCTACAGAGCCGAATTCCAGGACAGCTGGGGCTACAGGGAGACCCTGCCTCGAAAAGACCAAAAAACAAAACAAAAAAAGTTCCTAATCTTGTTCCTTCTACCTCAAAAAACTAAAAAAAAACAGAGCTAGAGAGATGACTCAGGGACTGGAGAGAAAGCTCAGAGGTTAAGAGCGCTTACTGCTTTTTTTGTTGTTTTGTATGTGTATGAGTGTACTGTCTGCATGTAGGTTGGTGCACCCGCGTCGTGCAATGTTGCAGAGGTCAGAAGAGGGGCTTATCCCCCTAGAACTGGAGTTAAAGACAGTTCTCAGCCGCCATGTGGGTGCTGGGAATCGAACCGGGGTCTTCTGCAAGAGCAGTCGGTGCTCTTAACTGCTAGGCTATCTCTCCAGCCCCTCAAAGTAGCTTTTTTAACGAATGAAGCTACATACTGTGTTATTGCCCATTTTGGGTTTAATATGTTCTTCTTTTCATTTTGCTCTTACCTTGTTATTTGGAAGTTGATTTTGCAAATTTCCCAGATGAACATAAGTTAAAACCACTTGAAGTTGGGTATGGTGGTGCACGCCCTTTAGTCCCAGCACTTGGGAGGCAGAGGAGTGGAGGTGAATCGTCGGATGTCAAGCGCCAAGCCTGTCTACTTAGTAAGTCTTTTCATCTTTTTTTTTTTTTCTCTTTTCTTTTGTTCTTTCTTTCTTCATTCTTTCTTCTCTTCTCTCTTCCTCCTTCCTTCTTCTTTTCCTTTCTCTTCTTCTTCTTCTTTCTTTTCGTTCTTGCTTTTTCTTCTTTCTTTTTCTTTCTTTCTTTCCTTTTTTATGTGTTATGATGGGACTGTCCCTGTTAGCGTCTGTGCACCCATTGTCATGCCAATGCCGCGGAGGTCCAGAAGGGGTCTCGGATTCCCCTGGAACTGAGGTTCTCTGGAATTGGAGTTACAGACCGGTTTTTAGTCTGCCATGTGGGTGCTGGGGATCGAAACCGGGTCCTCTGCTGGAGGCACATCGGTGCTCTTATGCTAGGCTATCTCTCCAGCCCCTACTTAGCAGTTCCCACGAAAGCTGGGGCTACAGGAGACACCTTGTCTCAAAAGACAAAATAATAATAAAAAAATGGGCTAGTACGATTTATGTGTCAGAACACTAACCTACAAACATTACATAATGAGGGCATGGTGGAGATGGCTCCTATCAGATAAAATACTTGTCCACAAAAGCATGAGGACCAGGAGTTTCTATCCCCAGCACCCAATGGAATAGTTAGTGCAGCCATCCCCACATCTAGTAGTCCTCAAGCACTCGGGGGTAAGCAGAGCCAGCAGGATTTGCCTGTGGCTCAACAAGACAGTCTAGTGGAATCATGAGTTCAGATCCAGTGAAAGATCCTGTCTCAAAAAAAAGTGTGAGAATTTACTTGCCGGCACGGGGAGATACATGATCAAGAGAGGTGTTTTTCCCAGGGGAGGCTCAAATCGCCAATGTGGCGGTGCTGACCCCTGACGATTTCCCTAAATTCGGGAAATCTCGACTGCATAATTTCGTGGTATTGGGGGAATTGCGTTCGACGCTCTCCTGCAAGATTAAATAAATAAATAATATGAAATAAATTATATAGAACTACAATAAATAATAAATAATATGAATGTAATAATAGATTGTCAGATGAAAGACACTTACCACAACTGATTCTATTGTGCATATGTACACATGTACACGCATACACACACACACACACACACACACACATAGAGTAGATATTGGAAAACAAAATATCCACTACCTCAAAACACACAAATATAAACACATTGCTGAGGCTAGACAGATGGCTCTGCAGTTGGAAGCACTGGCTGTTCTTCAAGAGGATTGGGTTCTCTTCGCAGAACAGGCATGGCAGCTAACAACCCATTAGAATTCCAGTTCAGTGGAATCTGACACTCTTTTCTGCTCTCTGCAGGCATTGCCTGACAAAGGTGCACGGATGATGTCACACATGGTAATACACTCATACACATAAAATCAATTTTTTTTTTTTTTTTTTCTTTTTTTTTTAAAAAAACCTAGTATTGCTGGCGTGTGCAGTGTGGCGCCACGCTTTACTCTAGCACTTGGGAGGCTAGAGCGCAGGGGATCTTTTTAGTTCAAGGCGCCTGGTCTACAGAGTGAGTTCAGGAAACAGTGGGCTACAGGGAGTGGACACCTTGTCTCGAAAAGCAAAAAAAAACAAAAACAAAAACAAAAACAAAAAAAACACTTCATTCATGACGAGGAAGAAGAGAAAATAGGCAGACTATGCGAACTAAGGAAAACATCAGCCATAACATTGCCTCAGAAGGCGCCGGCGAGGGATTGGCCTAGCGGTTAAGAGAGGCGACCGCTCTTGCAGAGGATCCCCGTTAGATTCCCAGCACCCTAATGGGGCTCTGCGAACCGGTTTCTTTTTGTGTGACACTACTCAGTTCCAGGGGAATCCGATGCCCCTCTGCTGAACTCTGCGGCATTGCAAAACACAGGTAAACGTACATACATAAAGGCAAAATACACACAAAATAAAAATAAAAACTAATAAAATAAAAAAAAAAAAAAAAGAAAAAAACGCCATTGAGTCTAGAAATCACCACCGATGTTAGAATTCACCGGCTTGGAAATTAAAAAACTGTATCTTAACATCTTATTCTAGCTGGGTGTGGTGAAGCAAGCCTTTAATCCCAGCACTAAGGAGGCGCAGAGGCAGGTGGTCACGTGCGACGTCAAAGGACAGTTTGGACTACATAATTCCGAGTGAGCCAGGGACTACATGGGGAGACCCTGTCTCAAAAAAAAAAACCCAAAACGAAGTATAAATACAATGAAAACAATGTATTCTATATTCCAGACAGACAACAAACAAAAAGGACTAAAGAATTAAACAAAATGGGATAATAGTTGAAATCTTACTGGATGAAATGAGCCACTGCAGAGAAACAATTAATTATCTTCACGGACATGGCATATAGGGGACTGGAGAGATGGGCCAGCGGTTAGGAGCGGTACCACTCTTGCAGAGGCCCCGGGTGCGATCCCCAGCACCCACATGGCGGCCGAGAAAGAGATGAAGAACCGTTTGAAAAAACCCGCCAATTCCAGGAGAACTCCAGTTCCCGGGAATCCGACCACCGTCTTCTGACCTCCGTGCATTGCACGACTATGGGGGGCGCAACACTGGCCATGCAGGACAGTATACATTCATATTCCACTACATGCAAAATAAAGTATAAAAGTAATTATAAAAAATTTTTAAAAAAGACATGGCAATCAGGAAGATGTTCAAAATGAACACTGATGAATAATGACTAAGCAAAATAAATGGAACAGTTGTGAACTGTGGGACGACTTCAAGTAACTTAATATTTGTATTTGGAATCCCAGGAAGTAGAATAGACAACAGTATTGGGGGTGTTGCGAGAGATGGACCTGTGGTTAAGACACCGATTCGACTCTACAGGACAGGACCCGGGTGCGATCCCAGCACCCAACCATAGGCTGATGTAGAACCACTCTTTGCCTCCAGCCTCTAGGCAACTCCGGACACCTCTTCTGACTCCGTGGCACGCCACGACACGGGTGCACAGACCCTGCATGCAGACAGTACATTCTCACATATGAAAATAAATAATAAGTGAAATAAAAAATACTCGAAAACAACATCTCGCGTTTTAAGAAGATGTTCTATATAAAACAAAGACTAGGACATGGGGTCTGGAGAGATGGCCTACAGTTAAGAGTGCCGACTGAACTTGCAGAGGACCGGGGTTAAATCCCTAGTCCCCTCACATGGCCGCTGGAGAACCGTCTCTGTAACTCCAATTCCTAGGAAAGCTCCAGTTCCACCGGGGAATCCGACAAACCTCCTTCTGACCAACGGCGGCATTGACTATCACAGGTGCAAAACCCTACATGCAGACAATTACATTCACCACAAATAAGTAAATCTTAACATAAAAGAAAATAAAAGATCTGACAGCAGTGTTGTCCTTGGCATTGTAAGGAACAGGGCATCTGCCGTCCCCTCTTCAGACACTTGGGAGGCAGAGGCAGGCAGATCTTTGTGAGTTCAAGGCCAGCCTAGTCTATACAGCAAGTTCCAGGACAGCTGGGGCTACAGGGAGACTCTGTCTCAAAAAGACAAAAAAAAAAAAAAAGATAAAGTCTTTTAAAAAATTCCTATTAAGGCCTGACATGGTGGTGCACACCTTTAATCCCAGCAATCGGGAGGCAGAGGCAGGCGGATCTCTGTAAATTCAAGGCCAGCCTGGTCTACAAAGTAAGTTCCAGGACAGCTGGGGCTACTTGGAGATCCTATCTCAAAAAGAAAAAAAAATTCCTGTTAAGAAAGGAAGGGCTAGGGGCTGGAGAGATAGCCTAGCGGTTAAGAGCACCGACGCTCTTGCAGAGGACCCGGGTTCGATCCCCAGCACCCACATGGCGGCTAAAACCATCTGTAACTCCAATTCCAGGAGAACTCCAGTTCCAGGGGAATCCGAGACCCTCTTCTGACCTCCGCGGCATTGCACGACATGGGTGCACAGACCTGCATGCAGACACTACATTCATACACATACAAAAATAAATAAATAATAATAAAAAAATAAAAAAAAAAAGTTTCAGTCGTTACGTAGTCTTTAAATCTTCTCGTGAAGCCACCACCACACTCCTGATTTTTGCTGCTCATTTCCAGTTTGTTAAAAAAAAACATGAAATCAATGAGGAAGCAAGCTCCCAGCATCACAGCTTTCATTTTCACGTCAAGGTCTAGTGGAAACTGGATCCCAAAGTTGTCTGCGTCTGTGAATGCCTCTCTCACAAAACCAGACCACTGCTTGGAAGTTTTGCCAACTGTAGAATTTTGCCAACTGTAGATTCTTCATTTGGTGATTTGATCTCAAAATCAATATCTGAACAGCAGCTGCAGACGACACAGGGACCAGTAGCTCTGAGAACATCCTCTTCTTCTCATTCTGAAGTGTAAACTTTGGCAGACATGGGTGCCAGGTCTGAGTAACATAGCCTACAGGCGCACCAGGAGGGGCTGGATTTCAATCTGCAGGCAGCCAGGGAAGCAGCGTCTGCTGCTCCTCAGAGGTCTCTGCAGAGCCGTGACTTCTTGGCCCAGATTATCCAGGATCTTTATGGTGAAGGCCGAGCAGGTTCGAGTACAGCAGTCATTGTCTTCCACTGCAAAGTAAACCCTCTGCCCGAGGCTGTTCTTGATTTCATATTTGTTGTTTGTTTCAAAGCCTGTTAAGACTTCCAGAAGTTCAATTTGCTGATGAACCAGAATCTGATCAATCTGAGTTAAGTATTCCAGCCCAGGTGGGCAGTTCAGTGGAGGTGGTGGTGCGGGCATCCAGGGGGTCCCTGCAGGGCCACCTGACTGACTGTATACTGGCTGACTTTGGACAGTAAAGCCACCTGGGCCAGCACCTGCATAGCCTCCTGATGGGACTGGGTAGCCAGCCTGGGGTCCAGGATAGGCTCCTTGGAGCCCTTGGTAGCCAGCCTGGGGTCCCGGATAGGCTCCTTGGGGCCCTTGGTAGCCAGCCTGAGGTCCTTGGTATGCTGCTTGGGGGTACGGAGGGCCATACCCAGCTGGCAAATGTGATCCTGGGGGAGGAGCCTCCATTTGGATGTCTGCTGCTTCCTGGGGGTGCGCAGGGCCGACTCCGGGGTGCCGGGGTGCGGGGTGCCTCACCAGACCAGCATGCAGATTCGGAATGCGGCTTGCGCCGCCCGGATCCCGCCGCTGCGACCTAGGCCAGCGACCCTCCTCCTCCTCCCAGAGTGTAGGAACTGGAAGAGGAGGAATAAAAATGATTTTAAAGGGGGGATGATCGTGCAAGGGTCTGTCTCACGGGCTTGTCAGAGTCAAGGGGCGAACGCTGAGCCTGGGGCCTGGCACATGGGAAGAGAGCCCCAAGACTGTTTGCTCTCAGTGATTAAGAATAATTAGGAAGGATTACCCATCATCTGCTGCCTCCCTGGCCCCGAAGCACACTGCCTGCCCAGGCCTCCTCAGCTACATCTGTCTGTAAGGAAGCACACAGACCCAGGCGATCTTCACTGCCCACTACCCCTGCCCCTATTTCTCTCTAGCTCGATGTCATTCTGGTGGTGGACCAGGTCATGTTTTTCTCAGAACAATTAAGCCAGGCTCCAGCAGTTTTCCTTAGACTGAGAAAGAAGACAGATCCAAGGAAAACCCAGGCAAAAGTCGTGAGTGGGTGCAGCAGCAACGGCCATGACTTCATTATCGCTGCTCTTGCAGTCCTGTAGATGCTCTTCCAAGACCTCCAGACTCCAGAGGTAGACAAGAGTCTTGAAGTGTCTGCAGTCACTTCCTTACTGGTGACGGGCATTCCATCACATTTTTGGGACCTTGGGTATTTATTTAGCAAGCCCTGCTTCCAGAGGTTCTGGTCCAGACGTGTGGTCAGAGGGACACAGGATCACCTGAGTGTACTGAGAGGAGACAGCAGAGTAGCTCACGGGAAGGTCCGGAAAGACGACCAGAGCTTGGACAAATGGAGAAGAGGTGACGGGGCATTGTGGACCCCTGGGCTCACAGCTGCACCTCTCCAGACAGTTCACCTTGCATGGAGCACTGTGACTGGCTCAGAACATCCCAGGTTCCCAGGGACCTCTCCATCTCCTGGGCCTTCACTTTCCAAGACTCCCCCAGATCCAAATCCAGAAATGACAAAAATGCCGGGCATGGTAGTACACACCTTCCTTTAATCCCAGCACTTGGGAGACATAGGCAGGTGGATCTCTGTGAGTTCAAGGCCAGCCTGGTCTACATAGTGAGTTCCAGGCCAGTTGGGGCTACAGGGAGACCCTGTCTCGAAGAAGAAGAAGAAGAAGAAGAAGAAGAAGAAGAAGAAGAAGAAGAAGAAGAAGAAGAAGAAGAAGAAGAAGAAGAAGAAGAAGAAGAAATGAAGAAAGAAAGAATCGGACTTCTAGGGACACCTGCAGCCTCCAGGCTGTGATCTGGTATGAGTGGGTGGCCCCTCACTCCTGTGACTCTTGCTGCTACAGCCACTGTAGGAACACAGGAGCAACACACAGACCTGGTGTTCTGGCTCCAAACCTGGTATGAGTAGGTGGGGCCCCATCCACTCGACAGGCTTTCCTGGTAAATCCCAGGACTGTCTGACCAACTCCTCATCCTACATCCTAATAACTGGGAAGCTGGAGATGGGACGAGACCACAAAGGTCACCAAGAAAGCCATTTTCTCTATGCACTGCTCAGCAGATCCACACAAAATGACCGGGCGCAAGTGTAGGAGTGAAACTAAGAGACTGGAAATAGAGGGGGAGGCAGCCGAGGCAGACTAAATGGACTGGAACCAACAGATGCACGTGGCATGGAAAGCACTCAGAAGCTAGGGATGATGGGGCTGGGGCTGGAGGGAGAGAAAAGCCTCCTTTCAAAATGATTTTGAAGGAAAGGGACAAGAAGGGCCCTAGAGAGGCAGATGGGTAGGAAGCTACAAATGGGTTACACACAGCCTGGCCGCCCCTGGAGACCCCAGCTCTGCTTAGTGCACTGAGCTGGCTGTCAGCCACCTCCCAGGTGTCAGATGAGGAGGGTCAACAAGGGGTGCCTCCTCAGGAGAAGGAGACTAGGTGCAGCAGGCGGGCCGGTCAGGGATGGGTTTTAGGCTGCCTCTCGTTCACCGGGGTCCCTGCGACCATCAAATCTCCTGCTGTTGGGACCTAGAGACAGCCTCAAGGGCTAGCTGAAGCAGACTCAGTCACCCAGGGAGAGGGAGGCAACGTTCCATCTGGCTGAGCAGAGCAGAACTGTATCCAGGCAGCAAAGTCTCCTGCCCAGTCTAGTGAGCCAAGGATGCCAGCTTCACATCCCACCTGCAGTTCAGGGGCTGGCAGCACCGAAGTGGCAGGAGCAGCCCAGGGGTGCAGCAGGCCCCAGTGCCCAACACTTGTACCAGCGTGTCCTGGCCTCATCATGTCCTGAGATAGCCAGGGGCTGGGGCCTGGCTTGTGGCTGCTGTGACTATGAGCTCAGCTGTGGTGGTGAGCCCTTCTATGTAACCTTCCCACAGGGGCCATTGTGGGCTTCTTCTCAGCGTGGTGGCCTCAGAACATGGTGCCCAACTGCTCACTAGCGTTCAAAGCCTGCCAGAGTGATAAAGGACTTGTGCTCACCTACAAGGCAAAAGTTGGAGCACCTTGAAAGTCATGCAGCATCACTTCTATCCTCACCCAGCACCATCTGCCAGCCTCACCAGGCCCTTCGCCTACCTGAGGATCTATAAGTGGTTAATAATTGCTAGGAGAGGGGCTGGAAAGATGGCTCAGCGCTTAAGAATATACACTGGTCTTGCAGAAGGCCCAAGTTTGGTTTGCAGCACCCACATTAGGTAGCTCGTAATGGCATGTAACTCCAGCTCTATGGGATTTGATACCGTCTTCTGGACTCTGCTGACGCTGCGCCTGGTGTGCACATCCACACACATATCCACATAATTTAAAAATAATAAAAATAAATTTTTAGCTGGGTATGGTGGTATACAACTTTGATCCCAACACTTGGGAGACAGAGGCAGGTGGATCTCTATGAGTTTAGGCCAGCCTGATCTACATATAGAACTCCAGGCCAGCCAGGGCTAGTGAGATCCTATCTCAAAAAAAAAATGGCAGACGCAGATAGGAGGGGTGTAATCTGAGCTAGCCAGGTTGCCTCTGGAATATTCTCAGGGTGGCACAAGCCAGTCTCTCCTCTATGGAGACCAGCTGTGCCCATCGGGAAGCCAGCCTCTCAGAGCAGGTTAGGACCTATGAGCACCAAGGACACACACTTCCAGTGAGCTCTTAGACAGGCCTGACCAGGTTTCAGAGGAAAGCCTGTGGGAGAGAGTGGGGGCCCTGCGCGGGGCGGGGAAAGGAAGGGCCTCAGCAGCCTCGGTCGTTGGTAAGCCCTGGCTGTGCAGACAGCAGTGACGAATGACCGCGAAGAGAATTGCAGAAGACAAAGCCCAAAGATCTCAACACTGACAGTTGGACTTTTCCAAGGTGCATTGTGTAAAGTGTGCTAGCTCCATTAAGAATATCAAATTTGGTGCTGTGGGGATTACTCCGTCATTGAAGCGCTGACGTCAAGCAAAACCGCAAAAAAAAAAAAAAAAAAAGAAAGCTTATCAAATTTGGATGCTGGGTGGTTGTGGTGCACATCTTTAATCCAGCATGGCACTCAGGAGGCAGAGGCAGGCACGATCTCTGTAGTTCAAGGCCAGCCTGGTCTTCTTGCAGCTCCAGCTTGGCACCTAAAGGGAGACCCTGTCTCAAAAAGCCCAAAATGGGGCTGGAGCTGATGGCCTAGCGCGGTATTTTCTTAAAACAAGCGCCTACCGCCTCTTTGCATGACAGGCTCACCGGGTTCAATCCCCAGCACCCAATGGCGGCCGAGAAAACCGTCTAGAAAACTCCAATTCCAGGACGAACTCCACGTTTCCAGGGGAACCACGACACCCTCTTCTGACCTCCGCGGCACTTGCACGACACGGGTGCACAACTTTGCATGCAGGGACAGTACATTTCCATACACATACAGACTAAATAAAATTAATAAAAAAATTTTTAAACAAACACCAAAATAAATAAATAAAAAATGATTTGGTATACGGCCTAATGAAAATACTGCTGCGGATTAACATGATAAACTATTGGACAAGCATATAGGAAGGGGTTTTTTCTATACATTAATCGTTGTACAGAGATAAAATAATGAATAAGAATATTACTGGGCCAGGCATGGTAACACACACCTTTAGTCCTAGCACTCAGGAGGTAGAGGCAGGTGGATCTCTGTGAGTTTGAGGCAGGCTGGTCTAACCTGGTGAGTTTGTGGGCAGCCATGGACTGCATAGTGCGACCCTTGGCTAAAAACAAACAAAAATATCTAGGAACATACAGAAAGAAAATGTGAAAGAGGAGGTATCTAAACCTTTCACGGTACATGAACGTCAGAGGCGGGCACCTCGCCCACTCAAAGCTCGTGGCATCTTAGATCAATTACTGTCTGGTGACACTTGTTCTGGCCCCACATGTCCCTTATACCTAAGAAAATGAGTCAGTTCTTTACTTAAAATATCCCAGATGTTCTATTAAGTCTCACTGTGGAAAATGGCTTTTATAATTAAATAAAGTATCAAGCGAATTTGGATCATTAAGAAAATGAATAGTTGCTCATGAGACGATAGGAAAGTGGGAGCTGGCCCTGAACCCCATGGACTGAGAAGGTGGGGTTGGTCTCCAAGACTTTCTGCCTGCTGCACCTCTTGCTGACCCTGACCATTTCTTGCCAGCTCACCACAGTGATGAGCTAATGCAGCCAGAACAGGTCATGTGAGCATCATAACTAGGAGGGTCCCTTATCTGGGAGAATACCGTCTGTATTTTTTTTTTTTTATTATCTCCCTCTCTCATTGCTGTGAGCTTTCAGTTGACCCAATAAGCTATACAATGTGAGAGTCCTTTGTTCTGTGAATTCACAGAACAAAGGACTCTCACATTGTATAGCTTATTGGGTCAACTGAAAGCTCACAGCAAGGAACAAGGGGAGATAAGTAAAAAAAAAAAAAATACAGACGGTATTCTCCCAGGATAGAGGGACCCAGTCCTAGGGTATGATGCTCACATGACCTGTTCTGGCTGCATTAGCTCATCACTGTGGTGAGCTGGCAAGAAATGGTCAGGGTCAGCAAGAGGTGCAGCAGGCAGAAAGTCTTGGAGACCAACCCCACCTTCTCAGTCCATGGGGTTCAGGGCCAGCTCCCACTTTCCTATCGTCTCATGAGCAACTATTCATTTTCTTAATGATCCAAATTCGCTTGATACTTTATTTAATTATAAAAGCCATTTTCCACAGTGAGACTTAATAGAACATCTGGGATATTTTAAGTAAAGAACTGACTCATTTTCTTAGGTATAAGGGACATGTGGGGCCAGAACAAGTGTCACCAGACAGTAATTGATCTAAGATGCCACGAGCTTTGAGTGGGCGAGGTGCCCCTCTGACGTTCAGTGTACCGTGAATGTTTAGATACCTTCCTCTTTCCCCATTCTTTCTGTATGTCACTAATATTTTTTTGTTTTTAGCCAGGGTCTCACTATGCAGTCCAGGCTGCCCACAAACTCACCATGTAGACCAGCCTGGCCTCAAACTCACAGAGATCCACCTGCCTCTACCTCCTGAGTGCTAGGACTAAAGGTGTGTGTTACCATGCCTGGCCCAGTAATATTCTTATTCATTATTTTATCTCTGTACAACATATGTATGTATATACTCTATATGCTTGTCAATATTTATCATGTTTCAGCAGATATTTTCTATTAGGCTTATACCAGAATCATTTATTTATTTATTTATTTTGGTGTTTTTAAAAAATTTTTTATTAATGTTTATTATTCTGTATGTGTATGAATGTACTGTCTGCATGCAAGTTGTGCACCCGTGTCGTGCAATGCCGCGGAGGTCAGAAGAGGGTGTCGGTTCCCCTGGAACGTGGAGTTCCCTGGAATGGAGTTTCAGACGGTTTTCTCGGCCGCCATGTGGGTGCTGGGGATTGAACCCGGGTCCTCTGTAAGAGCGGTAGGTGCTTTTAACCGCTAGGCCATCTCTCCAGCCCCTATTTTGGTGCTTTTTGAGACAGGGTCTCCCTTTAGTGCCAGCCTGGAGCTTGCAATGAAGACCAGGCTGGCCTTGAACTCACAGAGATCTGCCTGCCTCTGCCTCCTGAGTGCTGCTGGGATTAAAGATGTGCACCCCACACCCAGCATCAAATTTGATAGTCTTTTTTTTTTTTTTTTTTTGCGGTTCTTAGACTCAGCCTTCAATGACTGCAATATCCCCACAGCACCAAATTTGATATTCTTAATGGAGCTAGCACACTTTACACAATGCACCTTGGAAAAGTCCACTGTCAGTGTTGAGACTTGGGCTTTGTCTTCTGCCATTCTCTTCCATTCGTCACTGTTCTGCACAGCCAGGGCTTTACCAACGACCAGGCTGCTGAGGCCCTTCCTCCAGCCCCGCGCAGGGCCCACTCCTCTCCCACAGGCTTTTCCTCTGAAACCTGGGTCAGGCCTTCTAAGCTACACTGGAAGTGTGTGTCCTTGGTGCTCATAGGTCCTAACCTGCTCTGAGAGGCTGGCTTCCCGATGGGCACAGCTGGTCTCCATAGAGGAGAGACTGGCTTGTGCCACCCTGAGAATATTCCAGAGGCAACCTGGCTCAGCTCAGATTACCCCCTCCTATCTGCGTCTGCTCATTTCCTACANTCTTTCTGTTTTGTACGTGACCTCCAGTTGTCTGGGATACAGAGAACACAACTGTATTGGGTAGTTTTCCACATGACAGTGTGAGATGGGCATCCTTGGAGCACCCATGCCTAGGGGAGGACCTGGTGGGTATTTTTTTTTTTTTTGGTCTTTTCAAGACAGGATCTCCTTGTAGCCCCAGCTGGCCTGGAACTCACTCTGTAGACCAGGCTGGCCTTGAACTCATACAGATCCTCCTGCCTCTGCCTCCCAAGTTCTAGGATTAAAGGCTTGCACCACCATGCCCGGCTCTGGTGGGTATTTTTAATTAATTACTTTATTTATTCTTTCATGGTTCCATACATATATAATGCACTTTGATCATATTTTCCCTTTATTCTCTTTTACCCCCCTCACCCTTCCACCAAATCCTTTCTTTTGTTTGTAATTTATTTATTCTGTTTTTTTTTTTTTTTTTTTTTTTTTTGGCTTTTCCGAGAAAAGGGTTCTCCCTGTAGCCCCAGCTGTCCTGGAACTCGCTTCTGTAGACCAGGCTGGCCCTTGAACGCTCAAAGATCCGCCTGCCTCTGCCTCCCAAGGTGCTAGGATTAAAGGCGGCGCCACCACGCCCGGCAATTTTTATTTATTTCTTATGTGATGAATGTACTGTCTGCATGCAAGTTGTTGCACCCTGTGCGTGCAATGCCGAGGAGGTCAGAAGAGGGTCTCGGATGCCCCTGGAACTGGAGTTCCCTGAAGTGAGTTACGGTTCTCAGGCCGCCATGTGGGTGCGGGGATTGAACCCGGTCCTCGCAAGAGCATTGCGCACTTAACGAAAGCTAGGCCATCTCTTCAGCCCCAAACCCCTTCTTCTTGCCCCCAAATCCCTCCCGCAGCCATGTCTTTTTTTTCCCCTCTTTTGGACCACTGCATTTATTTAGGGTTGCCTTCATGAACTTGGGTTAGGGGCTATTATTTGAATAAGAGCAACTTCCCAGTGTCTACACCCTGAGGATTAGGACCCCCTCTCTCCCAGAAATCACTGACTGCCTAGAACTCCTCAGGAAGGGGTAGGGTCTTATGAGCCGCTTCCCCAGACATGAAGACAGGTGATGGGCCCAGTCCTGTGCGGGGCTTGAGCAAGTAGCCATCACTTCTGAGTTCATGGTTGCAACGATCCTGTCGTGCCCAGGGGACAGCATTTCCCAGCACTGGCTCCCACCTTCCAGCTCTTACATTCGTTCTGCCCCCTCTTCCGTGATGCTTCCTACACTTTGGGGTGGGGCATGATATAGATCTTGTTTAGAAGAAAATTTTCCCTCTCCTAGCAATTATTTTTTAATTAATTTGATTTATTTTTGTTTTTTAAATGTTTACTAAATTTGTTCTTTTTTTTTTTGGTCTTTTCGAGACAGGGTCGCCCTGTAGCTTCAGCTGTCCTGAACTCATTATGTAGACCGGCTGGCTTTGAACTCCACAAAGATCCCCTGCCGCTGCCTCCCAAAGCTAGGATTAAAGGCGTGCGCCACCACACACGGCTTTTTTTTTTTTTTTCTTTTAATGTGTATGAGGTTTGCTGCATGTGGGTATAAACCCATGTTATACAGTGCCAAAGAGATCAGAAGAGGCCATCAGATTTCCTGGAACTGGAGTTACAGATAGTTGTTAGTTGCCATGTGCTGGGAATCAAACCCAGATCCTCTGAAAGAGCAGTCAGTGCTCTTAACTGTTGAACCATCTCTCCAGCCCCCCCCCTTTTTTTTTTGAGATAGGATCCTCACTAGCCAGGCTGGCCTGGAGTTCTATAGGTAGATCAGGCTGGCCTAAACTCATAGGAGATCCACCTGCATCTGTCTCCCAAGTGTTGGGATCAAAGTTGTATACCACAATACCCAGGGCTAAAAAATTTTTTTTAGTTTTTTATTTTTATTATTTTTAAATAATGTGTATAAGTGTGTTGGATGTGGCAACCCAGGCGCAGCGGCAGCAGAGTCCAGAAGACGGTATCAAATCCCATAGAGCTGGAGTTACATGCCATTACGAGCTACCTAATGTGGGTGCTGCAAACCAAACTTGGGCCTTCTGCAAGCCAGTGTATATTCTTTAAGCGCTGAGCCATCTTTCCACCCCTCATCCCTAGCAATTATTAACCACTTATAGATCCTCAGGTAGGCGAAGGGCCTGGTGAGGCTGGCAGATGGTGCTGGGTGAGGATAGAAGTGATGCTGCATGACTTTCAAGGTGCTCCAACTTTTGCCTTGTAGGTGAGCACAAGTCCTTTATCACTCTGGCAGGCTTTGAACGCTAGTGAGCAGTTGGGCACCATGTTCTGAGGCCACCACGCTGAGAAGAAGCCCACAATGGCCCCTGTGGGAAGGTTACATAGAAGGGCTCACCACCACAGCTGAGCTCATAGTCACAGCAGCCACAAGCCAGGCCCCAGCCCCTGGCTATCTCAGGACATGATGAGGCCAGGACACGCTGGTACAAGTGTCGGGCACTGGGGCCTGCTGCACCCCTGGGCTGCTCCTGTCACTTCGGTGCTGCCAGCCCCTGAACTGCAGGCGGGATGTGAGGCTAGCATCCTTGGCTCACTAGACTGGGCAGGAGGCTTTGCTGCCTGGATACAGTTCTGCTCTGCTCAGCCAGATGGAACGTTGCCTCCCTCTCCCTGGGTGACTGAGTCTGCTTCAGCTAGCCCTTGAGGCTGTCTCTAGGTCCCAACAGCAGGAGATTTGATGGTCGCAGGGACCCCAGTGAACGAGAGGCAGCCTAAAACCCATCCCTGACCGGCCCGCCTGCTGCACCTAGTCTCCTTCTCCTGAGGAGGCACCCCTTGTTGACCCTTCTCATCTGACACCTGGGAGGTGGCTGACAGCAAGCTCAGTGCACTAAGCAGAGCTGGGGTCTCCAGGGGTGGCCAGGCTGTGTGTAGCCCATTTGTAGCTTCCTACCCATCTGCCTCTCTAGGGCCCTTCTTGTCCCTTTCCTTCAAAATCATTTTGAAAGGAGGATTTTCTCTCCCTCCAGCCCCAGCCCCATCATCCCTAGCTTCTGAGTGCTTTCCATGCCACGTGCATCTGTTGGTTCCAGTCCATTTAGTCTGCCTCGGCTGCCTCCCCCTCTATTTCCAGTCTCTTAGTTTCACTCCTACACTTGCGCCCGGTCATTCTGTGTGGATCTGCTGAGCAGTGCATAGAGAAAATGGCTTTCTTGGTGACCTTTGTGGTCTCGTCCCATCTCCAGCTTCCCAGTTATTAGGATGTGGGATGAGGAGTTGGTCAGACAGTCCTGGGATTTACCAGGAAAGCCTGTCGAGTGGCTGGAGCCCCACCTACTCATACCAGGTTTGGAGCCAGAACACCAGGTCTGTGTGTTGCTCCTGTGTTCCTACAGTGGCTGTAGCAGCAAGAGTCACAGGAGTGAGGGGCCACCCACTCATACCAGATCACAGCCTGGAGGCTGCAGGTGTCCCTAGAAGGCCTATTCTATTCTTTCTCATTTCTTCCTTCTTCTTGCTTCTTCTTCTTCTTTCTTCTTTCGTCTTCTTTTCTTCTTCTTCTTCTTCTTCTTCTTCTTCCTTTTTCTCTTCTTTTCTTCTTCTCCTCCTCCTCCTCCTCCTCCTCGTCGTCTTGTTCTTTTCTTTTCTTCTTCTTCTTCTTTCTTCTCTTCTTCTTCTTCTTCTTTTTCTTCTTTTTCGCCGCCCTCCTCTCCTCCACGTCCTCCTCCTCCTCATCCTCCTCCCTCCTCCTCCTCCTCCTCCTCCTCCTCCTCCTCTTCTTCTTCTTCTTCTTCTGTCTTCTTCTTCTTCTTCTGTCTTTCTCTGCTTCTTCTTCTTCTTCTTAGACAGGTTCTCCCTGTAGACCCCAACTGGCCCTGGAACTCACTATGTAACCAGGCTGGCCTTGAAACTACACAGGATCCACCTGCCTATGTCTCCCCAATGCGGGGATTAAAGGAAGGTGTGTACTACCATGCCGGCAGTTTTTATTTGTCATTTCTGGATTTGGATCTGGGGGAGTCTTGGTAAGTGAAGGCCCAGGAGATGGAGAGGTCCCTGGGAACCTGGGATGTTCTGAGCCAGTCACAGTGCTCCATGCAAGGTGAACTGTCTGGAGAGGTGCAGCTGTGAGCCCAGGGGTCCACAATGCCCCGTCACCTCTTCTCCATTTGTCCAAGCTCTGGTCGTCTTTCCGGACCTTCCCGTGAGCTACTCTGCTGTCTCCTCTCAGTACACTCAGGTGATCCTGTGTCCCTCTGACCACACGTCTGGACCAGAACCTCTGGAAGCAGGGCTTGCTAAATAAATACCCAAGGTCCCAAAAATGTGATGGAATGCCCGTCACCAGTAAGGAAGTGACTGCAGACACTTCAAGACTCTTGTCTACCTCTGGAGTCTGGAGGTCTTGGAAGAGCATCTACAGGACTGCAAGAGCAGCGATAATGAAGTCATGGCCGTTGCTGCTGCACCCACTCACGACTTTTGCCTGGGTTTTCCTTGGATCTGTCTTCTTTCTCAGTCTAAGGAAAACTGCTGGAGCCCGGCTTAATTGTTCTGAGAAAACATGACCTGGTCCACCACCAGAATGACATCGAGCTAGAGAGAAATAGGGGCGGGGGTAGTGGGCAGTGAAGATCGCCTGGGTCTGTGAGCTTCCTTACAGACAGATGTAGCTGAGGAGGCCTGGGCAGGCAGTGTGCTTCGGGGCCAGGGGGGCAGCAGATGATGGGTAATCCTTCCTAATTATTCTTAATCACTGAGAGCAAACAGTCTTGGGGCTCTCTTCCCATGTGCCAGGCCCCAGGCTCAGCGTTCGCCCCTTGACTCTGACAAGCCCGTGAGACAGACCCTTGCACGATCATCCCCCCTTTAAAATCATTTTTATTCCTCCTCTTCCAGTTCCTGCACTCTGGGAGGAGGAGGAGGGTCGCTGGCCTAGGTCGCAGCGGCGGGATCCGGGCGGCGCAAGCCGCATTCCGAATCTGCATGCTGGTCTGGTGAGGCACCCCGCACCCCGGCACCCCGGAGTCGGCCCTGCGCACCCCCAGGAAGCAGCAGACATCCAAATGGAGGCTCCTCCCCCAGGATCACATTTGCCAGCTGGGTATGGCCCTCCATACCCCCAAGCAGCATACCAAGGACCTCAGGCTGGCTACCAAGGGCCCCAAGGAGCCTATCCGGGACCCCAGGCTGGCTACCAAGGGCCCCAAGGAGCCTATCCAGGACCCCAGGCTGGCTACCCAGTCCCATCAGGAGGCTATGCAGTTGCTGGCCCAGGGTGCTTTACGTCCAAAGTCAGCCATTATACATCAGGTCAGGTGGCCTGCAGGGACCCCAGGGATGCCGCACCACCACCTCCACTGAACTGCCCACCCGGGCTGGAATACTTAACTCAGATTGATCAAATTCTGGTTCATCAGCAAAATTGAACTTCCGGAAGTCGTAACAGGCGTTGAAACAACAACAAATATGAAATCAAGAACAGCCTCGGGCAGAGGGTTTACTTTGCAGTGGAAGATGACTGCTGTACTCGAACCTGCTCGGCCTTCACCATAAAGATCCTGGATAATCTGGGCCAAGAAGTCACGGCTCTGCAGAGACCCCTGAGGAGCAGCAGACGCTGCTTCCCTGGCTGCCTGCAGATTGAAATCCAGCCCCTCCTGGTGCGCCTGTAGGCTATGTTACTCAGACCTGGCACCCATGTCTGCCAAAGTTTACACTTCAGAATGAGAAGAAGAGGATGTTCTCAGAGCTACTGGTCCCTGTGTCGTCTGCAACTGCTGTTCAGGTATTGATTTTTGATATCAAATCACCAAATGAATAAGCTAACGTTTGCAAATTCTACAGTTTGGCAAAACTTCCAACAGTGGTCCTGGTTTTGGAGAGAGCATTTCACAGACGCAGACAACTTGGGGATCCAGTTCTCCACGGGCTAGACCTTGACGTGAAAATGAAAGCTGTGATGCTAGGAGCTTGCTTCCTCATTGATTTCATGTTTTTTGAACAAACTTGAAATGAGCAGCAAAAATCAGGAGTGTGGTAGTGGCTTCACGAGAAGATTTAAAGACTACATAACGATTGAAACTTTCTAAATGGAACCTGCAATGACTTTTTTTCTCTATTGAAACAACTCTGTGTGAATTAACCTGTGATAGCAGCGGCTTCAGTTGTACAATTGTGCTTTCAAATTAGTTTATTATAATTTATTATTTTCTTTATCGTCATACATTTATTTTTATACATTTGTAAAGCATTCACTGTGAATTTGTGAGAAAAGACATAGGAGTTTTTACATTTAGAAATGAAGCTTTCTGCTGGGCGTTGTGGGGATCGCCTTTAATCTGAGCACTCAGGAGGCAGAGGCAGGTGGACGTCTGTGAGTTCAAGACCAGCCTGGTCTACATAGGGAGATCCAGGCCAGCTGGGGCTACAGGGAGACCCTGCCTCCAAAAAGACCAAAAAAAAAAAAAAAAAAAAGAAAGTAACATTTCAAGATAAAAACTTTGAATTATAATCTCTGATTCATTTTCCATTTTTATAAAAATGTAAGACTTACTATGCTAATTTATTATAAAAGTATATAGATATATAATCATGTATACAAAAGACCTGATATTATTTTACAAATACTATTTTATTTATTTTATTTTAATTTTTTTATTTTTTTGTTGTCTTTCGAGACAAGGGTCTCCCTGTAGCCCTAGCTGTCCTGGAGCTCAACTCTGTAAACCCATGCTGGGCCTGAACTCACAAGATCCGCCTGCCTCTACCTCCCAGTGCTAGGATTAAAGGCGTGGCGCCACCACACCCAGCTGGTAAAGGTTCTCTTACTAATGACTATATTGCATAATATAGTTAACCCTAAGGTAGAAAAAACAAGAACAGTTAAGAAAGTGTTAAAACTAAAGTAGTATTTGCGGCCGGGCGTGGGTTGGCGCACGCCTTTTAATCCCACTAGCACTCCGGAGCAGTGAAGGCCAGCAGGATCTCTTGTGAGTTCAAGGCCAGCCTGGTCTTCACATATGAAGCTCCAGGCATGGCGCTAAAGGGAGACCCTGTCTAAAACAAAAAAGGCAAAAAAAAAAAAAAAAAAAAGAGGCATACGGGCTAGAGAGATGGCCTCAGCGGTTTAAGAGCACCTGACCCTGCTCTTGACAGAGAACCTTGGGTTTCAATCCCCAGCACCCACTTGCGGACAGCGAGAACCGTTGACTCCAATTCAGGAACTCCAGTTCAGGAAACCTGACTCCCTCTTCTACCTCCACGGAATTGCATGACACGGGTGCACCTGCATGAGCATACATTCAGCCTGTATACTCATACATATAAAAAATAATAAATAAATAAATAAATAAAATATTTTTTAAAAAGAAAACATGATATGATATTTTTCTTCTTTGTAGAAAATCATAACATATTTATTTAAATCTACTGTAATTTTCTTACTGGTAAGACTATTATCAATTTAATTGGCTTTCAATGAACAAAGATAGATAGGATTTTCTGTCAAAGGAAGACTCATTTTAAAGACTAAACTGGCTGTGGTGGGCTTCCTTTAATCCTAGTCCTTGGGAGGCAAGGCAGGCTGATCTCTGTGAGACTGAGGCAGCCTGGTCTACAGAGTTAACTCCCAGGCAGGCTGGGACTAGGAAGACACTTTCAAAACAAAACAAAACAAAATAAATAAATATAAATAACAACAACAAAAATATTAAGACTATAAAATTTTTAAAAAAATCATTTTAGTTATTTGTTTGTATGTGTATGAGTGCTTGCCCACTTGTATCTAAGTGTACTGGTTCATGCAATGCCTCTAGAGGCCAAGAGTTTTAGATCCACTGAACTTAAGTTAATTACTGGTTAGCCACCGGGTGAGTGTTGGGAAGGGAATCTGGGTCCTCTGTAAGAGCACCCGTGCTCTTTAGCCACTGAGTCATCTCTCCAGCCTTCTGTGGCCCATGCTGGTCAAGCAATTCTTCAACTCAGCCTCCTAAACAGCTGAGCATCAGACACTGGGCATGGTTGGCACACACTTGTAACCTAGCGCGAGGGAAGCAGAGCAGAAGGATCCCTGCAGCTCACAGGCCAGCTAGTCTAGTCAAATTTCTGTCTTTCAGGTTTAGTGAGAGACTCTGTCGCCAAAATTAGGTAATAGAGCAATGGAGAAAGAAATCAACGCCAACCTTCTGGCCCTTTGTGTGCACAATGTACACCGGCACACACGGTGGTTACAGAGGTCAGAGACCCACCTAAGGAGACCACCCAGACCAAATTTCAAATTTAAAAGGAAAAAAAAGAATGATTTTTGAGCGAGCACTGAGACACCAGTTTGCCAATTGAATAGCTACAGGGCAGACATTAAGATCCAGGGATTTTAAAGGCAGAAACCACAATTACCTTACTCTAGAAACTGTCTTGCTTATAGTGAGGCATGAGTCACGTTTTTTTTTTTTTTTTTGCTGTTTGTTGTGTTTTTGTTTTTGTTTTTTATTGTTTGGTATTTTTTTTTTTTGAGACGGGTCTCCCTTTTAGTCCCCCCAGCTGGCCTGGAGCTCACTCGTAGTCCAGGCTGCCTTGAACTCACAGAAGTTCTCCTGTTGAGTTCAAGGCCAGCTCTGCTCTACAGAGGTCCTAACAACCGATCAGCAGATTCATTAGCTAGAAGCAAATTACAGAAGGCAGAGGAGCATTTGGTTAGTAGTTACAGAATGGGGGGAGGGGCAGAAGTGGCCCAGCTGGGCTCTGAGATTAGCTTCCTTTTTGGTTGTTTATCAAGACTTAACTGTTGCGGTACTGTCCACCATGGGCTGAGCCATCCTATGTCAATTAGCAATCAAAAAATAGCTCTGCAGGCCTGCTGAGGGAAGAATTCCTCAGTTGAGGTTCGTCTTCGCAGGTGACTCTAGTTAGTGTTGACAACAACTAACCAACACACTCATTTACCTAGTGCCTTGCTAAAATCCTCCTCCTCCTCTTCTTCTTCCTCCCTTTTCCTCCTCTTCCTCTTCATTACTCTCCTCCTCTTCCTTCTGTCATCCGCCTTCCTCTTCCTCATCCTCCTCTCCTCCTCCCGCGTCCTCCTCCTCCTCCTTCTCCCTCCTCCCCTCTTTCCCTTCCTCCTTCCTAATTCTTTTGGTTTGTTTACTTTGGTTTGGATTTTTTTTTTTTGTTTCTTTTTTTGTTGTTTGTTGTTTGGGTTAGTTTTGGTTTTGGAGTTTTTGTTTTTGTTGTGTGTGTTTTGAGAGAGTCTCACTGGGTAAACTCTGGCTGGCCTGGAATTTACCTGGCTGGCTTAGAACTACTACAAAATCTGACTGCTTCTGTGCCTCTCCCTGTGCTGGGTTTAAAGGTGGGCACCACCACCCTTGGGCTGATAAAGGGTATCATGTAGTTCAGGCTGACCTTGAAGTAGTTATATAGTTGAGAATGATCTTGGAACTCCTGATCATCTCAAGCACTACCTTCCAAGTGCTGGCATCACAAGGAATGCACCACAATGCCCTATCTTCATTCAAGCTTTCAAGGCATATGTACTGCTTGCTAGATGTCTCCAGAGGCTCTTCGAGAGTCAGAGGCCCAAGCTGGGATCTGTTTTCTAGGGGTCACAGGCAAAGAGAACCAATCAAGGTGAGATCTCTATGTGCCCTGCAGTGCAGACAGAAAGGCCCCAGGCCCCAGCTCTGACACAGGAATTTGGTATCCTTCACCTGTGATAGTTGGTAGTCAGGGCGAAAAAGAACAGCTGGGGCTACAGGGCCAAACCAGGCCCTCAACAGGGAGTCCGTAGGAGCACGAAGGATTTCACAAAGTTTTCCTCTCTCATTCTGTACCTGTGCCGCCCCAGGGCCAGCCTACTCCTGGCCATGCCCAAGCAAGACCCTCCATAGCAGACAGACACCTGCCTGGACTTGAAGCTCCCTGAGCATGCCAAGTGACGCTGCCAGCTGTCAGGAAAGGAGGGCGCGGCTGCCGAGAGGCTGCTTATTTTTAGCCCTCTTTATTGGCTGTGGCTCTGCAGACCAGGGCTGGCTTGTGCTCCTCGCTGATGTTGTTATTTCTCCCCACCAGGGCTGGGAATTAGTTTATTTTCTAGGCAGCCACCTCAGCAGCTGCCCGCCGCAGCAGCAGGCCCCAGGCAGGCCACTGTGCATCTATTATTTTTGATTGCCCATCTTGTGGGGCATGAAACCACCTGGGGAGGGGTGAGCTTGGCCCTGCCTTTGAATCGGCTCAAGAGGCCTTAGGATGCGGGAGAGAGGACAGCGTCAGGATGATTCCTGCCAAGAGTTCCCAGCTCCCCAGTGTTCCCGCACTGCCCTGTGCTTCAGGCTCCTATGGGGATTCTGTGAAAGGCTGACACTAAGAGACAAGAGAGGGCTTCAGCTGAGAGGAGGGCACCTGGCTGCCAGCCCCATGTTGGCTCCATGGTTGCAGCTATGGGCTTGGCCCTTTGTGTCTAAGGAGTGCCAAAGTGGCCTGGTGCTCGTTTTCCCCTTTCTGAAAAATCAGCAAGGTCACGCTGTCTTAGAGGACAGCTGGGGGACGAGTCCTTGCTTCTTCTAGCTTCTAGTGGCTATAGGTATTCCTTGGGTTGTAGCTGTACAATGACTCCCTGCCTCTCTGCCTGCTTTTCCACAGAGCATCCTTCCCCGAGGTTCTGTGGCTCAAATCCCTAGCCCCTTTTCCTTACTATTACAATCCAGCCAGGGATTTAGACCCCACACCTAGTCTATGACAATCTCACCTGAAGAACTTTCCTTAACTGCCCTGGTCTGAATGTGCACTTGCTTCCTCCTAGTCTCAGTGTAAATGGAAAATGTGCCCATCACTTGAGCTGTGAGCATGGAATAAAAGCTTACTAGCGGGGCTGGAGAGATGGCTCCAGTGGGTTAAGAGCACCGACTTGTCTTGCAGAAGACTGGGGTCGATTCCTGGGTTAGATTCCCAGCACCCCATGTGGTGGATAAAAACATCTAAGTCCAGGCTTGGGGGTGCATGCTTTTAATCCCAGCACGTGGGGAGGCCAGAGGCAGCCTGATCTCTGTGATTCAAGGCCAGTATGGTCTAAATAGTGAGCTCCAGGCCAAGGCCCTGTCTCAAAAAAAAAAAAAAAAAAAAACCTCAAAAAGAAAAAAAAAAGTTACTATCAGGACTGACCCCTCTTCCTACTCTAGGGAAGCCAGAAAATATGAAGAAACTTGAAGGTTAGGGGTTGAACAAGAGTCCTACAGAATGTGTGCTGTGTATGCAGGAATTCAACAAGGTGACCAGTGGAAAGGCCCGAAACTCAGTGAGATGCTATGGCCCTGGCAAACTCAAACGCTTGCCTTCAGGCCCCCTCCTCCAGCTGGGATCCTTACATCCCGAGGTCCTTCCCTGGGGAGCCCAGCCCCTGCTCAAGCACTTCACCTCCTTGGAAATCTCCTCCTCTGTTCTTGTTCGCATTGGATCTAACTGCATGGAACTCATCCCTTAGGCTTGATTTTCTCAGCTTTCCAGGTGATAGGAGCTAATCCGACACAGGAACATGACAAACAAACACAAGCTCGCCTCAGAGTTAAATGTCTGCAGCTGTTAAGACTGCTAACCACACAGGGGACTGCTGGGCACATATTTGCATTTTTGAGCAGAGGGGGCTTCAAATCTGGAGAGGTGTGTGGGTGGGTGCTTCTCGAGATAGTAAGAGAAGATTTTTGTTTTGTTTTAAAGGTTTGTTTTTATGTATTATTATGTGTGGAGGACAGAGGGCTTTCACAGCATGCATAGGCCAGAAGACGGCATTAGATCCCCTGGAACTGGATGAAATAGGAGGTTGCAAGATGCCCAATATGGGCATTTGAACTGGGAATTTGAACTCCCATCCTCTGGAAGAACAGCAACTGCTCTTAACTGATGAGCCATTTCATCATCTTGTTAACAGATTTTAAATGTGAGTATCTTTACCAGACTTCTGAAATTTCATCCCGTTCCATGTGTGTCGCTCCCACCCCAACGCCGCAGGCAGGTGCCTACACCTACATGTGCACGTGTACCCACCAGGGGCCTGCTGCTGAGCTACACTCATTTCCTACAGGGCCAGCCATGTCTTTTATTTATTTATTTATTTATTTATTTATTTATTTATTTATTTATTTATTTATTTGTATGAATGTACTGTCTGCATGCAAGTTTGTGCACCCCTGTCGTGCAATGCCGAGGAGGTCAGAAGAGGGTCTCGGATTCCCCTGGAACTGGAGTTCTCCTGGAATTGGAGTTACAGACGGTTCTCAGCCGCCATGTGGGTGCTGGGGATCGAACCCGGGTCCTCTGCAAGAGCAGTCAGTGCTCTTAACCACTAGGCCATCTCTCCAGCTCTGACATTTAGCATTTTTTAATACAGATTGATCATACCTTATCCAAAACGCTTAGAGAAGTGTTTCAGATTTCAGAGATTTTCAAATATTAGAATGTTGGCATATGTGTAATGATATCGTAGGTATGGAATACAAGTCTAAACATGAGATTCATTTGAGTTTCATACACTCTAACACATAAAGCAGTTTGTGCGTCAACCCATCCAACTGCAGATGATGCTCTAAAAGCTTTGAATTCTTCAGCATTTCAGATTTTGAGTTTCTGAATTAGAGATGCTCAGTCTCCATGCTGGGTTGTGTATTGCGTGGTTTCCAAAGTGTATTCTTCTCTATCTTAGTCAGCTTGGATAGGCAGGCTTGGTAGGCTGGATGCTGTGTTTGGCAGCTATGGAGGCGTCTGTCTCGCCTGGGCTAAGCGTTCCAGCATGCGGCATGGTCAGGTCTGGCGATGGTGGCTTCTGTTTGCAGACTGCTGACCTCTTATCCCATTCAGGGAAGAAAAAGACCTAGCTAGCTCTCTGGCCTCTTTCTTAGAGGGGCACCAATCCCATTCATTAAGGCTCCACCTTCATGACCTCATCACTCCTCAGAAGCATCTTCCAAATACCCTCACAGTGGGAATTAGATTCCAACACATAAATCTTTGGTGTCCGAGTATTCAGTCATACCCACCCCCAGCAGAAGTGAGGGATTCGAAGGCAGTTTTGTCTTTAAAGATGGCTGAGAACCATCTTTAACTCCAGTTCCAGGGGAATCCAAGACCCTCTTCTGACCTCCGCGGCATTGCACGACACTGGTGCACAAACCTTCCTGCACACAGTACACTCATACACATAAAAAATAAGAAAATTAAAAAAAAATTTTTAAATGCTAAATGTCCTGGTAGGGGACAGTTACCAAGCCAAGGAAAAGGGTGAGGTCTGGATGTTTAGCGGTTTGAGGTGCAGGTTTTTTTGTTTGTTTTGTTTTGTTTTGTTTTAGACAGGGTCTCCCTATAGACCTAACTGGCCTGGAACTCACTCTGTAGACCAGGCTGGCCTTGAACTCAGAGATCAGCCTGCCTCTGCCTCCCGAGTGGTAGGATTAAAGGCATGTGCCACCATGCCCAGCTTAGCTGCCATGTGGGTGCTGGGAATCGAACCCCAGTCCTCTGTAAGAGCAGTCAGCGCTCTTAACCACTGAGCCATCTCTCCAGTCCCAGGATGCAGTTTTAAATAGGTTCAGGGAAGGCGTAAGACATCACTGAGACAGTGGCTGATATCAGTCAGGGTTCTCTGGAGGAAAAAAACAAATAGGATGAATATATATTAGGAGAGGATGTATTAGAATGGCTTACATCAAATGGTCTGGGTATTCCAAAAATGGCTGTCTTCACATGGGAGAGGCTGAGAACCCAGTAGCTGCTCAGTCCATAGGCTGGGTGTCTAAGTAGTTTCCATCTGACACTGAAGGCCTAGAAGATGCCTGGAGGACCACTGTTCTTCAGTCCTCACGGGGTGGATGAAGAAGCTGGGTTCTGACCTTAGTGAAACAAGCCATTAGCAGCAGCTAAGCAGATGCACTCACCCGAAAGAGGCAAAGGCAAGCTGGCAAAATGCCAAAGCTTTCCCTCGGACCTTCTCATATTTGGGATGCTACCAGAAGGTATGGCCACTCTCAGGGAGCGTCTTCTCTCAGTTCATCCTTCCAGGAAATACCCTTGCAGACCCACCCAGAGGCATGTCTCTTAGTTGATTCTAGATCTCATCAAATTGATAACCAAGAATAACCATGATGATAGCATCAGGCAGAATCTTGACATAACAGGAACAAGCCTATCAAGGGGAAGGGCGTTCCAGGTAGAAGGAGTAGCCAGTGCAAAGGTCTTGAGGTTTTAGATAAAAGACATCTGTCTCTGGGTCTTAGATTTTTCAAGATCTTTCCATCTCTGCCATAGCAAAGTTTCCCAAATATGTTTGGAGGAAGGACCCAGCAGCATGGACTCAGCAGTGTGGATCCAACAATGTAGGCCTGGCCATGTGGACTCAGCAGTGTGGGCCAGACTCCCACACTGAAGTTGACCTTTTGAGTCAGCAGGCACCACTTACCTTGGACTCCCACAATAAGGTCCCAGTCTTACCTCAATAACTAAATGGCTTCCTACCAGGCTGTACTTCAAAACTAAAGGGAATGTATCTCCCAAAGACAAATCCAGGTTTCCAGGTTTCAAAGAAGTTTCTTTCAATCCAAAAATCTCAGTCTTTCCAACTTTCCCACATTTTAAGTCCAGTCCTCACACATGAATTCCTGCACTTAATTTTAGAGCCAGTGGCCCTGTCGTTCAGATATAAAATGCTCCCCGGGGACTCGTGTGCTTGAATACTAACAGGTAGGACTGTTCTGGGAAGTTGTAGAACCTATGGGAAGTGGGGCCTACCCGGAGACAGCGAGTCACTAGGGGTGACCCTTGAGCTTTGCAGTCTGGCTCTGGCTATCCTTGATCTCTGCCACCACAGGCTCCTGCCACCAGGTAGCTGGCCACAGCTCTGGATTCCCCGACACTATGAACTGCAGCCCCTGACACTGTGAGCCAGGATAAGCCTGTCTTCCCTTAAGTTGCTTCTTGCCATGAACTTGGTCACAGTGATGAGAAAAGTATCTAATATGGCCTAGCGGTTAAGAAGAAGGCGCCGACCGCTCTGCAAGAGGACCCGGGTTTTCGATCCACAGCACCCACATGGCGGCCGAGACCCGTCCTGAAACTCCAGTTCCAGGAGAACTCCAGTTCCAGGGGAATCCGTAGACCCTCTTCTGACCCAGCCGCGGCATTGCAACACACGAGGTGCACAAACTTTTTGCAGACAGTACATTGATAAAATACGAAATAAATAAAATAAAATAAAATAGAAATAAAAATATAAAAAATAAAATAAAATAAAATCTTTAAGATAAGAACATCACACCCAACAACAACAACAATGCACACACAAACACTTGTACACATATTTGTGACAAGAAGGCACACATACACTGGCACGCATTCTCACATGTGTACACATATACACATATGCGTGACATGAAGGCATGGAGGACCACTTGAGGGAAGGAAAGAGGCTGGCGAAGGCAGAGGAGGGATGGAGAAGCCTGGAGTTCTTGTATGAGCAGGGTACAAAGACATACACGTATGTTTGATGGTTAATCTTTGTCAACTGACTAGACCTAGGGTCGTCATGGAAGCCCACCACTGAGGGTGTCTGTAAGCATTGTTCCGCAAAGGCTTTCCTGAAGAGAGAAGAGCTGGTCTGAATGTGGCAGTACCATTCCCTGGACTGGAGTCGCAGGCAGAATATAAAGGAGAAAATGAGCTGAGCACCATCATTCATTCTCTTTGCTTCCTGACTGTGGACACAGTGTAATCAGCCACGTCATGTTCCTGCTGCTGTGGCTGCCCCCACCACGATGGACTGTGTCCTGAAACCGTGAGACACAATCAACTCTTGCATCTTAGTTTCTTTACCTGTTGCTGTGATAAAAAATACCCTGAAAAGGCTAGATGCGTTGGTGTATGCCTTTAATCGCAGCACTCAGGAGGCAAAGGCAGGCGGATCTCTCTGTGAGTTGGAGGCTAGCCTGGTCTACATAGTGAGTTCCAGGCCAGATGGGGCTGCAGGGAGAAAAAAAAAAATCCTGAAGAAAGCAACTTGGCTGAGAAAGGGTTTGTTTGTTTATTTATCACAGCAGGGAAGTCAGGCTCTAGGAGCGTGAGGAAGCTGGTCGCATCACACCCTGAGGAAGCTGGTTGCATCACACCCAGAGTGTGATGTGCACGCACACCTGAGCTCATCACAGCCAGAGTGTGATATGCACGCACACCTGAGCTCAGCTCAATTTCCCCACTCTTATGTAGTTCAGGATTCCTTGCCTAGGAAACGGTGTCACCGAGAGTGGGTCTTCCCACCTTGACATGCTGAAGACAATCTTCCATTATGCGCTCCCCAGGCCGACCTAATCCAGAGAGTTCTTTGAGACTCTCCCATTCGACTGATCTTCCCTGAGTCAAGTGGACAATCAAAGCAAATCACCGCACCTTCCTTAAGTTGTTTTTTTCTCAGATGCTGTCAGAGCAACAAGAAAAAGTAACTGATACAGTATGTAACTGCCATAATGAAACTCAATTTTTTGTGCTAGCTAAAAAAAGATTTTTTAATTAATTAATTAATTTATTTATTTATTTATTTATTTATTTATTTATCTTTTTCAAGACAGGATCTCCCTGTAGCCCCAGCTGACCTGGAACTCACTCTGTAGACCAGGCTGGCCTTGAACTCACAAAGATCCACCTGCCTCTGCCTCCCGAGTGCTAGGACGCCACCAACGCCCGGCTCTGTTTTGTTTTTAAAGATTAGTATCCCCATTTGAAATCTGGAAGCTAAAGTTCAGAGAGGGCAATTCCCATGCTGGAGAACACACAGCCTTCTGCTCATAGAGTTGACGTACATGTTCAAGGGGTCTTCATCAGTGGACCTAGTCTATTAAGGTGCTTTTTCCAGAGTTGGTATTAGAGATTCAGACAGAAGGTCTAAAGAACCGCAGCCCAGGTAGCCTTTCTGGCTGGCAATGATTCTAAGGCCCAGGGCCCAGGGCCTCCTGCTTGAGGCCGGTAAGTCGCTGCTGTTCGAGGTTTCATGTCTGTTTCCTGCATCAGTGACCCCTGGGGTCTTCACAGTTAGATGCTGCTGACCTTTGTCTCTACCACTTGGCCTCAGAGCCTCAGGGTGCCCTTGGGTGGGATAGGATGGCTCTGCTGCTCTATAGTGAACGAGGGGAGGAGCGCTGTCCCGGAGGAGGTGCTCAGTGAACCATGAGTGGCTGCTGTCTGCATCTGGCTGGATGAAGGGGTTCATCAGAGGTGACAGTCCCCTGCTACCCCTGCCTCTGGGCTTGAGAGTCGAAGGGGACACACAGGACATGTGCATGGCCTCAGGACTGGGGCTGGCTCCTCTAAGCCCTCTGACCATTTTCTACATTCCCCTTTTCACAAGCTGCAATAATTTAACAACCTCGGGAATGAGAAAAGATAGCTGGGAGAGCAAATGGGAAATAGGCTTAAATTAAAATATAATTGAAATAAATTAAATTAAACGGGCAACTTTCCGGTGCTCATCTCTCAGGCCAAATTATTGTGGAGCCTTTCAAGCTGCAGGGAATGCTTTGGACGGGCTCTGGAGCTTGCCGTGGCTCCCCCACAGGCCAGCAGTGGAGGTAACTTTCAGCCCCTCAAGCCCTCTCAGGCTGTTTCCCCCTGCAGCTCCTCTTAGACTGGGGAGGTCCTGGAGGACACACAGGGAGCTGGATGCCCAAGGCTGGCCCCTGCCACCCCGGCCTCTCTCAAGCTTCCTGCTCTGCCCTGAGGGTCCAGGGAAGGTGAGACTGCAGCCTCACACAACCCCCAGCTCCAAGTCCCTTGGTTCAGAGAGGTGCTTCTAAGATTCGTCTCCATGGGCTGAGAAAACCCATTAGAAGCACAATATTCTGAGTGTTTTGGGATTCCAAGTCTGAAATTAGAGTGGAGAAGGAAGTACCAGCCACTCTGCAGGCCCAGGCTCAGAAACCACCCCCTCTCTACACTCGCCTCAGGCCACAGCACATCATATTGCCTGAAAGGTTGGGGGTCCCAAGCTTCTGCTTCTATCTGCCATCCATCAAATTCCCTCTCAATCTGAGACTGGAAGAAAATGTGCTCCGAGCACAGAATTTCTTCCAAGTCCCAGTTCTGAGTGAAAAAATTCATGTGCATTTTGCATTCTGCTTTAAAATGCACTTCTGTTTGTTTTAATGTTTAACATTTTACAATATTTACCAGTGAGCAAAAGTGACAGGCCTGGAGGCTGTGCCCCTGTGTCCTTTACCCTCCAGGAGCCCCTGGCCCAGACCTGGCAGCAGCTGCCTGAGAAGCAGCCTCATGGCCCCTCAGCACCTCTGCCCTCAGCCACCCCAGCTGGAGTCCTAGAAGGCAGGAAAGCCCCATGCCACAGCCACGTGGGTGAACCTTGACATTATGCTAAGTGAAGCAAACCTGTCACAAAAGGGCAGATGCTGTACAGTTCCACTCGTGGGATGTATTTACATTAGCCAAAATTTGAGACACAAAAAGTGGAACGTTGGTGGCCTTGGGGGACAGAGGAGAGGGGGAAGTACTATATTTCCTGGGTACAAGCTTTCAGTTTTTCAAGATGAAAAAGTGACAGAGATGTATGGTGGTGAGACAGGACCTCGTTATGCACCAGGCCACCAAACACTTGAAAATCGTTAAGATGGCAAAGTTTATATTATGTATAAAGAACAAAGAACAGGGGCTAGAAAGATGGCTCAGTACTTAAGAACACTTGCTGCTCTTCCAGAGGACCCAAGTTAAGTTTTCAATGCACAACCACCCATAACTCTGCCAAAGGGCTCCCAGGCCCTCTTCTGGCCTCCAAGGGTACTGCACACACCTGACACATATACACATGTACATAAAGAAAAATTAAAAGTCTTAAAAAAGAACAATGAACATTGCTATTACACTATTAAAAAGAACAAAAATGAGGGTCTTGAAGGCCAGAGAGTTCCTGGCTTGGCTAACAAGCCAAAATGTTGTTGCAAGGCAGGGGCTGGCCCCCCCTCCCCAGATAGGTGTGGCTAGAGACGGCCACCTTGGGTCACCCCTAACATCAAGGCTGGAAGGAGTCCTGGAAAGCAATCGTTTCAATGTCTGAATATTACAAAGAAACTGAAGCCAGAGCACAGAGGAGACACCTTTCTAAGTCTCATAGCCAGTGGTTGGCCAGAGGGGTGGTTCTGAGGACCAGGCCCCAAGTGCTGTTTGGGTGAGCTGGCAGTTACCAAGGTCCACAGTAGGTCAGGCAAAGCCTTCCTTCCAACACCAGCCCCCATCCACTGCACCCCTCTTCTAAAGGGGTACTCATAACCCTTGTCTGCTCCCCCAATTTCAAAGAGGCTGATCAATTAATTAATCCTTGTTAAAGGCTCAGGCACAGGATAATGGGCACTAGGCATTCTCATTATTATTTTTAATCAGACTTTGCAATTTTATAGCTCCCATCACCCAGGGCTATCAAGTGTCTTGTGAAGTTAATTAAGCCTGCCAGGGATGGGCTCTAAGGGTGGTGGGGCCACAGAGCGGCGGAAGCACAGGCAGAGATATAGGAGCACCCAGGAGTCTCAATTCCCTTCAAGTGCTCACTGTAGAGGGAGATGTCAGAGGATGGACAGTAGTGAGGCTGCCCGTGGGGTTCCCAATCAGTGTCTGGCTCTTACCCAGGGGACAGGCTTCCTGCTCTCATTAAGTTGCTGAGTAGGGGGACAATTGGGAGCGAGAGAGAGTGCTTCTCCCAGTTCCTGCCACTTGCCTTCTGGTGAGGCTCTCTCTATGCACCGTGCCTTCCCTTCTTGCCTTTTCCCCTGCATTTCACCACGCAGCAAGTATATTCTGGAGCATCCTGGGTGTGTCAGGCCTGGATCAAAAGCTAGCGATCAATGAGGGGTCTGAGCATGGTCTACACCCCTGAATTTAGAGCGTGGGGATCCCCAGGACCGTCACCCACTTCTGCCACAGCCCTGCCTCCCTGGTTGCATTCTCCCCTTCCTACTTTCTTGCCCCCTCCCCCCCTCCTCCCTGCCCCAGGCACCAGGTTGGGATGGGAGAATTCTGGGCAGGATGAACCTGAAGTCTTGGAGCAAGAAATGGCCTAGAATGGCCTGCTCCTGGCTGGTCTGAACAACTCTAAAGGTTCTGAGTGCTGTGGGGTGGAGACATCTCTGTCCAGTCAACACCATCACTACACAGGGCTGGCTCCAGGTCCTCCACCTGCCCGAACCCTGAGCCCCGCACCCATGGGAACCAAACCTCCAAGCTCCAAGACAGACATGGAGTGATACACCCTGGACATAGTCCAGAGCTCCTTCCACGGAGGAGATGGCAGGGGAGAGCTGTCACTGACTTGGGGTGTTTGGTATACGGGAGATAAATGAGACCTGGGCGCCCACAGGACTGAGCACTAATGTGGCCCAGCAGCTCCCACAGTTCCGAAGGGCCTGGGAGTTGCACGGAGACACCCCAGCGGTACTGGAGAATTTCAGCAGAGAATCATCGGGATGTGCCGCGGAACTGTCCAGCAGCCGTGTGAACCTTGGAACACATTTCTCCAGCCAAGGTCTCTGTGAACCCTACCATACAGCCCTGCCTCTCTGGGAAGGGAGCCTTAGAAGGAGCTGTTTAAGAAGATGGTACGAAGAGGGACTGGGAGATGGCTCAGTTGACAAAGTGCTTGAGCTGCTCTGGTGGAGAAGCAATTGAGAAGACACTCTCTGGGAAGGGAGCCTTAGAAGGAGCTGTTTAAGAAGATGGTACGAAGAGGGACTGGGAGATGGCTCAGTTGACAAAGTGCTTGAGCTGCTCTGGTGGAGAAGCAATTG
>VZQC01015004.1:8167233-8177787 GCA_009823505.1 Rhizomys pruinosus
TCCTTTCTTTTTTCCCCTTTCTTCTTTTTATTAAGGTGAGATCACCAGTTCACCTCCCCTATTCTTTTTTCCCCTTCGCTTTCCTTCCTCCCGCTCCCTCTTGCATAAAATATAACACAAAAATTAGTCAAACAACCTTTACTATCTTTCATTAATTAAATAACAACCCAAAATATTCAGTAGTAGTACCTTTGATTTTATTTCCAAGTTTTCAGTTATTCAAGATCAATTGTGGTCCAAAAAACCCATCAATGGAAAAATTTATGAAATAAAACAACTTAGGGCTGTGCTGAGCAACAGAGGCTCAGCGCAGTGAAGGCCCCTGCTCGCTAGAGCCTGACACCATCTGGTTTAGTCCCCAGGACTCATGTGACAAGGACTGATACCTCTCAAGTTGTCCCTGACTCACAAACCACAACACACACACACACACACACACACACACACCACACCACACACACACACATAATAAACCAAATAAACAAAACAAACAAACAAAAATAAATAAATCTATCTTTAAGAGACCCTGCTGTTTGTTCATGATGTGAATCCTTCAGAGATGATCAATGAGTGCTTATCTCTGCTCTCAGACTGACTGACTGTCACAGTACTCAGTACTTAGAGTCAAGTAACTCTAATAATGGCCACAAAGTGCAAAAGTAATTGATGTTTAGTGATTCAGATGTCCAAAGGGAAGTTCTGCAAAGTGGTTTGTATTTTATTAAGCAAAAAGGGGAGATGATTGATGATATAGACAAAAAGCGTACTATTCACATTAATTTTTATTTAGTATAGTTCTAAAAAAAAAATTGTTCTTTTTTTTTTTTTTTTTTTTTTTTTTGTTTTGTCTTTTTGAGACAGGGTTCTCCGTCAGCCCCAGCTGTCCTGGAACTCACTCTGTAGACCAGCTGGCCTTGGCACTCACAAAGATCTGCCTCTGCCCCTCCAAGTGCTAGGATTAAAGTGCACCACCACGCCCGGCTCTATTAATTGTTTTATTGTTGTTTGTAACCTCTTGTATGCTTGAAAATTTTGTAAATTAAAATTTATAATAGTTATGTGTGGAGAGGAAGAAACATGGTACAGTAGATTTTGAGTTTAGGAACTTCCATGGTTTCAGACCCTAAAGTTCTTGATGTATTCCTTACATGTAAGAGAGAACTGAAATATTAATACATTAATGTATTTACCTTAAGACTTCTCAAAAATAGGGCTGGTGAGATTAAGTGGGTTAAGGCACTTGCCACCAAGCCTGAGTGACCTGAGTTTGATCCCCAGGACCTACATGGTGGAAGGAGAGAACCGATGCCTGTAAGTTGTCCTCCGGCCTCCACATGCACTGTGCATGTGCATCCGCA
The DNA here is from genome assembly GCA_009823505.1 of Rhizomys pruinosus. Taxonomy (NCBI): domain Eukaryota; kingdom Metazoa; phylum Chordata; class Mammalia; order Rodentia; family Spalacidae; genus Rhizomys; species Rhizomys pruinosus. The sequence continues at coordinate 8,168,592 of VZQC01015004.1, forward strand.
AGTGTACTCCCAACCCCCGCCCCTCCGCAAATTGATCCACTTTGCATCAGAGGGGTATCTGATGGAAGCAAGGTACCACCATGGACCCAAGGACTCCAGCTTCTGGTGCTGTCTCCTCAGGTGGCTTCTGGTGGGTTCTTTTCTGAGGCTCCCTCGGTTTGGTCAACAGTCCATTTGTTTATTCTGAGCTGCTTGTTTAAAGATCTCACTGGGTAGATAATTTCTTGGTTTTTTTTGTTTGCTTTCAAAGTGATTGCTTTATTTATTTATTTTTTTATGTGTATGAATGTACTGTCTGTATGTAAAGTTTGTGCAACCTGTGTCGTGCAATGCCTCAGAGGTCAGAAGAGGGCATCGGATTCCCCTGGAACTGGGAGTCAATAAAGATGGTTCTCAGCCACCATGTGGGTGCTGGGGATCGAACCCAGTGTCCTCTGCAAGAGCAGTTTGGCGCTCTTAATACTGCTAGGCATCTCTCCAGCCCAAGTGATAGTGATTGCTTATTAAGATATTTATTTTTGTTGCTTGCTTTGGTTTTAAAGTATTTTGATTTTGGTATTCAGTTTTGGTTTTTTTTTGCCACTTTCAGACTTTTGAAGCCGTGTTCGATTTTGACCATTTGTTAAAACTTTCTAGCTGGTTTTTTTTTTTCTCTTTTTCTTTTTCTTTGAACACTTTTCCTATATGTAATCGAAGGAATGGGGAAATGTTTTCAGAAAACCAAACTCTAGCTGGTTGTAGGTTTTATTAGTCTGTTAATTCAACTTAAGTTCCCCAATAGAGGAAGTGTTTACTAGCTCTAAATTGGCTTGTTTTGCCCACTTAAATAGAAGTCTTGGGCAAGAAAAATTTAAAACATCACAAATGGACAGTCTGCTTTAATTGAAATGTAAAATCATCTTAAAAAGCAAAAAAAAAAAAAAAAAATCATATTAAAAGCGTAGATACTAACTAATAAGAAAGATACTCAAAAAATAAATAAGTATAAAATAAAAAGAAATAAAATTAAAATAGAAATTAATTTAAAATGTAAAGGTTATGTTAGAACTAAGGATCATTTCTGAGATGTCCTTCAATTCTTGTTTCTTTCTCTGACCTTGCTCTTCATTCTTTATCTTATATCCAACCAAAGTTCCATATACGAATAGATTATGTCCTGTTCTAAGACAAAAAGCTACAAAAAGAGGGGCTGGAGAGAGATGCTCAGAGAGGTTAAGAGCACCGGACTGCTCTTGCAGAGGACCCCAGGTTTGATCCCCAGCACCCACATGGTGACTAAGAACCGTCTGTAACTCCAATTCCAGGAGAACTCAGTTCCCGGGGAAATCTGAGACCCTTTCTGACCTCTGGGCATTGCACGACATGGGTGCACAAACCTACATGCAGACAGTACATCACACACATACAAAAAAAAAAATAAAATTCAAAAAAAAAAGAAAAGGAGGAGAGATTCCAGGCCTATTTAAAAATTCTTATTTGGCCAGGCGTGTGGCATCACAACAATCCACTGCTCCGGAGAGCGGCAGGCAGATCTTTGAGTTCAAGGCCAGCCTGGTCGGCATCAGAAGTCTAGGCCAGCTGGGGACAAAGGGGACCCCCAAACAAACAAACGGGGCAGCGCACAAGGAACTCATTAATCCTCACAGGACTCACATCTTGGACGCAGACGGATAGAGGCCAGCACTGGGGAGGCCTAGCCGCGCAAGCAGCGAGCGACGTGGAGGGCTCGGGCCTCGGGAGAGGCCAAGATGCCACGAAAGCCGGAGAGGCAGCATTGCCGGGACGTGCAGGACCACTTGAACCGGGGGGGACAGGGAGGGCCAAGTCAGGAGAAGACGAGGCTGCTCAGATTGGGCCCACAGGACCCATCCAGCAGGTTTGGATGTAATAACGGCGCGGCGTGGGAGACGGCAAACAGCGGACGGGATCAGTTGGAAGCCCCGCCCGCTCGCGGGCGCGCGGTACGGCGTTCTGCGCGCGCGCGAAGACCGACAGAGAGCATGCTACTGCGGAGAGATGGAAACGAGCTAGAAATATATATATATATATATATATATATAATATATTATATAGTTTGGGCTTTTTGAGACAGGGTTCGCCCTGTAGCCCCAGCGGCCCTGGAACTCACTCTTAGACCAGGCTGGCCTTGACACTCACAAAGATCCGTCTGCCTCTGCCCCACAAGTGCTGGAGAAAGGTGTCGCCACCACCAAGGCTGCAAATATTTTAGTGTATGATTTGGTGCAGTTAATATAATCGCGTCATCATCAGATTGTAGCCCCCCTCCCCTTGCACACCCTCATAGCCCACCCACCATACTTCATGTATTTGGTCATATGTGTTAAGGTCTATTGAGTCAAGTTTGTCTGACCAGATGTCCCTTGGCGTAAGTTGACTCACTGGAGCCTGTTCAGCCTATCTAGGCTCGGTCACTCCCTTAAGTATAGTTTACTTTACTCTTTTTTTTTTTTTTTTTTTTTTTTTGTCTTCTTGAGACAGGGTCTCCCTGTAGCCCCAGCCATCCTGGGACTCACTATGTAGACTAGGCTTGCCATGAACTCAAAGTTCCTGTCTCCCGAGTGCTGGGATTAAAGGCGTTCGCCACCACACCTGATTTAAGCTCGTATCCTAAAGAGTGATAGAGATATAAATTTCCTGACTTCTCCCACTCTAGGTATACCTAGATTTCATGTAATTGCGTCATGTTTCGAGGGAGAATTGTTTTTATGGTGTGTGGGTGAAGAGAAATGGATTTTGGGAGCAAACTGGGCCACTGTTAGTTTCCATTCATTTTTATTGTGTGCAGAAAATATATATTTTTATTTGGTATACCCAATTAAAATGCACATGAGCAGTTTTATAAATACATTTTGGTGTTTAATAAAAAGACCTGATAAATACATACTCCTTATAAACTTTGGTACTCTGGACCTCTAAAAACCTATTAAACAGTATTTTTGAGGCCAGTAAATGTTTTACAAAACCTTTAAATGCTAATTGCTTATACAAAATAATAGTCATTAAAATCATAAGATAAATATTTTATTAAGTTATAAAATTTAATGTTATATACATAGACTTTGATTAGGATTTCCTTCCAAAACAGGTTCTAAATAAATATATATACTATTTACATTTTTTTTTTGCTGGGTGTTGTTGGCACATGCCTTTAATTCCCAGCACTCTGGAGGCAGAGGCAGGCGATCTCTGTGAGTTCAAGGCGGAGCCTGGGGCTACATGAGGGATTCTAGGCCAGCTGGGGGCTCAGGCGGGAACCCGGTGCCCCCACCCACAAAAAAGGGCGATGCAATATGAATTAGGAACCAAAACATGGTCGTGGCAAAAAAGTGCTTTGTTGTTGGTTATTGGTGGCTGGGAGACACGAGGTCTCCGGAGCCCAGAGCCGGGTCCTGGAAGTTGCCCTCTGTAGAACCAGGCTGGGCCTTGAATCACCAACGATCCACCTCGGCCCTGGCCTCCCAAGTGCGTACGCACGCCAGGTAAAATGGCTAGGCCCCACGCCTGGCAAAAGAATGGCTGAGTAAATGTTTATTGAACTGTACACTGTAGCAACATTATTAATCAAATTTAGACCCCTCCTGCAAAATTATTGCAGTTTACTGAAACGCTTAACTGTAAGTCTTTTATTAACAGCTGATTGATAACTAGTAATAACATATAATAATATTATATATTATATATATATATTATACATATATATATGGTACATATATGTTTGCTAAAGATCTTTGTATTAAGGTTCCTCTTCACAATGAGGATTACAGGAGATATAACCTCAACAAAAAATTGTAACAAGATCTTGGTTGCTAAAATACATTCTATCTTGCTGAGGTGTGGTGGTGCAAGCCTTTAATCCCAGCACTCATGAAGCAGAGGTAGGCAGATCTCTATGAGATCAAGCGCTCCTAGTCTACATAGGGAGCTCCAGGCCAGCTGGGGCTACAGGGAGACCCCCCCTCTCCAAAAGACTACACACACACAAAAATCTATCTTATGTTTCATTGTGTATGTATGTATTGTCTATAAGTGCATATATATACATTTCTAAAAAGGACAAGATAAACTTTATTTCTTTATTTCTTTATTTATTTATTTATTTATGTTTTTGAGACAGGGTCTCCCTATAGCCCCAGCTGGCCTGGAACTCACTCTGTAGAGCAGGCTGGACTTGAAATCACAGAGATCCTCCTGCCTCTGCCTTCCGAGTGCTAGGATTAAAGGTGTGCGCTACCACGCCCAGCTTAAAGGAGGTTCTTAGCCACCATGTGGGTGCTGGGAATCAAATCCAGGTCCTCTGCAAGAGCAGTTGGCACTCTTAACCACTGAGCCATCTCTCCAGCCCAAGATAAACTTATTTATATAGTTCTGGTCAAGATATCATCTCCTTGATCTTGTCTCAATTCTGGCTCTACAGCATGGTTCTTACTGCTTGAGGATATAATTTAATTTTAAGAGATGATTGCTCCTGCTCCAGGGTACAATCTCTCCTATGGATAATTGCTCTTCTGAGATGTTAAGCTCTTTATTTCAAGGATTAAGAAATATCATTTCTCTCTGTGCTTTTAGATATTTTGTATGTATGGTATCTCTGTATAATATAAGCAGTATAAGGATTTAAGGCCATTACTGGCTCTTTGGAATTGACAAACAGGTTCATCAGAGTCCCTATCTCTGCCAAGTCTATGTAAAAACAGCTCTAAACATTTAAAAAGAAAATTGGTCATTAAAAAAAAACCTGCTTCAAGGCTTACAAAGACCTCTTAAAGTTTATAGATGATCTTAATGTGTTCTATCATAATATATTTGAGATAATTATTCATCTCTGTGCCTTGAATTTTTTAAATTTTTATTTATTTATTTTTTTGTGCTTTGAATTTTAAAGAAAAGAGTTTAGCTAAATACTTCTAAATGATTAACATAATTACCACACAGGTAAACAGATGGCTCAAAAAGAGAAAAGTGAAAAATGCCTAAGGAAAGTACATGTTTTTTAATTTCGAAGTGCCCATTTTGCCTGTATTTATTACTGTTAGATATTTAAGATAAAAAATGCTTTTGGAGGGCTGGAGAGATGGCTCAGCAGTTAAGAGCACTGGCTGCTCTTTCAGAGGACCTGGGTTCTACTCCCAGCACCCACATGATGATTATCAACCATCCATAACTCCAGTTCCAGGGGAATATGATGCCCTCTTTTGACCACTGCAGGCATTGCATGAGACAGGTGCACTTACATACACACAGCCATGCACTCATACAGATAAAATAACTAAATAAAATGTTTTGGAATAAAAAGGAGTCTGTATGGTAAAATGAAGATTTCACCAAAATGGAAATGGGTAAAATAATATTATGTTAAAATATTAAAGTGTGTTGTTAAAAATTAAACTTTAGCTGGGCGTGGTGACCCATGCCTTTAATCCCAACACTCGGGAGGCAGAGGCAGGAGAATCTCTGTGAGTTCAAGGCTAGCCTGGTCTGTATATTGAGTTCCAGGTCAGCTGGAGCTACAGGGAGATCCTGTTTCAAAAATACAAAAAAATTTAAACTTAAACAAAGGTAGATAGGATTATAACTAAGTTGAGTATAACATAAAGGTTGTTAAATTTTAAGGTCAGAATTCAATACTCGGATAAAATTAATGCTTAATTCTTTGTTTCCAACAAGGGAAAAGGTTTCTTTAAGTATTAATTGGCTTAGAAAACAAGAACTTTTTGGCCGGGTGTGGTGGCCACGCCGTTAATCCTAGCACTCCGGAGGCAGAGGCAGGAGGATCTCTGGGAGTTCAAGGCCAGCCTGGTCTACAGAGCGAGCTCCAGGTCAGCTGGGACTAGAGGGAGACCCTGTCTCAAAAATAACCCCCCCCGAAAAGAAAACAAGAACTTTAAAAAATATTTTTACTAAAATTCAGAATTAGTTGCAGAACATTCCTTGAAGGTTAAAAAAAAAAAAGATGATTTCATCAACTGAAAGAAGGCACATCACATCAAACAACCTATTCAGCTGGATGGTAAAGACTGTGTCTAGGGATTTCCCACCTGCTCCTCTACTACAAAATTCAAGGAGATGAATTGAGAGTCACATGTGCCATTCCATCTGAGAAATCTTCCATGTGGACTTCAGAGACGCAGAATAGAATTCATCTTCAACTGACAGTCCAGAACCCCAAATAACTGAGCATTTCTTTTTTTTTTTTTATTAATTTTATTTATTTCTGTATGTGTATGAATGTACTGTCTGCATACAAGTTTGTGCACCCGTGTCGTGCAATGCCATGAAGGTCAGAAAGGGTGTCGGATTCCCCTGGAACTGGAGTTCTCCTGGAATTGGAGTTTCAGACAGTTCTCGGCCACCATGTGGGTGCTGGGGATCGAACCCGGGTCCTCTGTAAGAGTGGTTGGTGCTCTTAACCACTAGGCCATCTCTCTAGCCCCATAACTGAACATTTCTAATTAGATAGGAATAAAGGGAGATTGCCCAAAACCCCAGTGATGGATTATAAACCACCAATCCCTGTTGAAAATATGATCCCAGCACATACCACCCTCAAACATAAAGTGATTTCTTTTCTGCAAACAAGTCTTTCCACCAAAAGAGACCCCAATCGGAACAATGCAGGCTCGAAGCCCTTTACAAGACATGCTGTTCCTGCTCAAACCCTATGACTCTATTTCTGCATACAAACATACTTTGACTCCTCTGTTGTGTAACTGGTGTGGCTGTTGCTGATTCCCACCCCTCATTGACTATAATAAAGGTCAATTTGGACAGTTGAAATTGGTTGCTTTCTTTTCTACCTGTGACTCCCGTATTTAACTCTGAGGACTTGAGTTCAGTTCCCAACACCCACATTAGGCAGCTTACAACCTCCTGTAACCATAGTTCCAGGGACTCCTATGCCTTCTTCTGGCCTCTGGGGTTATCCATACATATGTGCACAGGCACACATGTACATATACATACAAGTATTTAAACTATTTTATTTATTTTATGTGTATAAGTGTCTTGGTTGTATGTAGGTAGGTGCACCTATGTTGTGCAATACCAGTGGGAGTCCGAAGATGGCGTCATAGTCCCCTGGCGCTAGAGTTAAGGACGGTTGTTAGCAGCTATGTGGGTGCTGGGAATAGAATCCAGGTTCTCTGGAAGAGCAGCCATTGCTCTTAACCGATAAGCCATCCTGCAGCCCTAAAATAAAAAATTCTTTTGGAGCCAGGCATGGTGGTATACTCCTTTAATCCCAGCACTCGAAGGCAGAGGCAGGCAGATCTCTGTGAGTTCGAGGCCAGCTTGGTCTACATAGCGAGTGCCAGAACGGCTGGAGCTACAGGGAGACCCTGCCTCAAAAAGACCAAAAAGATCAGGCTCACCTTGAACTCACAGAGATCCACCTGCCTCAAAAAGACCAATAAATAAATAAATAAATAAATAAATAAATAAATAAATAAAGTGTCTTTGGGCTGGAGAGAGAACTCGGAGGCTAAGAGCAGTGGCTCTTAACCAGCATATCCAGAGGACCAAGTTTCAGTTCCCAGCACCCATGTGGTGGCTAACACCCATCCTTAACTCCCGTTCCAGGGGATCTGATGCCCTCTTCTGGCCACTGCAGGTACTTGCATATACATGACATAGACACACAGATACATAGTAAAATATTGTCTTGAAAAAGATTTTTTTTTATTTTATTTATTTTTTATGTGAATGAGTGTATTGTCTGCATGTCGGTTTGTGCACCCGTGTCGCGCAATGCCGTGGAGGTCAGAAGAGGGTGTTGGATTCCCCTGGAACTGGAGTTAAAGATGGTGCTCAGCTGCCATGTGGGTGCTGGGGATCGAACCCGGGTCCTCTGCAAGAGCAGTTGGTGCTCTTAACCGCTAGGCCATCTCTCCAGCCCGAAAAAGATTTTTCTTTTCATGGCATTGCACGACACAGGTGCACAAACCTACAGGCAGACAGTACACTCCTACACATAAAAAATAAGATTTTTAGATAAAGGAGATTTACAAATAAATTTAAAGTTCTTGTGGGATAAAGGCTAATGTGTGTGTGTGTGTGTGTGTGTGTGTGTGTGTGTGTGTGTGTGTTTTGAGACAGGGTCTCCCTGTAGCCCCAGCTGGCCTAGAACTCACTATGTAGACCAGGCTGGCCTTGAACTCACAGAGATCTGCCTGCCTCTGCTCCCGAGTGCTGGGATTAAAGGTGCACGTCACCATGCCCAGTGAGACACAGGTTACCTTAGATATATTTTTAAAAAGTAATCAACAGACTGATGGATATTTAAAATATGTAGAAAGAGAATTAAAAGTTGGTGCTTATAGACCATACACAGATTAGCAGTAGAAAGAAAGAAATTCCCAATAAAATCATGAGCAGCAGACAGAGGTGCACAGTGGACAAAACAGAAAACACAAATGGCCAACAAGCTTATAAAAGAAGCTCAATCCCGGAGACCTCAAGGAAACGCAAATCCAAACTCCAAGGTGATGCTTTGATTTTATGCATATGAGTGTTTTTCCTACATGTGTGTGTGCTGTGCCTACAGAGACCATTGTGAGCCACCCAGTGTGGGTGCTGGGACCCAAGCGCAGGTCCTCCAGAAGAGTAGCTAGTGCTTTTAAGCACTGAGCCATCTCTCTAGCCCTGTAAAGAGCAGTCTCCTTTATAATTTTTGCCCACCCTGTGTCTTGCTTTCTTTTTCCATCTCTCCTTCTGTGTGTGTCTGTGTGTCTGTGTGTGTCTGTGTGTCTGTGTGTGTCTGTGTGTGTCTGTGTGTCTGTGTGTGTCTGTGTGTTTAGATGTGAGGTGCACACATATGAAGGTTGTTCTCTGACAACCTCAGGTCCCAAATGTTGTTCCTCAGGAGCTTTCCACACTGTGTTTTAAAACAGGGCCTCTCTATGGCCTGAAGCCTATCTCGGTCTCCCGGTGTTGTGATTATAAGCATGTGCCACCATGTCTGGCTTTTTCACAGGGGTTTTGGAGATCAAACTTAGGTTCTCAGGGTTGTGAGGTGAGCACTCTACTGACTGAGAATCTCCCCAGCCTTGCTTCTCTTTTGAGAAAGGGTCATGCTAGGTGGCTCAGACTAGTACTACATAGTCCATGCTGGCCTCAAACTGGTGGCAGTCTTACTGACTCAGCCTCTTGAGTGCTAGGATTACTATATATATATATATAT
>VZQC01015004.1:8178935-8307439 GCA_009823505.1 Rhizomys pruinosus
GGCCGGGAGGGGGGAGGGAGAGAGGGCGGAAGGAAGGGAAGGAAGAGAGGGAAGAGAGGGACCAGGAAGGAGGACGGAAGGGAGGAACGAGGGAGGGATGGAAGGAGAAAGGAGGGAGGACAGAGAGGGGGGAGAGGGGAGGAAGGACGGAGGAAGAGAGGGAGGAAGAGAGGAAGCGAGGGAGTGAGCAATGTGGAGGGAGGAGCGGGGAGAGAGGGGGGAGGAAGGAAGGAGTGGAGGAGGGCCCATCTGTTCTGGAATCCATGCTAGTGAGGATGCAATGCCAAATCCCCATGCAGTTTTTGGTTTGGGCTTTGTCGAGAAAGGGTCACGTAACAAGTGAGTGTTGCAAACATGTCATCGCTGCATCATTACAGTAGCTGATGCAGTTAGTTGTCTTCATCTTTCTCCAGTCCATCTTCTGTGCTTCAACCCTTCTTCTTCATGGCCTCAGTGTTGGGAAAGGTTCTGGGCTGTATGCTCAATACCTCTTCTTTTCTTTTTTTCACTCATTGTCCAAATGAGTCCTTCTAGTTCCAAGATTTACTGGCCACATACTAAGTACTCCCAAATTTAAATCTCCACTCAAAGTCTCCACCAACTCGACACCCAACTATCCAGTTGTCCAGCCTCACTATGTCTGTGAGAATTACAAATGGCAAAGCATTAGTGACTTTTTTCTGTTGTACTTAGAAAAACAACCATGACCAAAACATTTATGGAAGCATTGGATTTAATCCTAGGCACTTGGAGGCAGAGGGCAGGCGGACTTTGTGAGTTCAAGGCCAGATTGGTCTACAGAGTTTTGATTCCAGGACAGCTGGGGTACCGGGAGACCCGTCTCGAAAACGACCAAAAAAAAAAAAAAAAAAAAAAAGCACCCTCTTGGGGCTGGAGAGATGGCTCAGAGGTTAAGAGCACCAACCACTCTTGCAGGGAACCCGTGTTCAATTCCCAGCACCCACATGGCAGCTAAGAACCATCTTTAACTCCAGTTCCAGGGGAATCTGACCCCCTCTTCTGACCTCTGCAGCATTGCACAACACAGATGCACAAACCTACAAGCAGACAGTACACTCATACACATTAAAAAAAAATTAAAAAAAAATAAAAGAAAGCAACCTCTTGGGCATGGTGGTACACAGGTACATACCTTTAATCCCAGTACTCACAAGGCCGAGGCAGGTAGATTTCTGTGAGTTCAAGGCCGACTTGGTCTATATAAGGAGTTCCAGTTCCAGCCAGGGCTACACAGTAAGATTCTGTCTAAAAAAAAAAGCAAGTTAGCAAAGCCTGAGCCTGTGAATGGGAGGAGCCACCCAGCAAACAATTTTCATCCATGGCTCTTGCCCTGAGGTCGTGCCCTGACTTTACTCACTCAGTGATGATTGTATATAACCTGGGAATGTAAACCAGCCTTTCCTCCCCAAGTTGATTTTGATCAGAGTGTTTTATCACAGCAATAGAATGCAATTATAATGGTCAAATTGTCAATTATAATTAACAATCATAAGCCGGGCATGGTGGCGCATGCCTTTAATCCTAGCACTTGGGAGGCAGAGGCAGGCAGATCTTTGTGAGTTCAAGGCCAGCCTGGTCTACAGAGTGAATTCCAGGACAGCTGGGGCTACAGACCCTGTCTCAAAAAAGACCAAAAATAAAAAATAAAAAATAAAAATTAACAAGCATGGAGAGACAGATACACAAAGATAAAGAGGTTGAGAAATTTATGGAGAGATTTTTTTTTTCCCTATTGAGGGAGACTCAGACTTCACCATCAATAGGGAAGGGCACTTCAAAGGCTTTAGATCACGGTTTCTGAAATTACTGACCAACAAAAGGACCTATTGGTGCACTCCAAGGCCAATGCAGGAAAATTGTAAGATGAACCTGAAATCTCCTATAGTAGAAAACAAGTGCTGACAGCTACAGACAGCCAGTTGGAGTGGCCTCTGCCTGTCCAAATCTAGGCACATAAACCAGGCATAGTGGAACAGATTTTTAATCCCAGCACTCAGGAGGCAGAGGCGGCAGATCTCTGTGAGATGGAGGCCGGCTGGTCTTCAGAGTGGGTTCCAGGCCAGCTGAGGCTGTGGGGAGATCCTGTCTCAAAAAAAAAAATCTGGGAATATTTGATGATAAAATTAGATATCAATAATCAAGTAGGAACTTAGAAGCCTATACTGAGAGAGAGAAAAAGAGAGGAGATAACAAGGCACTCTCTTTTGTCTTTTTCTTTTTGAGACAGGGTCTTACTGTGTAGCTCTGGCTGCCCTAGAATTTGCTAGGTAGACCAGGCTGGCCCCTGCTTCCCAAGTGCTGGGATTAAAGGCCTGTGCCACCACGCCCAACCAAAGTTCTCATAGTGGTGGGGATTGAACCTAGGACCTCATGCACGATAGGCAAATGATTTAGCACTGAGTGTCAGTTCCAGCCCTAAAGGGTTTTTTTTTTTTTCCTTAAAATAGAATGCCAACTAGTAAATACAGAAACAAAGATGGAATAGAAAATCTGGCAGTCCTTGGAGTAATAATTAACTCAGCTAAGAAGCACTATAAGTACTAAAACTGGTGAGTGGAAAATGAAGAGAAACAGGGTATCACAGAGCTTCCAAATAGTTATTGATTACCTAGGGGGAAGAGAGGACTTCAGTGGAGAAGCCTGGCAGTCGCCACCTCAAACTACTAATCGAGGTTAACATTATCAGTATGGGACAAATTGAATTCATGTACCTCCTGCCAGGGCTCAAGAAGAACACAGCATCACTCCTGTGATGTTCTTCCCAAAGATGCATAACCTGAGCCTATTCATAAGAAAACTTTAAGCAAGCCTGACTGGAAGTACAAACTACAAGTTAACTGGGTGGAAATCTCAACATGGTCCAGGTGCTGTCGGTGAAGATGTGAAAACGAAATGGAACATTATGACCCCAGTTTGGGCCCTTCTGGCAGAAAAAAAACACCCAAAAAACAAAAAAAGACCCACAAAAAACATTGTTCAGACAATTGTGAAATCTAAATGGCGTGTGTAGAGCAGGTGATAGTGATGTTTCAATATTCAGTTCCTCACTTGGTTGGTGGTGGTGTGTGAGAATATCATTCCTGCCTTCTTTTTAAACTTTTTTTTAAAAAGCCAGGCGTGGTGGCGCGGCTTTAATCCCAGCACTCGCTCGGGAGGCACAAGCAGGCCAATGCTCAGACCAATTGAGAAAAGGAAAGGTTTATTTAAAATTATTATTATTATTACCAGGCCAAGAACAGAGTCGGACCCCACTCATTTGGGCCTCTGGTGGGCTGGCTATGATAGCAGGTGGCAACAGCGGTGGCAGGCAGAAACCAGAGACCTGGGGAAACAGCATGTACAAGGCCTCCACAAGCTGTTTAAAAAATATTTGGGGCTGGAGAGATGGCCTAGTGGTTTAAGAGAACACGACTCTGGCAGGGACCCTGGTTTGACTCCTAGCAGCAATGGGGTCTAAAACCATCTTTAACTCTATTTCCACGGGGAATCGGACAACCTCTTTCTACCTCATGGCTGCATGACAACGGGTGTGCTAAAGCCACACTTACATGCAGACAGTACACTCATACACATAAAAAATAAATAATAATTTAAAAAATCATTTCATTCTTTTCGCTTTTTCTCTCTTTTAAAACTAAAATGGTGAAAAAAATCAAGACAGTTGTTCCCATACAGTTGGCTTGCTTTCTGCAAGGGGTGCGTTCCCTCACGGCTATATTATGTCTTGTGCTTTCTTACTCGTTGCTTGGTGGTGTGTTGTGGTGTGTGTTGTGTGTGTGTGTGTGGTGTGCGTGTGTGTTGTTTAAAGTCAACTTAAGGGTCTGGAGATGATGGCTAGCGGTTAAGAGGGCCACCGCTTCTTACAGAGGACCTGGGTTCGATCCCCAGCACCCAACATGGTTGGCGGGAGCTGTCTGAACTCCAATCCAGGAGACTCCAGTTCCGGGGGAATCCGACACACGTCTTCTACCTCCGCAGTCATTGCCAGACACACGGGTGCACAAACTGTGCATGCAGACAGTAGCATTCATACACATACAGAATAAATAATGCCGGGTGTGGTGGCACATTGCTCTTTACATCCCTAGCACTTGGAGGCACAGGCCAGAGGATCTCTGGTGAAGTTCAGCCAGCCTGGGTCTACAGAGTTAGTTCCAGGACATGCCAGAGCTACAAGGAGACCCTGTCTCAAAAAGAACCAAAAAAAAAAAAAAAAGGTCAAACTTAAAAGTCGGATGCTGTGGCCTTATCCCAGCTTGTATGTGGGGAGGGCAGAGGCACGGATCTCTGTGTGTTTCAAGGGCCAACCTGGTCTCACATAGCGGTTCCAGGTTCACGCCGAAGCGACAAGGAGACCTGGTCACAAAAGAAAAAAAAAATTCAAACTAAAGAAAAGGTCGCAAGCATGACTATATGAAAACTCCCCGGGCTGGCGAGATGGCGCGCTGAGAGCAAAGATGGCTGCTCTGAAACCTGGGGCGCCGAGTCTGATCCCAGGTCCCACATCAAGGTAATAAGGAGAGAAATGCGCTCTACCCCTAAAGTTGCCTCTGACCCTCCACATGGCACACCAGGGGTACGTTCACGCACGTGCACACCCAATGCAACACACACAACACACACACACCACACACACACACCACAAGAAAGNTCCTTTCTTTTTTCCCCTTTCTTCTTTTTATTAAGGTGAGATCACCAGTTCACCTCCCCTATTCTTTTTTCCCCTTCGCTTTCCTTCCTCCCGCTCCCTCTTGCATAAAATATAACACAAAAATTAGTCAAACAACCTTTACTATCTTTCATTAATTAAATAACCACCTACCCCCAAAATATTCAGTAGTTAAGTAGCCTTTTGATTTTATTTCCAAGTTTTCAGTTATTCAAGATCAATTGTGGTCCAAAAAACCTCCCCATCAATCGGAAAAATCTTATAAATAAAACAATTAGGGCTGGCTAAGATGGGCAACAAGATGGCTCAGCGAGTGAAGGCCCCTGCTGCTAAGCCTGACCCATCTGGTTTAGTCCCCAGGACTCATGTGACAGAAGGAGAAAACACTCTTGCAAGTTGTTCTCTGAACTCCACACACACACACACAACCACACACACAACACACACACACACACACACCACAACACACCACACACACACATAATAAACAAATAAACATATAACAAACCAAACAAACCAATAAATAAATAAATCTTTAAGAGACCTGCTTGTTTTTTGTTCATGATGTGAGATCCTTCAGAGATGATCAATGAGTGATTTATATATGCTCTCAGACTCTGACTGACTGTCACAGTACGTACTCCAGTACGTAGAGTCAACCCTAGTAACTCCTATAATGGCCACAAGTGCCAAAGTAATTGATGTTTAGTGTTTCAGATGTTCCAAGGGAAGCTTTCTTGCCAAAGTGGTTTGCTTATTTTTTTATTTAAGCACAAAGGGGAAATTTAAGATGATATTGAGACAAAAGCTACCTTCACATTTAATTTTTAATTTTAATTAAAAAAAAAAAAAAAAAAAAATTGTTCTTTTTTTTTTTTTTTTTTTTTTTTTTGTTTTGTCTTTTTGATGACAGTGGTTTCTCCATCAGCCCCAGCTGTCTGGAACTCACTCTGTAGAACCATGTGGCCTTGCAACTCACAAAGATCCATCTACCACAATCTTCCAAGTGTTGGGATTAAAAACATGCACCACCACGCCCGGCTCTATATAATTGTTATTATTGTTGTTTGTAACCTCTTGATATGCTTGAAAATTTTGTAAATTAAAATTTATAATAGTTATGTGTGGAGAGGAAGACAGAAGAAAGAAGTAGAGGAAGAAGAAAGAGGAAACATTGGCATTTTTACCAGTAGATTTTGAGTTTAGGAACTTCCATGGTTTCAGACCCTAAAGTTCTTGATGTATTCCTTACATGTAAGAGAGAACTGAAATATTAATACATTAATTTTACTTAAGACCTTCTCAAAAAATAGAGGCCTGGTTTGAGATTTAAGTGGGTGGTTAAGGGGCACTGCCCCCAGGCCTGAGTGACCTTGAGGTTGGGAGTTTGAATTCCACAGGCCCTACCTGTTCTGAAGGAGCGGGAGGAGGAGGAGAACCGATTGCCGTAAGGTGCTACCTCCGGCCCCTCCCACATGCACCGTGCATGTGTGCATCCGCAAGTGTACTCCCAACCCCCGCCCCTCCGCAAATTGATCCACTTTGCATCAGAGGGGTATCTGATGGAAGCAAGGTACCACCATGGACCCAAGGACTCCAGCTTCTGGTGCTGTCTCCTCAGGTGGATTATGGTGAGTTCTTTTTCTGAGTGCTCCCTCGGTTGTTCAACAGTCCATTTCAGTTCCCATTTTGTTCTATTCTGAGGCCGGCTGGTTTTAAATGATATCACTGGGTAGTATAACTTCTTGTTTTGTTTTGTTCTGCTTTAATACAGTCCTGCTTTATTTTTATTATTTTTTTATGTGTTGAATGTACTTTCTGCATGAAAGTTTGTGCAACCATGTCGTCGTTGCATGCCTCCAGGGGTCAGAAGAGGGATCGATCCCCTGGAACTGGGAGTCAAATCAAAGATGGTTCTCAAGCCACCATGTGGGGTGCTGGGGATCGAACCAGTGTTCCCTCTGCAAGAGCAGTTTGGCGCTCTTAATACTGCTAGGCTCTCTCCAGCCCAAGTGAGTGAGTGATTGCTTATTAAGATATTTATTTTTGTATGCTTGCTTTGAAAAGTATTTAAGTAGTATTTTGATTTTGGTATTCAGTTTTGGTTTTTTTTTGCCACTTTCAGACTTTTGAAGCCGTGTTCGATTTTGACCATTTCTTGTTAAAACTTCTCGCTGGTTTATTTACTATTCTTCTCCTTTTTCTTTTTTTCTTGAACACTTTTCCTTATATGTATGTAACGAAAGGGACAAGGAATGGGGAAATGTTTTCAGAAAACCAAACTCTAGCTGGTTGTAGGTTTTATTAGTCTGTTAATTCAACTTAAGTTCCCCAATAGAGGAAGTGTTTACTAGCTCTAAATTGGCTTGTTTTGCCCACTTAAATAGAAGTCTTGGGCAAGAAAAACCGACAAGCAAATTTAAGAAAAAAAGAAAAATTTTTTAAAAACATCACAACTCATGGACAGTTTTTCTGCTTAATTGCAATGTAAAATAATCTTAAAAAAGCAAAAAAAAAAAAAAAAAATCATATTAAAAGCGTAGATACTGGGAACGTGAATAATGAAAGAAATACCAAAATTTAAAAATAAGTATAAAAAATAAAAAGAAATAAAATTAAAATAGAAATTTTAATTTAAAAATGTAAAGGTTATGTTAGAACTAAGGATCATTTCTGAGATGTCCTTCAATTCTTGTTTCTTTCTCTGACCTTGCTTTTCATTCTTTTCTCTCTATCCAACCCAAAGTTCATTATTACGAATAGCCTTATGTCCTGTCTAAGACCAAACCAAAGCTACCAAAAAGAAGGGGTTGGAAGAGATTTTTTGCTCAGAGGTAAGTGGTTAAGAGCACCCCCGGAACTCCCTCTTCTTGCAGAGGAACCAGGTTTGACCCCAGCACCCACATTGGTGACTCACAGAACCGTCTTCTGTAACTCCAATTCAGTGAAGAAGAGACTCTAGTTCCCGGGGAAATATGAGACCTTTCTTGGACCTCTGTGGCATTGCACGAACATGGGTGCACAAACCTACCTGCAGACAGTACATACACACATACAAAAAAAAATAACTAAAATTCAAAAAAAAAAGAAAAAAGGAGGAGAGATTCCAGGCGCTATTTAAAAAATTCTTATTTGTGCCAGGCGTGGTGGCATGCACACACCCGGGAAGCTCCACTGCTCGCGGAGACGCAGAGGCAGGCAAGATCTTTGAGTTCCAAGAGGCCAGCCTGGTCCGGCACTCCAGAGAAGTGCTAGGCCCAGCTGGCGGACACGAAAGGGCGGACCCGGGGCGCAAACAAACAAAAGGCGAGGCGGGGGGGGAAGGCCAGGGCCGAGGGAGCCGCACAAGGGGACACGGGGATCAGTGACGGGAGGGCGTAGGGCCCGCCAAAGGGAGGAAACTGCCGCAGGGGCTGGCGACCAGGGTCACATCAACCAGTCCGGGGCTAGGTGGACAGCGCAGGCACGGCAGGAACTGGCGG
Source organism: Rhizomys pruinosus (assembly GCA_009823505.1). Classification (NCBI taxonomy): domain Eukaryota; kingdom Metazoa; phylum Chordata; class Mammalia; order Rodentia; family Spalacidae; genus Rhizomys; species Rhizomys pruinosus. The sequence continues at coordinate 8,187,108 of VZQC01015004.1, forward strand.
GAGAATCGCGGCGGAGAGCCAGCGGGACAGCCACGGGGGTGGGGAGGGGCCCGGGTAGGACCGACCCGGCCAAGCAGGGCGGGGAGGCCGACGGTGGAGGGCTCGGGCGTGCGGGGGGAGAGGGCCAGAGATGCCACGGGAAAGCCCGGAGAGGCAGCAGGCGCGGGGACGGGGTGGGGCAGGAGCCCACTAACCGGGGGGGACAGGGAGGGGCGGGGGGGGCAGGAGGGGTCAGGAGAAGAACGGAGGCGCCAGATTGGGCCCAAGGACCCGGACCAGCAGGTTGATGTAATAACGGCGCGGCGGGAGCGGCAAACGCGGACGGGCGGTTGGAAGGGCGGCGCGCGCCGCGCTCGCGCGCGCGCGCGGTCGCGTCTCGCGCGCGCGAGAGAAGAGAGAGAGCGGAGAGAGAAAGAGAGAGAAAAAAAAAAAAAAAAAAAAAGGGGGGGGGGGGTTTGGGCGGTTTGACGTACAGGGTCGCCCGTGGAGCCCCAGCGGCCCTGGAACGACGCGGTGGAACCAGGGCTGGCCTTGAACACTCACAAAGATCCGTCTGCCTCTGCCCTCACAAGTGCTGGGAGGAAAGGGTGGGCGCCACCAGCCAAGGCGGGCAAGAGAGTGTAGGGGAGGGGTGCAGGGGATAGAGAAGGCGGTCATGCACTCACGCATTGTTCAGCCCCCCTCCCCCTTGCACCACCCTCATTAAGCCCACCCACCATTACTTCATTTCTTTGTCCTATGTGTTAATGGTCTTATTTGAGTCAAGTTTGTCTGAACCAGATGTCCCTTGGCGTAAGTTGACTCACTGGAGCCTGTTCAGACTATCTAGCATCGGTCAACTTCCATTAAGTAGAGTTTACTTTACCTCTTTTTTTTTTTTTTTTTTTTGTTTTTGTCATTCTTGAGACAGGGTTCCCTGTGCCCCCGCCATCCTCGGCCTGGGACTCACATGTATAGGGCTCTGCCATGAAACTCAAAGTTTACTGTCGCCCGAGTGCTGGGACTATGAAAGGCGTGTCGCGCACCAAACCTGATTTATTTAAGGCTTCGTATCCTAAAGAGTGATGAGAGAGATAAATGGGCCGGACGGCGCCCACCGCGAGGAGAGGACCTAGAGTGCATTGGAATTGCGTCATGGTGCGAGGAGAAGGGTTGTGAGGGTGGGGTGAAGAGAAAGGGGATGGGGAGCAAAAAAGGGGGCACTGTTAGGTTTGGCGCAGTCGAGGGGTTATTGTGGGCGAAAATATGATGATGGGTTTCTAGTTTGGGTAGTACCCAATTTGCAACTGGCACAGGAGCAGTTGGAGAAAACATTGGGGAGGGTTAATGGAAAAAGACATGATTAACTACATTTTACTGCTTTATAAACTTTGGTACTCTGGACCTCTAAAAACCTATTAAACAGTATTTTTGAGGCCAAGAGTAAAATGTTTTTACCAAACTTTTAAATGCTAATTGCTTATACAAAATAATAGTCATTAAAATCATAAGATAAATATTTTATTAAGTTATAAAATTTAATGTTTCTTATATACATAGATTTTTGATTAGGATTTCCTTCCAAAACAGGTTCTAATAAAAATATATACTATCTACATTTTTTCTTTTGCTGGGGTGTTGGTCTGGCCACATGCCTGGAATCCCAGCATCGGAAGGCAGAGGCAGGCGGACGCGCGTGGCGGTCAAGTGCGGAGCCGGGGCGACATGAGGGAATAGGGCGAGGCCAGCGGGGGCTCAGGCTGGGAAATATCCCGGTGCGCCCCACCCACAAAAAAGGCGCGGCATAGCTGGGGAATGTAGGAACAAAAGCAGGGTCGTGGCAAAAAGAAGTGCTGGTTGTTGGTTATTGGGGCTGGGGGAGACACGGGCTCCGGGAGCCCAAGCGCCGGGGTCCGGGTAGCTGCCCTCTGTAGAACCGGCGGGCCGTTGAATCACCAAGCGATCCACCCGGCCGCGGCCGCCCAAGTTGCGAGGAGGTAAAATGGCTAGGCGCCCCACGCCGGGCAATAAAGGAAGGCGAGGGTGAAAAGTTTGATGAAGTGGACAGGTGAGCAAATTATGGAATCAAAGTTAGACCCCTGCCGCAAAATAGGCGTTTTAATCTGACAACGCTTAACTGTAAGTCCTTTTATTAACAGCTAGACTACTGGTAACAACAATATATATATATATTTATATATATATTATACATATATATATGGTACATATATGTTTGCTAAATGATCTTTGTATTAAGGTTCCTTTCACAATGAGGCTTTACTAGGCGATATAAACCCTCAACAAAAAAATTTGGGAACAAAGATCTTGGGGTGCTCTAAAATACATTCTATCTTTGCTGAGTTGTGGGGTGCAAGCCTTTACTTCCCAGCCCTCATGAAGCCAGAGGCAAGCAGATCTTCATGAGATCAAGCCGCGCTCCTAGTCTACATAGGGAGCTCCAGGCCAGCTGGGCAGCTTACCAGGGAGACCCCCCTCCTCCAAACGACTCCCAGACACACAAACATAAAATATATCTTTTTTCCATTGTGTATGTATGTATTGTCTATAAGTGCATATATATACATACATTTCTTAAAAAGGAAAAGATATAAACTTTCTTTATTTATTATTTATGTCTTTATTTATTTATTATCTTATTTATTTTGAGACAGGGTCTCCTATCGCCCAGCTGGCCTGGAACTCATCTGTAGAGCAGGCTGGACTTGAAATCACAGAGATCCTCCTGCCTCTTGCCTTTCGATTGCTAGGATTAAAGTTGTGCGCTACCACACCAGGCTTTTTTTTTTTTAAAGACTGTTCTTAGCCAACGTGTGGGGTGCTGGGAATCAAATCCAGGTCCACTCTGCAAGAGCAGTGGCACTCTAACCACTGAGCCAATCTATCAGCCCAAGAATTATACTTATTTATATAGGTTCTGGTCAAGATCTCCTCTCCCTTGATCTTGTCCAATTCTACCAGCATGGTTCCTTACCTGCTGTTTGAGGATATAATTTTATTTTAAGAGATGATTGCTCCTGCTCCAGGGTACAATCTCTCCTATGGATAATTGCTCTTCTGAGATGTTAAGCTCTTTATTTCAAGGATTAAGAAATATCATTTCTCTCTGTGCTTTTAGATATTTTGTATGTATGGTATCTCTGTATAATATAAGCAGTATAAGGATTTAAGGCCATTACTGGCTCTTTGGAATTGACAAACAGGTTCATCAGAGTCCCTATCTCTGCCAGGTCTATGGAAAAAACAGCTCTACACATTAAAAAGAAAATTGGTCATTAAAAAACACCTTGCTCCGGCTTACAAAGACCTCTTAAAGTTTATAGATGATCTTAATGTGTTCTATAATAATATACTTGAGATAATTATTCATCTCTGTGCATTCGAATTTTTTAAATTATTTATTATTTTTTTGTGCTTGAATTTTAAAGAAAAGAGTTTAGCTAAATACTTCTAAATGATTAACATAATTACCACACAGGTAAACAGATGGCTCAAAAAGAGAAAAGTGAAAAATGCCTAAGGAAAGTACATGCTTTTTAATTTCGAAGTGCCCATTTTGCCTGTCTGTATCTTACTGTTAGATTATTTAAGATAAAAAATTGCTTTTGGAGGGCTGGGAGCGATGGCTCAGCAGTTAAGACGCACTGGCTGCTCTTTCAGAGGACCGGGTTCTATTCCCAGAACCCACATGATTGCTATCAACCCTCCATAAACTCCAGTTCCAGCGGGAATATGATGCCCCTCTTTTGACCCCATGCAGGCATTGCATTGCGACAGGTGCCTTACATACACACAGCCCTTGCATCATGTACAGATAAAATAACTAAATAAAATGTTTTGGAATAAAAAGGAAGTCTGTATGGTAAAAGGAAGATATCACCAACAGTGGAAATGGGTTAAAATAATATTATGTTAAAATATTAAAGTGTGTTGTTAAAAATTAAACTTTAGCTGGGCGTGGTTGACCCAGTCCTTTAATCCCAACACTCTCGGGTAGGCAGAGGCAGGAGCACTCTGTGAGTTCAAGGCTAGCCTGGTCTGTATATTGAGTTCAGGTCACGCTGGAGCTACCAGGAGATCCTGTCTTCAAAAATACCAACAAATTTTAAACTTTTATCAAAAGGTAATAGGCTTATAACTAAGTTGGAGTTTTTGTTTATTAAACATAAAGGTTGTTAAAATTTTAGGTCAGCAAAATTCAATTACTCGGATTTAAATACTGCTTAATCTTGTTTCCACAAGGGAAAAGTTTCTTTAAGTATTAATTGGCTTAGAAAACAAGAACTTTTTGGCCGGGTTTTTGGTGGCCACGCCGTTAATCCTAGCACTCGGACGGCAGAGGCAGGAGGAGTCTCTGCGGAGTCCAGGCCCGCCTGGTCTACAGAGCGAGTCCAGGACAGCTGGACGAGGGAGGGAGACCCTGTCTCAACAAACCCCCCCTGAACCCCGAAACAGAAAACCAAGAACTTAAAAAATATTTTTACTCAAATTCAGAATAGTTGCCAGGAACATTTCCTTGAAGTTAAAAACACAAAAGATGATTGCAGCAACTGAAAGGAAGGCAATCACATTCAAACAAACTATTAGCTGGATGGTAAAGGGACTGTGTTTAGGGAGTCCCACCGCGCACTCGACTACAAACTGCAAGGAAGCTGAATTGAGAGGGCAATGGGGCAAGTGCCATCGGAGGGTAAATCTTCCATGCGGACTTCAGAGAAGCAGGAATAGAATTATCTGCAACTGACAGGCAAGACCCCAAATAACTGGGAGCATGTCTTTGGTTGTGGTTGAGGAATTTTAGTGATTTCTGTCATGTGTATGACTATGTACTGTCTGCATTTACAATTTGGGCACCGTGTCGCGCAATGCCCGGTAAGGTCAGAACATGGGGTCGGTTCCCCTGGAACTGGAGTTCTCCTGGAATTGATGTTTCAGACAGTTCGCTGCCCATGTGGGTGATGGGTATCGAACCCGGGTCCTCGTGAAGAGTGGTTGCGTGCTCGTAAAACAAAAACCAAAAACCCTCCCCACCACCACCCCCCCCCCCCCCCCCCCCCCCCAATAGGCCATCTCTCTAGCACCCATAACTGAACCTTGCGAATTAGATAGGAATAAAGGGAGATTGCCCAAAACCCCAGTGATGGATTATAAACCACCAATCCCTGTTGAAAATATGATCCCAGCACATACCACCCTCAAACATAAAGTGATTTCTTTTCTGCAAACAAGTCTTTCCACCAAAAGAGACCCCAATCGGAACAATGCAGGCTCGAAGCCCTTTACAAGACATGCTGTTCCTGCTCAAACCCTGACTCTATTTCTGCATACAAACATACTTTGACTCCTCTGTTGTGTAACTGGTGTGGCTGTTGCTGATTCCCACCCCTCATTGACTATAATAAAGGTCAATTTGGACAGTTGAAATTGGTTGCTTTCTTTTCTACCTGTGACTCCCGTATTTAACTCTGAGGACTTGAGTTCAGTCCAACACCCACATTAGGCAGCTTACAACCACCTTTAACGTAGCTTCAGGGATCTATTGCCTTCTTCTGGCCTCTGGGGTTATCCATACATATGTGCACAGGCACAACATGTACATATACATACAAGTATTTAAACTTCATTTATTTATTTTTATGGTATCCGTGTCTTGGTTGTATGTAGGTAGGTGCACCTATGTTGTGCAATACACACAGACTCCAGAAGAGGGCATCAGACAAATCTTTTAGGGCTGGAGTCCCAGGCACTTATGAGCTGCCCATTGTGGGTGCTGGGAATAGAATCCAGGTTCTCGGAAGAGCAGCCCATTGCTCTTAACCGATAAGCCATCCTGCAGCCCTAAAATAAAAAATTCTTTTGCGAGTCAGGCATGGTGGTATACTCCTTTTAATCCCAGCACTCGAAGGCAGAGGCAGGGCAGATCTTTGAGTTAGGCCAGGCTTGGTCTACCTAGCGAAGTGCCGCGGAACGGCTACGGAGCTACAGCGGGCGACCCCGCCATCAAAAAAGACCAAAAGATCAGGCTCACCTTGAACTCACAGAGCTCCACCGCCTCAAAAATGACCATAAATAAATAAATAAATAACAATAAATAAATCAAATAAATAAAGTTCTTTGGGCTGGAGAGAGAACTCGGAGGCTAAGAGCAGTGGCTCTTAACCAGCATATCCAGAGGACCAAATGCTTTCAGTTCCAGAGCACCATGTGGTGGCTAACAACCATCCTTAACTCCCCCGCCATTCCAGGGGATCTGATGCCCTCTTCTGGCCACTGAGGTCCACTGCATAACATGACATGGACACCAGATAATAGTAAAATCTTGTCTTGAAAAAGATTTTTTTTTATTTATTTATTTTTACCATTTTTGCCACTACTTTTTCTTCATCTTTTTTATGTCGAATAGTGTATTGTCTGCATGTCTGGTTTGTTGACAATCCGTGTCGCCGCAACGCCGTGGTAGGTCAGAAGAGGGTGTTGGATTCCCCTGGGAACTGGAGTTAAAGACGGCTGTCAGCTGCCATGTGGGTGCTGGGGATCGAACCCGGAGTCCTCTGCAGAGCAGTTCGGTGCTCTTAACGCTAGGCCATCTCTCCATCCCGAAAAAGATTTTTCTTTCATGGATCTGCACGACACAGGTGCACAAACCTACAGGCAAGACAGTACACTCCTACACATAAAAAAAAACAAACACAAAAAACAATCACCGATTTATAAAGGAAGATTTACAAATAAATTTAAGTTCTTGTGGGATAAAGGCTAATGTGTGTGTGTGTGTGTGTGTGTTGTGTGTGTGTGTGTGTGTGTGTTTTGAGGACAGGGTCTCCCTGTAGCCCCGCTGGCCTAGTAAACTCCCTATGTAGGACCAGGCTGGCCCTTGCACTAACAAGATCTGCCGCCTCTTCGATCCCGAGTTGCTGGGATTAAAGGTGCCCGCCACCAAGCCCAGCCAGTGAGACACCCAGGTTACCTTAGTATTATTTTTAAAAAGTAATCAAACAGACTGCGGATATCTTTAAAAAAGTTAGAAATAGAATTAAAAGTTGGGCTTATAGACCATTACCACAGCTTAGCAGTTAGAATAAAGTCGAAAGGAATAGAAAATACCCAATCGAATAACATGAAGCAGCTAGACAGTAGGTTGTACAGTGGACAAAACAGAAACCCACAAATGGCCAAAACCAAAGCTTCTAAAACGAAGGCCAATCCCGGAGACCTCAAGGAAACGCAAATCCAAACTCCAAGGTGATGCTTTGATTTTATGCATATGAGTGGTTTTCCTACATTGTGTGTGTGTGTGGCCTACAGAGCCATGTGTGAGCCACCCAGTGTGGGTGCTGGGACCCCAAGTCTGGTCCTCCCAGAAGAAGTAGTAGCTAGTGCTTTTAAAGCACTGAGCCCTCTCTCTAGCCCTGTAAAGAGCAGTCTCCTTTATAATTTTTGCCCACCCTGTGTTCTTGCTTTTCTTTTCCATCTTCTCCTTCTGTGTGTGTCTTGTGTCTGTGCGTGTCTGTGTGTTGTGTGTGTCTGTGTGTGTCTGTTTGTCTGTGTGTTTCTGGTGTGTTTAGATGTAGGTGCACACAACTTCTGGAAGGTTGTCTCTGACAACCTCAGGTCCCAAATGTTGTTCCTCAGGAGCTTTCCACACTGTGTTTTAAAACCGGCTCTCTATGGCCTGCAGCCTATCTCGGCTCTCCCGTGTTTGGGATTCTAAGCATGTGCCACCATTGTCTGCGCTTTTCACAGGTGTTTTGGAGCTCCAATCTTGGTTCTCAGGGTTGTGACGGGTGAGCCACTTCTACGGACTGAGATCTCCCCCGCCTTGCTTTCTCTTTTGAGAAAGGGTCATGCTCGGGGGCGCAGACGAGTAAGACAGAGTCTCATGGGGCCTTCAAAACGTGGTGGCAGGCTACTGAGCAGCCGCTGGAGGTGCGAGGGCTACTAGCTTATATATAGAGCTTAGAAGATTAGAGAGATTATATAGCTATATGTATATTTAACATGCTCAGGTTGTCAGTTTTCCGACCCTAAAATGGAGCCAAAAATATCTATAATTTATTCTAACAATTGTAAAGTTTCATCTTTTCACATTTAGGTCTTTAATTCCTTGGGCAAGTACCTTCGTGGTAATAACTCATGGGGAGGAGACCCTGTGTTTTTGAGGCTTCTTTGAGGAGGCTCCCCCAGGGTCTCACTCTGGTCAAGAGAAGTCAGTACAACCCTGTAGGACAGTTGCCTTCCCAATGTGGACATCACTGTTAGCTCTTTCTTTGTTTCACTATTGAAGTGTGGATGTGTTATTCTTTCATAAGAATTTCAGGATTTGTCCAATTGCATGAAAAATATTACTGGAAGTTCAGTGCTACACAGACACATAGATCTTCTCCTCACTCCTCAAGAGCTAACACTGTGCAGTAGGACGGTCCCCTCTGCTCACTGATTCCAGCCACAGCTAGCTAGCTAGCCCAACCCCATGCCTCTGGACTAAGTTTAGGATGAGGTGGGGAGAAAGGAAGACGGAAGGAAGGAAGGAAGGAAGGAAGGAAGGAAGGAAGGAATGCAGGACGGAGCTGAGGGAAGGAAGGAGGGAGGGAGAGAAGAAGAGAGGGAATGCGGCCGGCGTGGCGGGAGGGCTGGAAGGAGGAAGGAAAGGGAGGGAGGAATTGAGGGAATAAATGAAGGAAGGAATTAATGAATGAAGGAAAGAAGGAAGAGATGGAGGGAGGGAGAGAGGGAGAAATGAAGGGAAGGACGCGAGGGCGGGAGGAAAGGAGGGAGGGAGGAAGGGCGCGCGGGATGGGAAGGGAAGGGAAGAAGAAGGGAGGAAGCGAGGAGGAGGAAGGGCGGGAGGAGAAAGGACGGATGGAGGAAGAGGGAGGGAGGACGGGAGGGAGTGAGGGAAGGACGGGCGGAGGAAGAAGCTGGCGGGAGGACGGAAGCGAGGGAAGGCAGAGCGGGGAGGGCGGAAGAGAGGGAGGGAGGGAAGGAGAGAGGGAGGGCGGAAGGGAGGAAGGAAGGGGGGCAAGAGAGGGACGGGACGGCAGGCGACGCGCTGAGAGTACGAGCTGGGGAGGGAGGAGGAAGAGAGAGAGGGAGGGAGGGGACTGGGAGGGAGGGGAGAAGGGAGGGAGGGAGGAAGGGAGGGAGGCGATGAGAGGGAGGAAGTGAAGGCAGGGAAGCGCGGGCGGTAGGACGAAGGGAGGCAAAGAGGGAGGGAGGAAGGGAAAGGACAGGGAGGGAAGTAGAGGGAGGTGGAGAGAGGGAGGAAGGGACGGAGGAAGAGAGGAAAGAAAAACAAACAAAACAAAAAAAAAAAAAAAGGGAGGAGGGAGAGAGGGAGGAAGGAAGGGAGGGAGGAGGGGCCCAATCCTGTTCTGGAATCCATTTCCTAGTGAGGATGCAATGCCAAATCCCCATGCAGTTTTTGGTTTTTGTCTTTTTCGAGACAGGGTCACTTCACAGTGCTCTGTCCACCCTCTCCTCGCCTTCTCTTCCAGTAGACTTGATGCAGTTGTCTTCATCTTCTCTCCAGTCCATCTTCTGTGCTCAACCTTCTTCTTCATGGCCTCATGTGTTGGAAGGTTCTGGGCTTATGCTCAAACCTCTTCTCTTTTCTTTTTTCACTCATTGTCCAAATGAGTCCTTCTAGTTCCAAGATTTACTGGCCACATACTAAGTACTCCCAAATTTAAATCTCCACTCAAAGTCTCCACCAACTCGACACCCAACTATCCAGTTGTCCAGCCTCACTACTTGTCTGTGAGAATACCAAAATGAAGACATTAGTGACTTTTCTGTTGTTACTAGAAAACAACATGATCCAAACAACTTTATGGAAGCATGGATTTAATCCTAGCACTTGGGAGGGCAGAGGCACGGCGGCTTTTGTGAGTTCAAGGCCAGGCCTGGTCTACAGCGTGAGTGTCAGGGGACAGTGGGCTACAGGGAGACCTGCTCGAACAAGACCAAAAAAAAAAAAAAAAAAAAAAACGCACCCTCTTGGGGCTGGAGAGGATTGATCAGAGGTTTTAAGAGCACCAACCACTCTTGCAGGGAACCCGGGTGTCAATTCCCCGCACCCACCCATGGCAGCTAAGAACCCATCTTTAACTCCAGTTCCAGGGGAATCTGACCCCCTTCTTTATGACCTCTGCAGCATTGCCACAACACAGATGCACAAACCTACAGCAGACAGTACATTATACACATTAAAAAACAAATTAAAAAAAACAACATAAAAGACACAGCAACCTCTTGGGCATGGTGGTACACAGGTACATTACATTTAATCCCAGTACTCCACAAGGCCGGGCAGGTGGTAGATTTTCTGTGAGTTCAAGGCCCCCGACTTGGTCTAGATTAAGGAGTTTCCCAGTTTACAGCCAGGGCTACACAGTAAGATTCTGTCTAAAAACCCAAAACAAAAAGCAGTTAAGCAAAGCCTGAGCCTGTGAATGGGAGGAGCCACCCAGCAAACAATTTTCATCCATGGCTCTTGCCCTGAGGTCGTGCCCTGACTTTACTCACTCAGTGATGATTGTATATAACCTGGGAATGTAAACCAGCCTTAGCCTTTCCTACCCAAGCTTGCTTCTTGTCCGAGTGTTTTATCACAGCAATAGAATGCAATTATAATGGTCAAATTGTCAATTATAATTAACAATCATAAGCAGGTCATGGCGGGGGGCGGGGGGGGGGGGGGGGGCGGTGGGGGGGGGGGGGGGCGGGGTGGGGGCTGGCGGCGGCGGGGGGGGGGGGGGGCGGGTGGGAGGGAGGGGTGCGGCGGGTGGGGGCTTGGGAGGGGGGGTGGGGGGGGCGCGGGGGGGGCTGGCGCATATGCCTTTCATCCTAGCATTGGGAGGCAGAGGGCAGGCAGATCTTGTGAGTTCAAGGCCAGCCTGGTCTAACAGAGTGACTCCAGGACAGCTGGGGCTTACAGACCTGTCTCAAAAAAGACCAAAAATAAAAAAAATAAAAAAATAAAAAATAACAAGCATGGAGAGACAGATACACAAAGATAAAGAGGTTGAGAAATTTATGGAGAGATTTTTTTTTCCTATGCGGGAGTACTCAGACTCACCATTCAATAGGGAAGGGCACTTTCAAAGGCTTAATCAACGGTTTCCTGAAATTACTGACCAAACAAAAGGACCTCTTGGTGCACTTCCAAGGCCACAATTGCAGGAAAATGGTAAGCTGAACCTGAATCCTCCTATAGTAGAAAACCAAAGTGCTCGACAGCTACAGACAGGCCAGTTCGGAGTGGCCTCTGCCTGTACCAAATCTAGGCACATTAAACCCGGCCATCGCGGAACAGGGATTTTTATCCCAGCAATCCAGGCGGCGAGGCGGCAGAATTCTCAGCTGAGATGGAGGCCGGCTGGTCTACAGAGTTCGGGTTCCAGCCAGCTGAGGCTGTGGGGAGATCCTGTCTCAAAAAAAACAAATCTGGTAACCATATTGATTGATTAAATTAGATATCAATAATCAAGTAGGAACTTAGAAGCCTATACTGAGAGAGAGAAAAAGAGACGGGAGATAACAAGGCACTCTCTTTTGTCTTTTTCTTTTTGAGACGGGTCTTACTGTGTAGCTCTGGCTGCCCTAGAATTGCTAGGTTGACCAGGCTGGCCCTGCTTCCCAAGTGTGGGATAAAGGCTGTGCCACACGCCCAACCAAAAGTTCTCCTCAGTGGTGGGGTTTGAACCTAGGACCTCATGCACGATAGGCAAATGATTTAGCACTGAGTGTCAGTTCCAGCCCTAAATGGGTTTTTTTTTTTTTCTTCAAACTAGCAATGCCAATAGTAAATACAGAAAACAAAGATGGAATAGAAAATCTGGCAGTCCTTGGAGTAATAATTAACTCAGCTAAGAAGCACTATAAGTACTAAAACTGGTGAGTGGAAAATGAAGAGAAACAGGGTATCACAGAGCTTCCAAATAGTTATTGATTACCTAGGGGGAAGAGAGGACTTCAGTGGAGAAGCCTGGCAGTCGCCACCTCAAACTACTAATCGAGGTTAACATTATCAGTATGGGACAAATTGAATTCATGTACCTCCTGCCAGGGCTCAAGAAGAACACAGCATCACTCCTGTGATGTTCTTCCCAAAGATGCATAACCTGAGCCTATTCATAAGAAAACTTTAAGCAAGCCTGACTGGAAGTACAAACTACAAGTTAACTGGGTGGAAATCTCAACATGGTCCAGGTGCTGTCGGTGAAGATGTGAAAACGAAATGGAACATTATGACCCCAGTTTGGGCCCTTCTGGCAGAAAAAAAACACCCAAAAAACAAAAAAAAGACCCAAAAAAAAACATTGTTTCAGACAATTGTGAAATCTAAATGGCGTGTGTAGAGCAGGTGATAGTGATGTTTCAATATTCAGTTCCTCACTTGGTTGGTGGTGGTGTGTGAGAATATCATTCCTGCCTTCTTTTTAAACTCTTTTTTTAAAAGCCAGGCGTGGTGGCGCGGCTTTAATCCCAGCATCGCTTCGGGAGGCACAAGCAGGCCAATGCTCAGACCAATTGAGAAAAGGAAAGGTTTTTAAACCTTCTATTATTGATTATTATTATTATTGTTGTTTGTATGTGTGTGTGGGTTGGTGTTGTGTGTCTTGTGCATGTGTGCAGACTGCAGATGGTGGACACTTTACACCGTGGTGTTGCATGTGGAGGCCCGGGCAACTTTAGGGGTATAAGAAGCCGATCTCTCCTTTTACCTTGATGTGGGACCTGGGATCAGACTCGGCGCCCCAGGTTTCAGAGCAGCCATCTTTGCTCTCAGCGCGCCATCTCGCCAGCCCGGGGAGTTTTCATATAGCATGCTTGCACCTTTTTCTTTAAGTTTGAATTTTTTTTTTTCTTTTTGTGACAGGGTCTCCTTGTAGCTCTGGCTGACCTGGAACTCGCTATGTAGACAGGTTGGCCTTGAACACACAGATATCCGCGTGCCTCTGCCCTTCCCCCACATACAAATGCTGGGATTAAAGGCCACACATCCGACTTTAAGTTTGAACTTTTTGTCTTTTTTTTTTTTTTTTTTTGTATTTGATGCCAGGGTCTCCTTTGTAGATATGGCTTTGTCCTGGAACTACATCTGTAGACCAGGCGGCCTCGGACTCACAGAGATCCGCGTGCCTCTGCCTCCCAAGTGCTAGGATTAAAGGCATGTGCCACCACACCCGGCATTTATTTATTTCTGTATGTGTATGAATGTACTGTCTGCATGCAAGTTTGTGCACCCGTGTCGTGCAATGCTGCGGAGGTCAGAAGAGGGTGTCGGATTCCCCCGGAACTGGAGTTCTCCTGGAATTGGAGTCTCAGACAGCTCTCGGCCACCATGTGGGTGCTGGGGATCGAACCCAGGTCCTCTGTAAGAGCGGTTGGCGCTCTTAACCGCTAGGCCATCTCTCCAGCCCCTTTAAGTTTGACTTTTTAAAACACACACACACACACACACACACACACACACATACACACACACAACACACACACAAGTCAAACAAGTAAGAAACACAAGACATAATATAGCGTGAGGGAACCCACCCCTGCAGAAAGCAAGCCACTGTATGGGACAACTGTCTTGATTTTTTTCACCAATTTTCTCAGTGAGAAGACTAAAGGGATTAAGATGAAATATTTTTTAAATTTAATTTATTTTTTATGTGTATGAGTGTACTGTCTGCATGTAAGTTGGTGCACCCGTGTCATGCAATGCCATGGAGGTCAGAAGAGGTTGTCAGATTCCCCTGGAACTAGAGTTAAAGATGGTTCTTAGTCACCATGTGCTGGGAATCAAACCCGGGTCCTCTGCAAGAGCAGTCGGTGCTCTTAACCACTAGGCCATCTCTCCAGCCCCAAGATATTTTTAAAAGCTTGTGAGGCCCTTGTAAGGCCTGTTTCCCAGGTCTCTGGTTTCTGCCCTGCCACCCCTTTTGCCACTGCTATCTAGCCCCCCCACCAGAGGCCCAAATGAGTGGGTCCACTCTGTCTTGGCCTGGACCCTCCAGAAACCTAGCTAAATCAAATTTCACTTGTATTAATTAATCATATTGGGTCTTTCATTATAATAATTCAAAGCTGACTAATGCAGACATTTTTAAGACAATGAGGCAAATTTCAATTAGATATTACCAGATAACCTGTTAACATTAACATTCTTAGTGTGAAAGGCCACTGCAGTTATGTAAGGAAATGTGACTTTTTTCATATGCATGAGGATGTTTCAGTAGGCCGAAAGGAGTGAAATGATAGGAGGTCTGGGATTGGCTGTACAATTACTTCAGAGAAACAGGAGGTAGACAGTCACCTGGAGAAAGCTTTGGCAAGTATTGAATCTGCTAACAATGTTATCTGAGCTTGGGCTGCCACTCCAGAATGCCACAGATCTGGTGGCTGAGCCAAGAGTTTATTTTCTCACTGCAGCAGGGCTAGAATTCTAAGATCAAGATAGAGGCAAGTTTGGTCTTTCTTCATTTTAAAAACAAATTTCAATTATGTGTATGTATATAGGAACATGCACATGTGTGCAGAAGCTTTTGGGGGCCATCAGATTTCCTGGAACTGGAGTTTCAGGTGGTTGTGAGCAACCTACCAGGGATGCTGGGAACCAAACTCCAATCTTATATAAGAGCAATGCATGCTCTTAACCACTAAGCCATCTCTCCAGCCCAGGTTTGGTCTCTCCTGAGGCTGTTTGCATGGGTTTCCCCTCTAAGGTAAGCCCACACAGAATGTGTATTGCATTCTTTTTTTTTTTATAAATTTTTTAAATTTATTTTTATATGTGTATGAGTGTATTGTCTGCATGTAGGTTTGTGCACCCGTGTCGTGCAATGCTGCGGAGGTCAGAAGAGGGTCTCAGATTCCCCTGGAAGTGGAGTTCTCCTGGAATTGGAGTTACAGACGGTTCTTAGCCGCCATGTGGGTGCTGGGGATCGAACCCAGGTCCTCTGAAAGAGCAGTCGGTGCTCTTAACCGCTAGGCCATCTCTCCAGCCCTGTGTATTGCATTCTAATCTCTGCTTATTAAGGACTCCAGCCACATTAATCTACCTACATAGCTTTATTTTACAATTATCCATTACTGTTGGTTTGCATGCTGGAGAGGTTTAGTTGACGACTTGGCACACCTGGGTAGAAGGAACATCAGTGGAGGAATTTCCTCCACTGGATAGGTTGTGGCTGTCGCTGTGGAAGGGCTCAGCCCACTGTGGGCAGTGCCATCCCTGGGCAGGTGGTCTTGTGTTATATAAGAAAGCAGGCTGGAGAGATGGCTCAGCAGTTAAGAGCACTGGATGCTCTTTTAGAGGACCCAGATTCAATTCCCAGCACCCATATGGCATAGCTAACAACTATCTATAATGCCCATTATAGGGGAATTCAATGCCCTCTTCTGACCTCTGTGGGTATTGCATGACACCAGTATATGTAAACACATGCAGGTGATACACTCATACACATAAAAAATAACACAATTTTAAAAAGAAAAGAAAGCAGGCTAGGTACAAGCCTGTAAACAATGTTCTACCATGGTTTGTGCTTCAGGTTCCTGCCCTGAGTTCCTATCCTGGGTCCCCTCAGTGATGAACTGTATGCTGTGAGATGAAACAAATCCTTCCCTCCTCTAGTTGGTTTTAAGAAGTGTTTTATCAAAGCAATTGAAAACAGACTAGAACAAAAGTTGGTACCAGGATTGTGGGATGTTCCTGTGATGACCTGACAACACGTGTTTAAGAGGATTATGGAAGGCTGTGGAGTTTTGGACTGGAAGTGTGCTTGGAGCTGAGTGAGCTGTTCTGTAGAGACTTGAAAGATGATTCTGAACGGGGAAGGGATGATGGACTCTTCTAGTGGAAGCAGACTCTGTCAGGGCTCTGTTTTAGAAGTAAAACCTGTTGTTCCTTGCTGGGCGTGGTGGCACACGCCTTTAATCCTAGAGCTTGGGAGGCAGAGGCAGGTGGATCTTTGTGAGTTCAGGGCCAGCCTGGTCTACAGAGTGAGTTCCAGGACAGCTGGGGCTATAGGGAGACCCTGTCTCAAAAAGACCAAAAACAAACAAACAAATAAAACCTGTTGTTCTTTACTAGNGTGTGCATGTGTGTGCGTGCATGTGTGTGTGTGTGTGTGTGTGTGAGAGAGAGAGAGAGAGAGAGAGAGAGAGAGAGAGAGAGAGAGAGATTGCTGGATCTGGTGGTGTGGGCCAGTAATCCTAGCTTTTGAAAGGCTGAGAAGTCCAAAGCCTGCCTGGATTTTGGAGTGAACTCAAGATCAGCTTGGGCAACAGACCTTACCAGAAAACAAACAAACAAAAAACCCCCAAAAACTTAAGGGTTAGGATGTAATTCAGTTGTGGAGTGTTCACACATCCCCAGAATATGGAGAGAGACAGAGACAGAGACAGAGAGAGACAGAGGGGGGAAAGAAAAGAAGAGAACCACCATTGGAAGAAAAGAACGGATGCTGCAAGGAAGAAGAGAACAAAGCTCCTGGTACCGAGACCATAGCGCCCGCCCGTTCCAGCACCAACTGCAAGGCATGGAAGACACGGAGATAAAAGCAACAGGGAGCTGTGATTAGGAGCAGAGACACAACATGTAATCACGGCAACAAATGGCTGCGATCTAGGGGGGGAAGCAGAAAAGGCTATGATGTTCACACAGTTCTACGAGAAGCCATAGATACGGGTATACTGTTAGCTGAGACATCTTATCAATCCCAGGGAACACCCCCTCCATCCCAGGTTCCCTGACACCGTACAATGATTCAGATCCCTTTTCAGTTCAGAGAAGTGACTTCACCAATCTGAGCCTATTTCTCCATCAGCGAGATGGGACGGTGATGTCAAGCTGGCTTGAGTGGACATTAGGAAGCTGACTACAGAGCTGGTACATAGTGGGCACTTCCTTTGGTGTCAGGGTCCACCCACCCTATCACCTTCCTTTTGGCTATAGATAAGCCGTATTCATTCCAGCTTAGCTTATGAACAAGAAATATTCCTATGGAGATGCTCCATTATCTGGTTAGTAGGATACCAGGAAGTTAAGTGCCTAAAATAAGCTGACTGACTGAAAGTGCCAATAACTCCCTTCCACCCCACTAAATCGGAAGCTCCCCAAAGGCAGGCAAAGCTCTATTCAATTTTGCATCTGACCCTGATAACTCAAAGACTGGCCACATTAGTGAGGAATTGTAAAATTGAATACATGAGCAGGTAAAGTGATTAATGAAGCCCTAGAATAGAAAATTTCTAGGAAAATTGTGAAAGCATGAGACTAGTTTGCCATGACAGACTCCTAGAAGCTGCTCAGGGAGACTTGAGGTCAGCCAAGAACAAGCACAGAAGGCAAAATGTTCCCTCTGCACGGGGACCAGAAGTTGGGTGCACTGCAGGACACATGGACAATGGACCTGCTTCCTTTGTTTCTTCGACACATTTATTAATCGCCTGCTGTGCACCAAGCACCCAGGCTGTGTCAGTGGCAAGTGGACTGGCTCCCTAGCCTTGGGGACCTATGTCCAGTACCTCACATGTGAAGAGCAAAGTGGTCCCTGGGGAACCTTGTCAATGTACCCCATGGCTACACCACCCATGTGTTTGGATTAATTGCAAAGCCAGCAGGGCCCAATACATTAGATCCCACTGATTTAAAAAGATGTATTTTTAATTTTTTAATCTTTGTTTTTTATGTGTATGAATGTACTGTCTGCATGTAGATTTGTGCACCTGTGGAGTGTCGTGCAATGCTGTGAAGTCAGAAGAGGGCGCTGGATTCCGCTGTATCTGGAGTTAAAGACAGTTCTCAGCTGCCATGTGGGTGCTGGGGATCAAACCCGGGTCCTCTGTGAGAGCAGTCTGTGCTCTTAATCGCTAAGCCCTCTCTCCAACCCCGATTTTTAATTTTTTAAGAGTATGTGTGTGCTTACATGAATTTATGTTCACTATGGGCATGCAGTGCCCAAGGAGGCCCAAAGAGGGCACCAGATCCTCTGAACTGGAACAAACTCTGGTCCTCTACAAGAGCAGCCACTGCTGTTGACCACTGAGCCATCTCTCTAGCCCCCCTACTCAGCTTTAAACAACAGAAAATCAACTTGAACTAGTTTACATCAATAAAAGGGGAGATTCTGATAGATCTATTCCTTTAAATGTCAAGAGCTAAGTTCTGGCATGGCTGGATCCAGGAGCCTTGGCAACGTCACTGGGATTCGGTATCATGCTCCATGTCTCGATGCTCCTCTAATTTTGTCCTTTGTTCTCAAAGGGCCACGTAGTAAAAACGGCCCCCTGGGAGCTCATAGCTAATGATCTCCACAAGACACAGCAAAACTTTGGGACAGTATCTCAGTGACTGGCTGGACTGCCCCTGATGCCCATGCACAAACCTGAATTATTTCTTCAATGGTCCTATGTGATGAGACCGCAGATATCTCTATTTCACAGGCAGGAAACTGACTCAGAGATCACAGACCTTACCAGTGCCACACCCAATAGGTGGAACACGAGGGTGCTCTGGCTCCTTTGAGTAAGGAGGGCAGCCTCTGAGACAGTGAAGGTTAGAGAGGACTCAACTAGATAGATCTAGTGAAGGGCGAGGAGAGACTAAAGCATCACTGCAGGTGACTTGGGTGCCCTCTTGGTCCTCTTTCCACCTTACACCAGCAAGATGTCCCCACAAAGGGTCAGTTATTCACCTCTCCTTGCCCCTTTCTGCTGAAGTAGTACAGTGCAGACCTGGAGCCAGACCCCATGGTCTCCTGGAAACCTGTGCTTTCAGCATTAAGATCTCAATGCTATGGGCAGGAACACTGAAGGACACAGAACAGGAAGCACTGCAAGGTGACCAGAAACCACACCTAGGAAGGAATGAGGGAACACCATGTCCCCACTGCCCATTGCTTGAAGTTCATCTTGTAGAATAGTCCTCACACAGCAGGCCTGTGGACTGCGGTCCCTTCAGCGGCCACCTGAGAACCTCTCCATGCCTGGGCTGATGTCTACTGGGGTCAGATTCTGGAAAAGAATAACACCCAAGAAATGACACACGAACATTCAAAACAGCTTTATTTGTAACCTTTACCCACTGTCTGCCAGATGGAGAAAGGATCTCTGGTACACTCACATGACGAGACGCTGCCTGGACATAGAAAGGAGTGGACGGAGCCCTCAGCACAAGAGGAACAAGTGCTGAAAGAAACCAGACACAAAAACACACTCCCGAGTTTCTCTTTATAGGAAATTCTAGGAAAGACAGAGAAGCCCTAGGAAGCTGGGTCGGTGTGGGCTAAGGCTGGAAGGACGGTTACCAAGGGAACTTTTCAGGGAAGATGGAAAATGTTCCACACAACTGTGATAATTACAAGGATATCACTCCTGACAAAACTGTCAACTGTACATTTAAAATTGATGACGTTCTTTTTAAAAAATTGCTTTACGCTGGGTGTGGTGATGCACACCTTTAATCCCAGTGCTTGGGAGGCAGAGGCAGGTGGGTCTCTCTGAGTTCAAGGCAAGCCTGGTCTACATAGTGAATTCCAGGCCTGCTGGGGCTACAGAGAGACTCTGTCTTAAAAAGACCAAAAGAATTCTTTTCCTTTGTGTGTATGAGTGTTTTGCTTGAATGTATGAAAGTGTATCACACGTGTATAATACCCACAGAGGCCAGAAAAGCCATGGGGTCCCCTGCAACTGGAGTTAGGGACAGGTGTCAGCCTCCTGTGGTTGCTGGGCCAGGCCCAGGTCCTCTGAAGAGCAGCAAGTGCTCTTAACCACAAGGCCATCTCTCTAGCCCCCAAACTGATGAATTTCCCTGCAAATAAAGTACATCCCAATAATTCTGTCTTGAAAAAAGAACAGGAGATCAATGCCTTGTATTAGGAGCCTTTCTGTGACCAAAACCCCAAACAGGCTGGCTTCAGGAGAAAAAAGAATACTTTGGCTTATACAATCAAGTCAGCCCCAGGGCTGCTTCAGGGCCTACGGGGCATCAGGGCCATGTCTGCACACCACTCTCTCTTCTCTTTCTTCTTTGTGGGCTTCATCAGGTGTGTAACAAGTCGGCCACCAGGAATTCCAACCTGACATCCTGTCAACTGAGCAACTCACATAGAAAAAGGAGGCCTCTTTCCCACAGCTGCGGCAGAAGTCCCGTGGGAAAGCTCAAGTGCCCGCCCAAGCCCGGGGTCCACATATGCCTCTAAAGCTGTTTCACCCGAACCTGGTGATACAGAATAGAAGGTGGTCTTGGAAGGAAACACAAGCCATCGAAAGTGACAGATGGCTACCCATTGCTGTACCGACTCAAGGGACAGTGCT
Source organism: Rhizomys pruinosus (assembly GCA_009823505.1). NCBI lineage: Eukaryota > Metazoa > Chordata > Mammalia > Rodentia > Spalacidae > Rhizomys > Rhizomys pruinosus. The sequence continues at coordinate 8,207,424 of VZQC01015004.1, forward strand.
GTCACCTATTCTTGCATTACCCATTCCCGAATCCACCCAACTCTGTAATGGCCAGGCCACCACGAAGGGACCCCACCTCCACCCAGGACTGCTTTCCTGTCATGTCAGAGGCCCTGCCTGTCAGACATAGGTCAACCAAAAAAGCCACTGGGTGCCTGTTCCAAAGATAGCTCACAGGAGAGGGAGAAACTGTTCAGAAGCCACTGGCCCAGCCAGAGCCCTGCAGCTATGGGAGTCTGGACTTGAAATTCCCAAGGGGAAGACGCCCCAGGCGTTAGTGAAGCAGACCTCAGGGAATCTGGGGCAGAGGCGGGACTACGGCTCTCCAATCCAGAGCGACCGACCGGCCCAACTGAGTTCAGCCAGGGCTGGAGGCCAGGGAAGAAACTGGCAGAAAAGGTCATCCTTGTAGGATCAATAGCAGGGAACACCATCCACCACGTTGAGTCCCAAATGTCTCCTCCAGAGCCATGCGGTGAGCGCAGCTACCATCGAGGGACCAGCTTCCCCACACCAGGCACCAGCACTCCCAGCTCAAGCATCCTCCTGGAAGGGAAGGAAAGACAGCAACAGTGTCATAGCTGTATACAAAATAGACACTCCTCGAATGGGCAACAGCCCCAGAGACTGATAGCCTTCCAAGGTGACTGCCCTGGATCAGACTCCAGGATGGAGGCTTCCACCCTGCTGCCTGTCAGAGCTTTGCCTCAACTCTGACCCATAGCTATGTTGCCACTGAAGCTGGGGTTTGCGGCACAGACAACCCATGACAGCTGAAGGCCTTCTCTCAGCCTTGCTCCCCAGGCCGGAATGGATGCTGTGACGTTTCCTGCTGAGGTGCTGAGTAGGCCTGCACAGCCTGCCTGCTTTCTGAAAATCAGGCTTCACTGATTCTAATGCCAGAGTGTCCACTGCTGCAAAGGGCCGGGTGGAGGGAAGGGCGTGAGCCAGGCTGAGGAGGGGTGAGAGCCCTTGCCAAGCCGGGAAGGAGTGGCCCAGCTCGCTCACTCAGGGCCCTCCCTTTCAAAGGCAGCTCGAGGGCCTGGCCCAGAGCCCAGGGGCTCCAGGAAAGTGGTGTTCTCGGCTCCCATCCGCCAATTCCAAGGCAGGTTGGCTGCAAGGCTTTGCTGGAAAACAGCTGGCTACTTCCCGTAGCCAACAGACCCACGGTCAGATCACTGCACTGATGACCTCCTAAGCCAGCCCTCAGGTCAGGCTTCTGGAGTAACTTGGAAGGAAGGAGCCAGGTCTTCTGGGAACCAAGGTGCTCCAGCAATGGCGGGGGCTGACCCTCCAGCAAACCCCAAGCAAGGCTGTGTTTCTTCTCAGTTGCCTCTGAGCAGAGAAGCAGCACTGCCGGCTCCCAGAAGCTCATGACCTGAAACAAGTCTGCTCCTGTCTGGAAAGTGGACCTAACCCTGCCCTACCTGGAGCAGAGACTGTTGTAATGCAACAGACTGAACAACCACTAATGCTGGCCGGGGACACTCTCGCTGGCTGGACCCTAGGGAAGTGTCCCACCCACCCTACTGTGGGGCAGACAAGTACTTATTATTAATATTGTAACGGGTTTCTTGTGTGCTAATTATGAATACTAATATTAAAGAAATGCCACTTGGTCTTGGGAGTCAGAGCTGTAGATCTGAACCCCTATTCTGCTGTATCCTGGCTGTGTCCTCCGTAAATCCCCTGATCTCCTTGGCCTGTCAGCTGCCAATGCTCCCATCCTTAAAGGGGCTCTAGGGAGGTAACCTCTTCCATTGTCCCTTATGGGTGTGTAGCCCATGGCTCCCTCCTGGTGGCATAACAGAACAGAGGAATGCAAGAAAAAACAACGGCAAACCAAGGCACCACCCAGGTTCCTTTTGACTCCAAAATTCCAATGCAGTTGGTGTCCACAGGCCCCAGGCACCTGCACTTAACACTCCTTAAGTGATTCTATGCTGTAACCAGTCAAGAATATTGCGCCCAGCCGGGCATGGTGGCGCACGCCTTTAATCCCGGCACTCTGGAGGTACAGGCAGGCAGATCTCTATGAGTTCAAGGCCAGCCTGGTCTACATAGTGAGTTCCAGGACAGCTGGGGCTACAGGGAGAACCTGTCTCAAAAAGAGAACGAACGAACAAACGAATGAATGAATGAACGAAAGAGAAAGAAAGAAAGAAAGAAAGAAAAAGAAAGAAAGAAAGAAAGAAAGGAAGGAAGGAAGGAAGGAAGGAAGGAAGGAAGGAAGGAAGGAAGGAAGGAAGAAATAAACTATGACAATTTGTTTCTATTTTTTAAAGATTTAGCCTATTTTTTAATTATGTGTATGGGGAGGGACACTGCAGGTGAGTACAGATGCTGGAGACCCAACTCCATTCCTCTTCGAGAGCAGTACATGAGATTAACTGCTGAGCCATCTCTATAGCCCTTTTTGCTCTTTGTTACTGTTTTGAGACTGAATCTTGCTATGTAGCTCTCATCTCAAACACATGATCCTCCTGCTTCTGCTTCATCAAGAATGCTGGGGTGATGTTTGTGCCACCATGCCCAGCCCTTAATCATCTCTTTGTTATTTGGAGACTGGGTTTCCATTTAGCTCAGGCTGGCCTCAAACTCATAATGTAGCCAAGTATGGCCTTGGACTCCTGATCCTCTTATCCACTCCTGCTAAATTCTGTGCCATTGCATACTCAGAGAATTACCTCTTAAATATCCTAATTCTAGATATAGGCACATTCAGAGCTCCTGGGGGGTCAGGACTTTAACACATGAGTCTAGGAGTACGTAGTACTCATTATCCCATTCCCCCAGCCCCTTGCTGGATGCAGAGAGAGGTGGAGGTAATTGTAATCAATGGTGCTTTTGAGTTTATGGCAAGCAGTCTCAGAGAATGGGATTGTGCCTAGGGGTAGTGTACAGGGTCAAGGGAGCTTGCTTGCTTTTAAAATCACTGTCATCACTGGGCTGGCAGGACGGAAGGAGAGAGCTGACTCCTGCAAGTTGTCCTCTGACCTCCACACCTATGCCGTCATGGAGAGAGGAGGTTGGCAAGAGAGAGTGGCACATAGGAAGTCATGGAGGTGCTGCCCTGTCCCTTGTCACTCCGAAGGAGGAAAGGCCAACTGTGGAGATTTGTGCCAGGGGCTCGGAGAGCAGAAGGAGGTAATCTTCCAACTCCGTGTTTCTCAGTCAGATAAGAACCAGGGCATTCATCATCTAAGAGTGGGGAAGTGTCAGAGATTCTAGAATGAATGATCCCTTACGAGAGAACAGAATGAATTGATGGAAATTGTAGAAGCAGCATCAGGTCTGGAGAGTCTCCTTTCCTAATGTCCAGTCGCCACACAAGCATGTATTGAAAAGGGCATGTTTCATCTGGGCATGGTGGTGCATGCCTTTAATCCCAGCACTCGGGAAGCAGAGGCAGGTGGATCTTTCTGTGAGCTCAAGGCCAGCCTGGTCTACATAGCAAGTTCCAGGCCAGATGGGGCTACAGGAATGCCCTGTTTCAAAAAGACAAGAGAGCCGGGCGTGGTGGCGCACGCCTTTAATCCTAGCACTTGGGAGGCAGAGGCATGTGGATCTTTGTGAGTTCAAGGCCAGCCTGGTCTACAGAGTGAGTTCCAGGACAGCTGAGGCTACAGGGAAACCCTGTCTCAAAAAGACCAAAAAAAAAACCAAGAGAAAAAAAAAATGACCATGTTTCTTTGATCACTTTTGTGCTTTTGTCAGAAATCATTCCAGCATCTGTGTGTTGGATCCAGTTGGGGGTTTCCCCTTCCGTGCCATTGGTCTATGATTGTCTTTGACAATCCTACACAATCTTGATTCCCATAACGATACTCAGCCTTAATCAGATGGGGCAATTCCTCCTAGTCTATTTTTCTTTGAAATTATTTTACTATTCTAGGGTTTATGATTTTCCATAGGAACAAGAGAATAAGTTATCCGTGTTTGCAAAACTCTTCTGGGATTTTGATAAGTACTACATCAAACTGGTAGGTCAATATGTGGAGAATTGATGTCTTTACTAAATTGAGTCTTTCAGTCCCTGAGCACATTCATTTCCTCAAGTGTTTAGGTCTGTGATTTCTCTCAGGGACATCATATGAATAGAATCTAGGTAGAGTACAAGCAAGTATGTCTCTGATAACTTGAAATGCAACTCTGATATTAATTATGAAGTCTGCCTTACTGAAAATTAGCAAAGACCTTGGACAAGTCTTTTTCTTTGTTTGGATCAGACTGGGTTGTTCCTGAGTTGTTCATTTTCTGCTTTGATACTTTTCTTTCTTTTCTTTTTTTTTTTTTAATCTTTTTGAGACAGGGTCTCCCTTTAGTCCCAGCTGAACTGGAGCTCTCTCTGTAGACCAGGCTTGCCTTGAACTCACAGAGATCTGCCTGCTTCTGCCTCCCGAGTGCTGGCATTAAAGGTGTGTGCTACCACACCCGGATGCTGATACTTTTCTATGTGTTCTTGTATTCTGTTCTAGAATGGCATTTCTATGTGTCCAGCTTATTTAGAGCATGGATTGATCCACTCTTCACTTGGATTGCTGTGTAGACTTTCCTTCCTTCCATCAGCCTTTGCTGTCTCACAATTGCTTACTAATTCTTGGGGTCAAAGTTGCTTTTTGTTTATTCTATGGCTTTGTAATACTCTCTAATCCCAGTGTACGATTTAGAGGTAGTACATTCACACTGTTGTGTGACTGTTACGACTATCTAGTTCCAGAACATTTACTTATCTTGAAAGTAACCCCCAAACCCATAATTACTCACTTCTCTTTTCCTTTTCCTTAAGCTGCTGGCAGCCACTAACGTGCTTTCTGTCTCTCTGGATTGTCCACATAAATGAGATCATACAGTGTGTGGCCTTTTGTGTCAGCCATTTCTGCTTGCTGTATTTCCCAGGTGCATCTATGACACCATGTGTAGTGGTGCTTTGTTCTTTCTAATGGCCAAATAATATTCTACGGTCGATATGCCACACTTTGTTTATTCATTTTTCAGTGTATAGGCCTTTGGCTTCTTACAACTTACTGGCTGTTGCATATAGCACTGCTGCAGACACTCGTATGCCATTTGCTGTCCAGACCTATGTTGGGTTTATGTTTAGACACTTGATTGCCAGCTCAGATGATCGTGTTGAGTTTAACTTGAGGAATTGCCAAATTCTTTTCCCCATTTTACATTCTCACCAGCAATATATAAAGATACTTTTATTTTATTGTATTGTATTTTTTATCTTTTTGAGACGGGGTCTCCCTGTAGCCCCAGCTGTCCTGGAACTCACTCTGTAGACCAGGCTGGTCTTGAACTCACAAAGATCCACCTGCCTCTGACTCCCGAGTGCTAGGATTAAAGACGTGCGCCACCACGCCCGGCTTTTTTTTTTTTTTTTTTTTTTTTTTTTTTTTTTTTTCTTTTTTTTTTTTTTTTTTTTTTTGAATTATTTTCCTTTTCAAAAATTATTATAGTCTTTCTAGGGGATACAAAGTCAGTTTTGGGTTTTTTGTTTTGTTTTGTTTTTGTTTTTTGTCTTTTTGAGACAGGGTCTCTCTGTAGCTCCAGCTGACCTGGAACTCGATCTGTAGACCAGGCTGGCCTTGAACTCACAGAGATCTTCTACCTGTCTCTGCCACCCGAGTGCTAGGATTAAAGGCATGTGTCACCATGCCTGGCTCAACATCAGATCTTATGGTCTTGATTTGTGTTTCACAAATGACTAATGATGTTGACCAACTTTTCATGTACTTTTGGACATTTGTATGTCTCCTTTATAGAAATTTCTTTTAGAGTCCTTACCCTTATTTATTTATTTGTTTTTCTGAGACAAGGTCTCACTATGTAGACCTGGCTGGCCTAGAACTCCCCATAGACCAGTCTGGCCTTAAACAGAGATCTGCCTGCCTCTGCTTCCTCATGAGTACTGGGATTAAAGGCATGTGCCACCACACCCTTGCTCATTTTTAATTGAGTTGTTTTCCTTTTGTTAAGTTCTTTTTTTAATTAATTAATTAATTAATTAATTAATTTATTTATTTATTTTCTATGTGTATGAATGTACTGTCTGCATGTAGGTTTGTGCACCCGTGTCTTGCAATGTATCGGAGGTCGGAAGAGGGTGTCAGATTCTCCTGGAACTGGAGTTCTCCTGGAATTGGAGTTACAGATGGTTCTCAGCCACCATGTGGGTGCTGGGGATCGAACCCGGGTCCTCTGCAAGAGCAGTCAGTGCTCTTAACTGCTAGGCTGTCTCTCCAAACTTACTTTCAGATCCCTTTTCTAATATGTATCAGTAGCCAAGTATATTTTATTTCAATTCTATCTTTAAATATTATTTAAATAACTTTTAAAATTTATTCAGTCCTCCCACCAAATGCAATTTAAAGCAATTTTGTCAGGGAACAAATTGTTAGCTTTTGGGCAATTGTATTTGTGGAAAACAACTATAATTTTTAATATTTAGATAAAAAATTTTACCTGATACATAAAAATTATACCTATGAATGGGTGACATGTCAAGCTAACGTTGTATGTTCTGCACATTAAGAGTCAGTTCTCTGAGTCTTTATCACAGAGATTGTTTATTCTTTCCCTCACTGAGTTCCTTTAGCTCCTTTGCCTAAATTCAGTTTACCCTATATGTGAATTTGTTTCTGGATTCTCAGCTCTATTCAATAGGTCTGTATGTCTGTACGTACACCAGCACCACAGGTTTTGAGTATTATAGCCGTTTAATGCATTTTGAAATCAGGAAGTCTGTGTCTTTAGCTCTGTGGTTCTTTCCTAAGATTGTTTGGGCTTTACAGTTCTGTAGGACTTTAGTAAGAGCTTTTCCATTTCTTCAAAAACTGCCATTAGGATGTTGACAGGGATTTCATTGACTCCATAGATTTTTTTTTTTTTGAGGAGGATTTACAATATTGTCTTCCAGCTCATGGATAATGTACATCTACTTATTAGTTTTAGTATAAAAGTCTTATTCCCCTTTAAAATTATCCCAAAGATCTTATTCTTTTTTTTTGTATTTATCTTTTATTATTTTATGTGTATGAGTGTATTGCCTGAACATATGTAAGTGTACCTATGTCATGCAATACCTGGGAGATCGGAAGAAGGCATCAGATCCCCTGGAACTGGAGTTACTGAGGGCTGTTAGCCACCATGTGAGTGCTGGAGACTGAACCTGGGTCTTCTGCAACAGCAGCCAGCGTTCTTAACTGTTGAACCATTTCTCCAGCCCCAGAATTTTTTGTTCTTTTTGATGCTATTGTAAATTGAAATTTTTTAAATATTCCATTCTGTTGCCTATTTCTAATATGTAGAAATACAACTGATTTTTGTGTATCAGTTTTGTGTCATGCAATTTTATTCAACTTGTTCTATAACTCTAATAGCTATGTGTTTGCATGGGTACATCCTTGTGGGCTTTCCCCATCATTCTATTAGTAGTGTGTTAGTTTCCATGTGTTGAACCATCCTTGAATTAAGCCTTTTGTTCTTCTCAATGTGCTGCTGGAATCCACTCGTGAATACTTTGTTGAGTTTTACATCTGTGTGTGTGTGTGTGTGTGTGTGTGTGTGTGTGTGTGTGTATTTTCTAGATAGGATCAAATCAGCTGTGAATAGAAATAGTATCCAGTTTGAATGCATTTTATTTGTTTTTCTTTTCTAATTCCTGTGACCAGAACTTCTAGTCAAAGTTTGGATAGAATAGCAAAATTGGATGGACATCCTTTTTTTTCTGATCTTAGATGAAAAGCTTTCAGTCTTTCATCATTTGAATGATGTTGGCTGCGGGGGTCTTATAGGTTCTGTCCTGGCTTTGTGTCTGTTGCTGTGATAAAATATCCTGACAAAAGCAACTTAAGGGAGAAAGGATTTATTCATTTCACAATTCCAGGTTACAGTCCATTGAAGTAAGAAGTTGAGGCAGCAGGAACTTGAAGCGGCTGGTCATATCACATCCACCAACAAGAGCAGGGAGAGAGTGCATGCCTGCTTATGTTCAGCTCTTCTTTTCATTCAGTCCAGCACCCAAACCCAGGAAATGGTGCCACCCACAGTGGGCAGAGCTTCCCACTTGATTAACATAATCCCCACAAATGTCCACAGGGCAACCTAATCTTAAAGATCCCTTATTGCAGGGCTGGAGAGATGGCTCAGCAGTTAAGCGCACTGGCTGCTCTTGCAGAGGACTTGGGTTCATTTCCCAGCATGCACATGATGGGTAGTAACTCCAGTTCCAGGGGAATCTGATATCTTTTTTTTTTTTACTTCCTCAGGCATTTTACATCATGGGTGCACTCACAAACACACAGGCAATACACGCATACACATAAAATTTAAAATAATAATAAGAATTCCTCCTTGAAGCCAGGTGTGGTGGTGCATGCCTTTAATCCTAGCACTGGAGAGGCAAAGACAGGTGGATCTCTGTGAGTTTGAGGCCAGCCTGGTACACATAGTGAGTTCCAGTTCAGCTGGGGCTAGCCACAAGGAGACCCTGTTTCAAAAAGACTAAAAAAACAAAAATCCTCATTGAGATGCCTTCCTGAGGATTGTGCTAAGTTGGTAATTAAAACTATCACCAGTGGTTCTTGTCATTTTGTTAAGGAAATTCTCTTCTATTCTTAGCCATTCTTAGGTTTTCTAAGTATTTTTATCATGAATGAATGTTGGGTTTTACCAACTGTGATCATGTGGGCTTTCCCCATCCTTCTATTAGCAGTGTGTTAGTTTCCATGTGTTGAACCATCCTTGAGTTAAGCCTTTTGTTCTTCTCAATGTGCTTCTGGAATCCACTCGTGAATACTTTGTTGAGTTTTACATCTATATGCACAAGGAATATTGGTGTGTAGTTTTCTTTTCTTGCGCTGTGATCGTCTGGCATGGTATCGGGGTAATGCTGGCTTTGTAAGTTTATAATATTACTGCCTGTCCAAATTTGATAAACTTCACTAGTGAAACTGTCTAGCCTTGGGCTTTGTTTTTTGTTGTTTTTTTTTTTTTTTTTTTTTTTTTTTTTTTTTTTTTTTTTTTTTTTTTTTTTTTTTTTTTTTTTAACAACCTTTGATTACTGGTTCAATTTCTTTACTTGTTAGAAGTTTGTTCAGCGCTTGTTTTTTTCAGGTAAGAACCACACTTCCTTTTAATTGAGTGCTTCCTTGAGACCGGCTGTTCTTTTGTTTGCTGCTCTGGCAACACTTAGGCTTCCATCTCTCCAGAATAGTACAACTGACCACATTGAGCCCATGTGAACGCAGAGCTCAAACCAGGGAAAGATTGAGGTGTGGGTGAGGGGGATGGGGGTAGGACTGTTGGGGGCTGTGGAGGGGTGTCACAGGTCTAAATTCCACTTTCCAAACGTGGACAGCCTAGAGCCTAGAGCACAGTGCAGACACAGAAGCCAAGCATGTCGGGAATGAAGCCCAGTAACCTCTATGCCCTCTGCGTTGAGGATGTGACCACTGGCCTCTTAGGAATGGCCTCACTCAGTTCTTGAAGGTGTTTTGGCTTCGACTTAATTTCCCAAAGAGGAATAAAATCGATTAAAAAGAATAGAATGGATCAGAATAAATCGGTTTACTCACAAGAAACATTCTTGAGTAATGATTTTTGGTTGCTGAGATTGTTCAGCACATTATTTATTTATTTTTTTCAGCACATTATTTCGAAGTGGCAAAATCCAGGGGAACCAGAGAAGGGAATTTGGCCACGGCGGTACATTCACAGACAGGTTTATACAGAACTCAACACACCTTCTTATGGCAAGCAGCCGATCACCCACCGGAGACGTTATTTTGTCCCTTACAGTGTGCGTGACAACAGCGGGAAAGATGATTTCACCGTGGGAATTGTGCAAAAAAAATTCTGCTGCTGTCAGGGCACCAGCGGGGGCTGAGACCCGGGCCTTCGGGAGCTTGAGCCCTGCTCTGTGAAGACGGAGGCGTCAGTGGGAGCTGCTTCCTCTGTGCGTTCTGCTGGCTTTGCCGCCTCCTCCTCGTGGTCTTGGGGGTGGAGGTCTGGGTGTTTCTGCATGCACTCCTGCATGGCTGCTCTACGTAGTATGATTCCTTGATTTCCGCTCTGCTGCAATGAAGCAGAAGAAGGTGAAGTTGAACTGTCAGCGCGGGGGACGCCGGCCGGCCGGAAGTTCCCCTAAGGAGCAAGAGATGCAGGCAATGTCTCCATTTCGCAGCATCAGTCCGTTTGCTCTTCAGCCACCAGCGCTTCACTGAAGGGGTGGGGGCGGCATGTTTATGATCTTCTTCGGTCACACATAGGATTCGATCCTTCCCTTCTTGTTGACAGTAAGCACGGCTGCTCCAAGATCGCCACTCGCAGATGTGGTGGACACACTGTCACCCGTGAGCGCCCCCTCCTCAGGCTCCTCCAGGTGTTTTTATTTCTTATGAGTTTGATGTTGGTAGTTGATGATTTGGTTTTTGTTTTGTTTTGTTTTTGTTTTTTTTGGTCTTTTCGAGACAGGGTCTCCCTGTAGCCCCAGCTGTCCCGGAACTCACTCTGTAGACCCAAAGATCCACCTGCTTCTGCCTCCCATTAAATAAGGCATGGGCCAGCATGCCCAGCAGTAGTTGGTGTATTTTTAAGAAGTTTCCCCTTAGGTCTACATTATCTAAGTTCCCATAAAATTCCTCAGGTATTCTCTATACTCTTATTCCTAGAATTTATTTATTTTTATTTTATGTATATGAGTTTTGTCTGCATGCAAGTGCGCCTGTTGGTGGACTGCCCTCGTGGAGGTCAGGAGAGGGTATCAGGTCCCTGGGAACTGCAGTTAGAAACAGTTGTTAGCAGCCCAGTGACGTGCTGGGAACCTAATCAGGTTCCAGCCAGTGCTCTTAACCACTGAACCATTCCTATGGCCCCTATACTCTTAAAAAAAATCTGTAAGGTGGTAGTAATGTTCATATTTTCATTTCTTATTTCAGTTTTTTCATTGTTCTTTTATATATATTTAATTTAATTTAATTTTTATGTGTATGAATGTACTGTCTGCATGTAGGTCTGTGTACCTGTGTCGTGCAATACCTCGGAGGTCAGAAAAGGGCATCAGATTTCCCTGGAACTGGAGTTAAAGACAGTTCTCAGCTGCCATGTGGGTGCTGGGGATCGAACCCAGGTCCTCTGCAAGAGCAGTCGGTGCTCTTAACCACTAGGCCATCTCTCCAGCCCCATTTCTTAATTATACTCCTTCCCCCGTTCATGTCCACCCCAGAATTCACGCATTCTGCCATTCATGTCTATTGATATGTTTGAAACAAACTACTTTTGGTTTCACTGCTTCTCGGTTGTTTTCATCTTCTCCTTTACTTAGTTTTGCTCTAATCTTGTCTCCCTCTTCTCTCAGTACCCCGCTTTCATCTCCTCTTCGTCCTCCTCCCCCTTCTCCTACTTTCCAGTACAGGGGATTGAACCCAGGCCTGTGCACATTAAGGAAGCAGCATCACTGTTCTATTGGCCTGGCTGCTCTCTGACCTTTTGTATTTTTTATTTTGAGACACTGTCTCACTAAATTATGAAGGCTAATCTTAAACTAGCTCTGTATTGCAGGCAGGCTTTGAATTATCATCCCAGCCTTAACCACCTAAGTAAGGCCTGCACCATCAGACACAGTGAAAACTTTCTGCTCCTCCTCCTCTTTTTTTTTTTTTTTTTTTTTTTTNGGCTGCATCTGTGTCCACAGGAAGGGGAAGTTACGATGGACTGAACCCAGGAGATAGTCATAGTTGCCCACACGGAATGAATACATTACAGTGGAGTGTGTCGCTCATTTTAAAGAGGTGTAGAACAGGGATGTGACTTAAAATTCCCACTGCGGAGCAATCCTTGCTTGATGTCCCGTAATCCTCTCCACGATTCAATTCACCACTCAGTATTGGCGTTCATCGGATACGTTAATGTAGAGACTTAACTTCTTAGCAGTTGAAGACATTCATGCTCTCATTGTGCCTGGGGATATTTGAGGAATCTAATCAAAATATACTTCAGTTAAAAAGGAAAAAAGCCATTTGAAGATCAAAATTACAAACCTATTTTGTCTGTTATTTAAAGGACTCTAAACTTTGCTCAAGGTTTGGTTCAGGACCTAGTGTGGATTTCAGTTGACAATCTCAGATCATCTTCAATGAGACTGAGAATTGATAATATACATCAATTACCTGATTATAAATTCACACGTGCTCGTTGGCGCAGTGTTCTTACCGGAAGCACATTCGAATAATTCTTGAGTGCAGGATGGAATGCCCCTGTGAGATGAATGAAGACTCGACGTGGCCTAACTGACCCTGACTCACTGTTTAAAGATCAGGCCCGGTCATAGGAGCCTTTAGTCGCATACCAGGGACTTGAGAGGGCCCAGCCTCCGATCACACTCAGAGGGAGGCATTCGACCTCCGACCCTCAGGGATGTGCTACGATGCGGAACTGTGGCCTTTACGCTTTAATGGAATGGAGCTCCCGAGCTAGTCTGAATATGGGATTTCTCGTTCTCATCATCAGGGAGGGACCGCGATAAGGAGAAGGAGTAGTGGGTGCAGCAAATGGCGAGTGTGCATTGCACAAGATGGGCCCACAAGGATGATCGATTTGGTGAAGATGATGTTGACTACCTTAGGGAGAAGTTCAATTCCCACTAATCATGGCTAGTTATGGTTGGTGTGGGTAGGGGCGATGTGGTGCTGTAGCCATCTATGTTCTGGTATATGTTTGGTATGGTTCCTTTCATCTTATAGATTTTAATGGGCCATAATAGGCCTATATTTTTCCTTTTTTTTGTCTGTGACCATAGGAGAGTTGCGGTTTGTATTTTACGGCAATCTTGTTCTGAGTGCTTAAGGATGATTTCTAATGTGTTTTGTAATAGCGCCTATGTCAATTCATAGCCCGTTAGGACTGAGGTGAAAAGGATATTCCTATGAGTTTGCAATTGTGCGACTTCATATTGTGAGTAATACTGCAGAGGACTCTTGTCTCTTAATATGGGATATTATTTTCCAGTTAGGCAGGGGAGAAGATTATATCTAAAAAAAATCAGTACTATGAGCTTTATATCTCTTGCAGTCTCTTGTCTAGACCAAGTCAAACGTGGTGTATCCTGTGGAATTCAAGAATCGAAAAAGTTCACAAGATGGAGTCTGAAGATGCAAAGTGTGTCTGTGAGTAGTTTCGCGACAAGATTTTTATTGAGCATTCTGTGATAGCGATTTTGGTAGAGGCACGGTTGATGACGTACGGAAGGATAGGAAAAGGAAGCAGTGTCCGGTGGGGCGATTGTGGCAAACCTACCTCTGCATTCCCAGCGTCATTCATCTTCCTGTTTCTTATTCCGAGCACTTCAATCCTCTCTATCTAGTGTCATCCTTCTCAGCAGATCAAGGTCGGACATCTCTGATTCAGTCCAGTGATTGTCGTCCAGCGCTTACGTCATGTTAAATGAACCCTTCAGTGGTGGGTAGATCGCATTACGCTCTGTAGATCACCAGTGTTATCCCGATCACATCCTTCCCATGTGTACATTACCACAGCTGTGCACTCGTTCCTGAATGAATATCCACTCTCATAGTCACACCTTGTGTTATAACAAGTTGTCCCAGGTTCAATACGGTCTTCCTGGACTAATTCATTCAGTCTATGGTGATCACCTTTCCTACTTGTCATCCCAGCTTGTTTCCCACTCATACGTCTCTTGTGGGCATTGCTCAAGCAACGATCTTGGTTACAGTGGTCATTCTTGTCCTCTTTTCATTCCACGCGTTTCAAGGGGCACTTCTCCCTCGAGATTACCCAGCATCAGTACCTCCTCTGACAAAGATAACCCTGAGCGTTCGTCCCTTCCTCTTGATGTTCTTTTAGTACAAGAACAGGGCGGTTGTGGTTCGCACTCTCTTGCATTGCCCCAGGTTCGGGGTCACCGTCGCTTCTGTGATTTCATACTCCAGAGCATATCTTCACTGCTCTCGCTATCTTCCCTAGACTTCACAATAATGAGCGTTCGTCATCCAGTGCATACCTTCATCCCTCATTCAGTGTCCTGATCACCTCCTCGTGTTACTTAAACATCTCTCAGTAGTTAAAGTCTTGGTTCCCGTCTCACATCCAGCTTTAAAACCCAGCGTCGTCAATGTCCATCACTGATGCAGTAACCACTAGTCATATAGCTCACCTCCTCTAAGATCCCAGGCAGATTGCTTACCATACTCTAAGACATTCCCGTTTAGCTCGTATAGCCTTCACCTCCTCTGATATCATTCCCCTATGCATATTTACGACCTCCTCTGGACATTCTCATGCCAGTTTGTCACCTCGTCTTGCCATTCCCATGATGTTCATGAAAATGTGCACCTATCGTCGTGGCATCCAGAGCGTTGTCACCATACCTCTGCATATCCAGTGAATATAGTCCGCAATAGTCTCACTATAATTGCATTCTTTCCACCTCCAATCAGGTCCCTGAATCTTGCCCAATCTTACGTGGGGTGGGAATTGTCTATCACTAAATATAAACAAATATTTCTATCATTCAACTTACTAATGATAATATGTTTAGGCCTTTCTGTAAGGTATAATTATAATTAAAAAATAATTGGAGCAGCTTCAGCCGATTGTATTGTGGTAATGTCCATTCCGAAGTTTATCTTAGTAGAAACTTTGACAAGAGATATTCCAATGTACAAGACGAGAGTGCAGAAGTTAGAATTTGTGTTCAGAAGATCGAGGGTGAAACGTTCGAAGTATGTGTTAAATTGAAAGAGTATTGAAGTATTCATCGTCAGGCTGGAATGAGATGGCTCAGCTTGATGGTTATTGAGATGCCCCAGGGATTTACAATGGAAGGGCCTAAGCAAATATGAAGGAGGAAAGGTGATTAATAGAAGCAAGGTAGAGAGATTTAATAGAGCTCTTCAGTAATTTCCAAATGCTTTCAAATTTAAGCTTATGATACACATCAGATCTTCTCTTGCTCGTTTTTATTCGAGTCCAGCCACTATCTTGGAACCATGCTGTGTGAATCCTGCGGGGAGTGGACACTGCCTCGTCTCTTCCTTAGATCTGGGTACAATAAAAAAAAAAAAAAAAGTCTGACTATTCTTATGAGGTTCCTTTTGGAGTTTCTTCGGACACTATTGTATAATTTGAAAAACTTTAATTCAGAATTGCTCCATGTTGACAATGCCCCTTCTCTATACCCAACGAGCAAAAGGCAAATTCTGTCTAGAGGAAGGCATTCGAAGTCCAGTCTTGAAACACTCTCCACAGAGAATAGATCCCAGAACATGATTTTCCAATAAAAACCACTCAACTCAAAAACAAAGAAGCAACAATCACACCAGTAGGAACAGCAGATGCTGGTACAAGCAACAGAGCGTGAAAAATGTGCTCAACCATGTTTAAGTAGAAAGTGAAACCATTCGAAATATCACAAAAGACATTGTTTCAAAAGATTTGAAGAGTGCAAAGTAGATCCTCTATGAATAAAATTATGGTAATTGAAATTACATTCAATGAATGGATTGAGTTACTCAAAAGTTAGTCATAGCTAAAGAAATAATTGTTAATTGGGAGGTAGATATAAAGTACATAAAATGAATTTATGGTAGATAGATTTTAAATTGGGAAAGGAAAGCAAGGCGTCGTGGTGCACGCCTTTAATCCCAGCACTTGGGAGGCAGAGGCAGGCAGATATTTGTGGGTTCAAGGCCAGCCTGGTCTACATAGTGAGTTATAGGACAGCTGGGGCTACAGGGAGACCCTGTCTCAAAAAAGACCAAAAAAAAAAAAAAAAAAAGGGAAAGGAAACATCGAGACAGAAATAATGATAAACTCAGTGTAACTGCATCCAATCTCAAAAGAGTTAATATAGGAGACGGGAAAAATATTTCCCAATGGTTCATAATTTTTCAAAATTAATGTAAGACACCAAATCTCAGAATCTGGAAGGTTTTGAAATATCAAATAAATAGGAAGAAATGTAAAACTAGAAGCTTAAAAAAAAAAATCTTTGCTAACCATAAAGAGCTAACAACTAGAATCAATAATTAAAGGAAAAATGGAAAATTCAAAAACTAGGGAAACTTTATAAACATACTGCAGGAGAGACGGCTCAGAGAGTATAAAGATGCTTGCCATGCAAGCCCAGTGACCTGAGTTCTAGCCCCAGAACCTATGTAAAGGTGGAAAGAGAAGAAAATCAACTCCACAAAGTTGTCCTCTGACCTCCAAATGTACTCTCCATCTGATACCAACACACATATACACAATAATAACAATAAATAAAACTTTAAAATCCATATACTTAAGTAAATAATGGAGTCAAAGAGAAATCAAATGGAAATTTTATTTTTTAATTTTTATTTTTTGGTCTTTCGAGACAGGATCTCCCCTGGATGGCCCCAGCTGTCCTGGAACTCACTCGTAGACCAGGCTGGCCTTGAACTCACAAAGATCTGCCTGCCTCTGCCTCCCAAGTGCTAGGATAAATGGGAATTTTTAATAGTCCAAATTTTTATTTGTTTTTATTTATTTATTTTATTTTTTGGTATTTTTTTGAGACAGGGTCTCCCTGTAGCCCCAGCTAGCCTGGAACTCACTATGTAGACCAGGCTGGCCTTGAACTCACAGAGATCTGCCTGACTCTGCCTCCGAGTTGCTGGGATTAAAGGTGTGTGCCACCACGCCTGGTTATTTGTTTTTTATGTGTAACTGCATCTGTGCATACAATGCCTTTGGAGGCCAGAAGAGTGTTGGATCCCCTAGAACTGGACTTATGGATGTTTGTTAGTCGCCATGTGGGTGCTGGGAACCAAACTCGGTCCTCTCCAAGAACAGCCAGTGCTCTTAACCACTGACCCATTTTCTCCAGCCCCCAAAACACTTTGAGATGAATGAGAATTAAAATACAACATGCCAAAACCTCTGGTTCTAGTGAAAGCAGCTTTCAAAGGGCATTTACAGCTGTAGACATAAACATTAAAAGGGAAGAAAAGAACTGGGGTGGTGTGCCACCTTTAACATCCAGCAGCAATATCTCTATCAGTCAACGGCCAGCTGCTCTTTTACAGAGTGAGTTCCGGACAGCTGGGGCTACAGGGGAGATCCTGTTCCATACACTGGGATGCAGAGGAGGTGACGACGCTGGGATGCAGAGGAGGTGACGATGCTGGGATGCAGAGATGATGACGCTGGGATGCAGAGGAGTTGACAACGCTGGGATGCTCTTTTCCTCTTCCCTCCACCTGCCTCCCAATTCCCAGCCCAGAGCTCAGATTGGTACCTGAATTCTATTCTTTCACAGGTTCACTTGACTTTGCAGAGCTGTAGGTAAAAGTCTGTCTGTTTGTTTATCTATTTATGAGACAGAGTCTTGCAGGTAGCCCAGGATGGCCTCAAACTCAAGTTCCTTTCACCTCATCGCTTGAATGCTGGGATTACATGCATGTACTACCATGCCTGACTATAAAGCAGTTCTTGCAGAAAAAAAAAAAAAAAAGAATACCTTCCAAATTCTAAAGAAGGACCAACCAACATACTAAAGAATGGCATAGGTCATCATCGTCCCCTCCCCCCACCCTGATTAGGGGAATTGCTCTCCATCCTCCCCAAGCTCATCCTTGTGCCACTTGGCACTCCTCATTTGCTGCACACTCTTCTCTTCGCGTCTCCTGAGAGTGAGCGGATCCCATTCCAGACAGCGGAGGCGTGTCTGCTCCCTGGGGTCGGAGGCGTGCCTGCCCCCTGGGGTCGGAGGCGTGCCTGCTCCCTGGGGTTGGCTTGCCGGCTGTCTTCACAGTGAGCTGGTCAGTAGGAAAAGTGATGCTTCATTTCTCCATGGCCTTCTCCTGTCTGATTTTTCAATTCGTTCCGAGCCCAGGCAGAGGAGTGTGATTTATTGGATTCTTTCAATCTCCAGTTGAAGATGTCTGGGATTTCAATGTTCCACTAGGTCCTGAACCAAACTTAACAAGTTAGAGTCTTTAAAAGCAAAATATATTTTCTTGCTTTTTTTTTTTTTAATAAGTCTTTGCTTAGACTCAAATATCCAGGGTGTCCATGCAGAATGTCTTCAACGTGGTTACTTATCCATGAACCTCCTGAGTGGGAGCTGGGAGGATTCCCAGCAGCTCCATGGGAATTTTATCATCTGCACATCTTGGCACACTGATGGGTTCCGTGTGGGCAACTATGACTATCTCCTGGGTTCAGTCCATCGTAACTTTCCCTTCCTGTGGACACAGATGCAGCCTCTCCTTCTGATCTCCTGCCACTACTGTTCCTGTGTCAGCTAGACAACTGCTAATTGTCCCCACCGTCACCCCTGGGGACACAGGGCTCTGCCTGCGCTGACCTTGGCTGTGCAGAGTGGCGCCGGGCTTGGAACTTGGAACCGTGGGTATAAACCCAGAGAGGTTGCTGTGAGGGAGGTCTGCAGAAGAGGTGGCCTGGGCTCTGAAGAGTTTCAGGCAAAGCCCCGGAGCTCAAAGCCACTGTTGGGTCTGGCTACTTAGCTAACCCCCTTAGAGCGGTGGGTTTCAGGACCCAGGAGTACCCTGCCAACAGTGCGGTCATGTGCCAGCAGCACCTCTGCCAAGTCATAGATGAAGATTACACCCTCCCAGACCGCAAACAAATCGTGGATGCAAATAGATTATGGAGGAGGGGTGGGAGGACCCCTTTGCCTGTAGGGGAGCCCGAGTTCCAGGGTAGCCGAGAAAAAGGAGAGAGAGAGAGAGAGAGAGAGAGAGAGAGAGAGAGAGAGAGAGAGAAGAGAGAGAGATAATAAAAGATGCCGGGCAAAGTCTTGGGGGGGACTTGGCCCGCCCTCCTCTGGTTTCTTGGGGCTCCACAGGGAGCTCAGGGTCCCTGGGGCAGGGCGGCGCCAGCAGTGCCTGGAGTAACCACGAGGGGGCGCGCGAGCTCAGTGTCTGCAGCTCTGCAAGTGCTGGAGGAACAGGGATGCTGGACTTCCTTGTCAGCTGGTGCCCAACAAACTACAGCTCTTGGAGGCGTGAGTTTTTACCTCTGAAATACAAGAGTTACTTGGAAAGTTCTCATCCAATGAATCCATGAGCTATCACCGAGTTACCCAGGGACATTGGAGGTGTCCTGTTCTTTATGCCCACTGCAACATCTCTCTCAACATTTACATATTAGAGGAAGCCTGTGGGAGAAGGCATCCGCTGAGGAAGAAGGGACTGAGAGGCTCAGCCAGCCCACAGGCCCTGAGTAACAGCTAGGATGGGGGCGGGGTCTGGTTAAGGACCACACCTGAGGGCTAAGAGGAAAGGTGAGACCTGGTACGGACTCTCCTCATCGCCCTTCTTTACTCAGGCTGCTTCTGTCCACAGGTTCCCTAGGAGGCTGTGGTCTTGATGTCTCTTCTATAGACCCCTCCTTCCTCCTGATGGCAACAAAGAGTTCGAGGTTCTTCAGACGCAAGTTCAAATCCCTGTTAGCCAGTAGGATAATTCGGGCCAAGTCACATAACCCTCCAAGTCTTGTTTTCTTCCCAGCTACTCTGACAAATGAGACTAAAGGCCTGCCCCAAGGACACTTGTGACCATTAAACAAAGCTCTCTGTGAAATTCTTCTATCCTCATACATCTCTCGTCCCACGATGGTGCCAGCAGATGACCCAAGCCCAGAAAGACTGCTCTTGTGCTGCCCAGACTCACTCCCAAACTCCTCTTTCCTGCTGTAGCTTAAGAGTACATTCTTTGGGGGGACCCAGTTTTCTTCTCTTTGCACACAGTGGGGTGATCATTGCTGAGGTTTTAACATCTGGACTGTGGCGATAGAGGTTTTGTGATGGAGGTGACCGGAGGGCAGAATGGGGGTGGATGGGGAGCAGAGCTTGGCTACTTGGAATGGATGGACCTTATTTTCAAGCAACTAGTACCATCCACGTCTGTTATAGATCCCAGCATCTGGCCATTTGGGCTGTTCAGTCACAGCACTTTACTAGGCCCACGGTGTTCTGTGGAGCTGTGTAAATAGATAACTGGAGATTGCTTTGCTTCCCTAGAGTCCCTGGACCAACCCATAGAGCCTTGCACTCTGCACCCAGGGATATGCATTGGTGACTCAGCAGGAAAAGGAAGGTCCTGTCTTCAGCTCAAAGTCCTCCAAGAAAAGTAGAGCCCCTGAGCCTAGTAAGTCAGCCTGGGACCCCAGGCTCTGCTGGACCACGCTAGAGCTGACCCTGCCATGGCTCCTCCAGCCATGGACTATCTTTTCTCAGATGACTATGTTGCAGGCCTCAGTGGCGACTCAGCTGGTGATGACAGACTCCTGTTTGGATAAGGAGGTGGGCAGAGCCCTGTGATGGGCCTGCATCACTCCTTGGAGAGTTGTACATGTTATACTTCAGTCATGAATATCATATGGAAGGCTGCTTTTGTAGGCATTCCCTCCATGTACTTTCTTTTTTCTTAATTTTATTTTTTTATGTGTATGAATGTACTGTCTGCTTGTAGGTTTGTGCATCCGTGTTGTGCAATGCCGCAGAGGTCAGAAGCGGGTGTCAGATTCCCCTGGAACTAGAGTTACAGACGGTTCTCAGCCTCCATATGGGTGCTGAGGATTGAACCGGGGTCCTCTGCAAGAGCAGTCAGCGCTCTTAACACTAGGCCATCTCTCCAGCCCCCTTTCAGTTGTTTAGAAATGTTTATCAGTCAGCTAGTATATTCCTGGCTTCCTCTAAATGCCATGGCTTCAAAAGTTACTGGCCCATTTGCCTTTCTCCTTATCCTGTATGCCTTTCCATCCCCCAGATAGTTGGGTAGCTTTGTCACTTCCAGGATCTTCTTAAGTAATTCTCTTCCCCTGTAATCCTTGTCCCCTCATCTTGTATCATTTCTTCCCATGGTTCTTATCACTGCCACCTGTGGATGTGTTTATTGGCCATCCTTCCCCAGTAAGACTCACACATCCCAAAGGGAGGGATAGTACCTTATTAAAAGATCTGCTTCTGGACGGTGGCCCGCAGGGTTGCCAATTAGAGACTAGAACAGGAAAAAGTAGCAATGAGGGGCTGGAGAGATGGCCTAGCAGTTAAGAGCACCGACCGCTCTTACAGAGGACCCGGGTTCGATCCCCAGCACCCACGTGGCAGCTGAGAACCGTCTGAAACTCCAATTCCAGGAGAACTCCAGTTCCAGGGGAATCCAACACCCTCTTCTGAACTCCGAGGCATTGTACGACACATGTGCACAAACTTGCATGCAGATAGTACATTTATACACATACAAAAATAAATAAAATAAAATAAAATAAAATTTTTTTTAAAAAGTAGCAATGACAAAGGAAAGAAGTTCCCCAGACAAACCATTGGAACCTCCCACTGAAAGTTACAAATGAGAGTCAAGAATTCTAATTCTAATGCTAAAACTCTATCATTGGATGAAGTCTTTACATGTGACATTAATTGTAATAAAACAGTTGGACAAATAGTCGAAAGTAAATATGTTTAAAGTACTCAGGATGATGCTAAAGAAGAGTTCTACTGGTGGGCTGGAGAGATGGCCTAGCAGTTAAGAGCGCCGACCACTCTTATAGAGGACCCGGGTTCGATCCCCAGCACCCACATGGCAGCCGAGAACTGTCTGAAACTCCAACTCCAGGAGAACTCCAGTTCCAGGGGAATCCAACACCCTCTTCTGACCTCTGCAGCATTGCACAACACGGGTGCACAAACTTGCATGCAGACAGTACATTCATACAATTACAGAAATAAATAAAATAAAATAAAATAAAGAAGTGTTCGACTGGTAAAAGAACAAGGTGTTCAGCTGGGCGTGGTGGTGCATGCCTTTAATTCCAGCACTCAGGAGGCAGAAGCAGGTGGATCTCTGTGTGTGAGTTCAAGACCAGCCTGGTCTACATAGGGAGTTCCAGGCCAGCTGGGGATACAGAGAAACCCTGTCTCAAAAAGACCAAAAAGAAAAAAAAAAACAAGATGTTCAAATAGACAAAACTAATCAATGATCAATGAGACACCTTAGAAATGCAAAACCACTGGAAAATTGATTGAAAAAAATCAATGAAAAATTATTATTGAATTTACCAGGTATGATGGTATGTGCCTTTAATTACAACACTGAGGAAGTAGAGATCTCTATGAGTTTGAGGCCAGCCTGGTCTACGTAGCAAGTTCCCAGCCAGCTGGGGCTACAAGGAGAGCCTGTCTCAAAAACAAAAGCCAAAAAAAATTACTGAATTTGAAGATTGCAGAAAAAGTTAACCTATAATACATCACAGAAAAATGAATAATTAAAATAAGGACTAATTAAGACCCATGAATGCATGAAAGAAGCTTTAAGTCTTAAATGAGAATGAATAAGTAATATTTGGAAGATTAAAGCTGAGAATTTCCCAGATCAAAGAAGGCAGGAATTCTTTCATTTATGTATATTGAATATGCCAAACAAGGTAAATAAAAATAAGTCTACTTATACTGAAACCACAGAACATCTAAAATACCTAGACAACTGGAAAAAGAACTGCACAGAGAAAAGATAAACAACATTTAAAGGCAGCCTGTTAGACTGTCAGCTTACTTCCCCAAAGTAACAATACTTGCTAGAAGACAGTGGAGCACTGTCTTTACAACGCCTGAGTTTGCACGCTGCTGAATTATCATTCAGGAGCAAGAGCAAAATAAAGATATTTTCAGACACAGGGAGACTAAAAGAATTTACCTCCCACAGATGTCATTACAAGACAAAGTAATTCACAAGAAGAGAAATGGACCTAGAAAGGAAATGTGGGGTGCAGTGAACAGCCATGAGAGCAGACAGGAAAATTTTAGAAAATTTAATTAACTTCCAACTTTAGAAAAGTTTTGTGACTTAAGAAAGGTGAAATAAAAACTCAAAGAAGACAATAAAAACAGAGGGTGGGATTTGTCTAGCGATAAACCAGTGAATTAGCACTCAGGAGACTAATTTTTGGGCTATGCCAGGATAATTTATAGCCAAGCATGCATATTAAAAATGTAAAGGTTGGGGCTAGGGTGATGGTTTGGTGGGCAAAGTGCTTATTGCACAAGTATGAGGATCTGTAAAGCTGGATGCAGAGATGAGTGTCTGTATTCCTAGTGCCCCTGTGGTGGGGTGGTAGGCTGAGGCAGGAAAGTCTGCAGAAACCTGTGAGCTGCCTAGCTCCAAACAATGACCTTGCTTCAAACAACGCAGAAGCTGAGGACCAACATATCAAGCTGTCTTCTGACTTTTACATGTGTGCCATGGATTATGGGCACACACACACACACACACACACACACACACACACACACACAAATCATTGTTAAAAGAGAAGATATATGCTTCTTATGTTCCAAGTCAGCAGAAGATAATGGAAAACATTTTGGTCATTCCAATAGAAAGCAAGAAAGGAGAACTAAGAAGCGAAGAGTGGGCTTTAAATAGAAGTGAGAAGGCAAGGTAAAAATGAAATACACATGTTGGCTGTCAACACTGGCTAATCGCATTCATTCATTTTTTTTTAAACCTAGCACTATACTGCTTATAGATATAAGATTAAAATCAAGACATGGAAAAGATGCATATAAAATACTAAGCAAATCAAGTTGATATAGCAAAATTAATATGAGTAAATTTCAATATAGTCTTCATAGTAGGTATAAAAAGGGACGTTGCCTAATAATAAAAGGAACAATGCACAGAGATTTAAATTTCATTTAAATAATTTAAATGTCATGTGCTTTAAATTTTAGATCTTGCAGCACAGCCTCCCTGTATATAAAACACAAATCGGCAGAGTCACAAGACAGAATCGATGAAAGCACAGCCTTGTCAAAAGATTTGGGCCCACTTCTGTAGAAACAGATTATAATATAAAATAGATAACTTTTCTGACAGTTCCTGGAACATTACTCCCTCTGCAAGGCAGACCATTAAAACTCAGTAGATCATAGAATCCTCATGCCAGGGGGCTCCAACCCTGGTTCTGAAGGTAGGAAAGCCGCACAGAGGGGCCAGGAAGACTTTGAGCACACGGGACTTACAGGGTTTCCCAGCCTGCCTATAAGCAGTCCTGTCCCTGGAGGGCTGGGTTCAGGAGCTTCTGTGACAGCTCCTGGTGACACTACTGGAGAGCCTGTGGAAGCTCCACGCCCTTCCCTCATACCTCGTCGTGGCCATCATTTCGTCTGTATCCTTGTCTCCTCTATAATATCCCTTTCAAGAAACCAATAAACTTAGGTGTTCCCCTGAGTCTCAGGAACCCCTCAAGAATATTAGTCTAACCCAAGAAGGGGATTGTGAGCACCCTGATTTATATAGTCTGTTGGTGAGAAACAATGAAGCACCCCAGGGTTTGTGACTGGCACCGGAAGCTGGGATGGCGTGTGGGGAAAGTGTTTCCAGTATTAAGGCCCAAACTTTAGGAGTGACATTGTCTCCAGGTGGACACTGTCAGAACTGAATTGGGTTTAGAGGACACCTGGCTGGCCTCTGCTAAAGAATTGCTCACTTAGTATGTGAGAGAAACTCCACACACGACAGGTGTCAAGTGATCTGGGCTGGGTCTATAGATGGAGAAAATGAATTTGGGTTGGTTTTCCCTCCTATGTCTTCAGTCTAATAGATCAAGTAAACAAACTGACAGGTATTTGGAGCTGGAGACATGGCTCAGTGGTTAAGAACACTGGCTGCTCTTGCAGATGACCCAGGTTCAGTTCCCAACACCCACATGGCAACTAATATCCATCTAGTTCCAGAGGACTAGATAACTAATAACTCTAGTTCCAGAGGACCTGATTCCATCTTCTGGCTTCAGTATTACATGGGTATTTAAATACATCCAAGCAAAACCAATCATACATGTAAAATAAAAATATGCATTCTTTTTGGGGGGTCTTTTTTGAGACAGGGTCTCCCTATAGCTCCAGCTGGCCTGGAACTTACCATGTAGACCAGGCTGCCCTTGATCTTACAGGAATTTGCCTGCCTCTGCCTCCGGAATGCTGGGATTAAAGGTGTGCACCACCACAGCCAGAACATTCTTTTGAAATTATAAGAATTATTATTATTTTTAAAATTGTTTAAATTTTATGATTTTTTATGTGTATGAATGTACCATCTGCATGTAGGTTTGTGCACCCATGTCATGCAAGAATTATTTTAATAAATTTAAAAATTGTACTCATTTAAGTGTGTGTATATGTGTGTGTGTGCATGCCCACGCACATCTCACAGTAGGTATGTGGCTGGCTAATGGATTGTCTCCTTCTCTCTGGTTCTGATGAGTCTCTCTTGTTTCTGAGCCATATTGCATACCCTAGGCTAGCTGACCTGTGAGCTTCTAGCCAGTTTTTCTTTATCTGCCTCCCTTCGGGCCAGAGGAATGCTGGTGTTACAGATGTTCGCCACCTCATAGAGCTTTTCACAATGAAATGCAGGTTGTCAGGGGATGGCATGACGAACGCGGCAAGCATGTTCAACATCGCTGCCCTGCTGCACCATCTCCTCAGTCCTTGAATGAATTTTTAGTTGATAAGCTACATACCGTGGTCCCTAACCATACATCAAAAATGAGAAATAAGAAAAACCAACACCACTTTCATATCTTGAACATTTTTCAGTAACTTCTCATTTGAAGAGGAAAGCAAATGGAGAATATAAAAGTTACAATTAAATAACAAACATTGCATTACATATAAAAGCTTATGGAGGGGCTGGAGAGATGGCCTAGCAGTTAAGAGCACCGACTGCTCTTGCAGAGGATCCAGGTTTGATCCCCAGCACCCACATGGAGGCTGAGAACCATCTTTGACTCCAGTTCCAGGGGAATCCGACACCCTCTTCTAACCTCCACAGCACTGCATGACACGGGTATGCAAACCTACATGCAGACAGTACATTCATACACATAAAAGAATAAATAAAAATTAAAAAAATTTTTAAACTTATGGGATTATATTAAAATAATAGTTAATGAAAATTTTATAGGCTTAAAAGCTTTATCCAGAAATAACAAAGATTGTTCATAATTGATAACCAGTGCTCATTTCAAAGAGCTGGAGTGGTCAGGGGGAAGACCCAACAAATCACAATGGAAGAAAATACTAAAGACAAGAATAGAAACAAGTGAAATTAAATAAATAAACTGAAAAGATGAGAAATAAGCAGCCAGGAGCAAAGGAGCAGGCCTGTCAACCCAGTTCCTAGGAAGGCTAAGACAGAATCAGAAGTTCAAGGCCAGCCTGGGCAATTTAGTGAGACATGCTCTCAAAATTAAAAAGTAAAAGTAGGGGGCTGGAGAGATGGCCTAGCGGTTAAGAGCGCCGACCGCTCTTACAGAGGACCTGGGTTCGATCCCCAGCACCCACATGGTGGCCGAGAACTGTCTGAAACTCCAATTCCAGGAGAACTCCAGTTCCAGGGGAATCCGACGCCCTCTTCTGACCTCCGCGGCATTGCACGACACGGGTGCACAAACACACGACACAGGTGCACAAACTTGCGTGCAGACAGTACATTCATACACATACAGAAATAAATAAAATTAATTAAAAAATAAAAATAAAAAAATAAAAAGCAAAAGTAGGTCTGAAGATGTAGCTCAGTGGTAGGTAGTCTGCTTGCCTAGCACGTATGAGTTTGTGGGTTCAATCCCCAGTACAAGGAAAGGAAGAAGAGGGGCATGTGTTAAGAATACAAAGATGTTAGTATTACAGATATAAGAAAGACACAAGCTCATCAGGGCAGCCAAGCACACAATAGTCTAAAATAAAGAACTCTATTCCTAGACTCTTCTTCAGCTACGTATCCCATGAATCAGTTCAATGGGATGAAAACAGAAATTATGTCTTAAATTCTGACACAGGGGCTGGCATAGCAGTTAAAGCACTGACTGCTCCTGCAGAGGACCTAGGTTTGGTTCCTAGTACCCACAAGGCAGCTAACAACCATCTGTAACTCCAGTTCCAGGAGGATCTGATGCCCTCTTCTGGTGTCCATGGGCATTGCATGCACATGGTCCACTTTCATACATGCAGACAAAACATTCATATACATAAATAATAAATTTTAAGCAAGTTCACCCACTGAGGTCTGGCCAGCCCATCCAGAGTCCCTTGATTTAAGAAGATCAGCTCTGCCAGGCATGTTGGCTCACGAACGCCTTTAATCCCAGCACTCAGGAGGCAGAGGCAGGCAGATCTCTGTGAGTTCAAGGCCAGCCTGGTTTACATAGCAAGCTCCAGGCCATCTGGGACTAAAGGGAGACCCTCTCTCAAAAAAGGCAAAAAAAAAAAAAAAAGATCAGCTCTTCCTCGCCCAGCTGTATCAGCTGCTAATATTTTTTCTGCTAAGATTGGGACCTGCTGCAAAGTTGTTTTTTGTTATTTTATTTATTTACTTATTTATTTTTATTTATTTCTGTATGTGTATGAATGTACTGTCTGCATGCAGGTCTGTGTACCCATGTCATGCAATGCCGCGGAGGTCAGAAGAGGGTGTAGGATTCCCCTGGAACTGGAGTTCTCCTGGAAATGGAGTTACAGACAGTTCTCGGCCACCATGTGGGTGCTGGGGATCGAACCCGGGTCCTCTGCAAGAGCAGTCAGCACTCTTAACCGCTAGGCCATCTCTCCAGCCCCTATTTTATTTATTTTTTAATGTGTATGAATGTACTGTCTGCATATAGGTCTGTGCACCCATGTCGTGCAATGCCTCGGAGCCCAGGTCCTCTGCAAGAGCAGTTGGTTTCTTAACTGCTAGGCCATCTCTCCAGCCCCCATTTGTTTGCTTGGTCTTTTTTAAACCTGGCACCGTTCCTTAAAGATTAGGGGGGAACTCTTTCTTTTCCTTTCTCCTAGAACATCCACTTGTCCTCTAAAGTTAGAGCTGCCATTTTGAATCATGGCCAGATTGCCTCCTGTTCAAGACAAAGGAGAAGGAAGGAGGGAGGGAGCCTACAGGGTTAGGAGTTTTCACTCTTAAAGCAGTCTACTGGGAGAGAAATGAACTTATTTCTGCTCCTTTGTGGTGTTTTCTGTTCCTTATAGTCAAAGATAAACCTGTGTACTTAGACCATTCAAAAGGATCCACGGTAAATGAGTATAAGAGTCTTTGGAGTCATTCCTGACAAAATTAGCATCAAGACAAATGTTTTTACCACAACTCTGTGTCTGCTCAGCAGGACACTCAATAGCCTGTGCAACTCAGCAGTAGCAGGGTGAAAAGAAGAAGGAAAGGTAAGATGGAAAGGAAGACAGCACATAGGCAACAATGTTCTAAGTAGAAAATGCAGACATCCAGCAAAGACAAAGGAGTGAAGACACGAATCTACTCTTCCCCACTATAACTAGACATGAACCTGCAAAGAAGAGAGGTCGCAGCCATGACATTTTGACATTGGGAAGCAGGTGGACTAGGAACTGCTGCTGGCTTAGCTGACAACCAGCATAGACACTCTCAACGACAACAGCATGCTGGATCTTTCATTCCATCAGAAGCATAAATACCAGAACAGATGGACCCAGATTTTCTGATTAGTCTCATAAATACAGAATGATCAAAGAAGATATTAGCAATATGAAGCAAAACAAGAAAATAACAAAAAAAAGAACCAAGCAGAAACACAGCATTGGGTGTGAAAAAATGTCATAGTGAAAATCAAATATTAGATATGGAAAATGTAATCATTAAAATAAAGTAGAGCTGGGTGTAGCTTAGTGGTAGGCCATTTGCCTAGCATGCAAAAGGCCCTGGGTTTGATTCCCAGTACCACAAACATGGAAAAAATGAAAATGAATAAAGTAGAGAGTCAAATTACAAGATGAGAAGTGAATTGGAGAGTCAGATGAGAAAATACTTAAGAAGAAAGAACAAGACAAAGAATAGGGGAAAAAAAAAAGACCAAGAGATTTGGAACAGGATACCAAACACCCATTCAAGCGGGAGGGAGCTGGGCCCCTACCTGGGCCTAATTGAAGAATTTGAGGAGAGACTATTCCTCCACTCACAATAGATTCTTCTTAATGTATCCTGCCCAGAATAATGAAGACTGATACCTAGCCTCAACTTTAGAAAATTCTCAGCCACTATCTCTTTAGCTCTTCACTGTTTTCTCCTTTGAGAGTCCTACTAGACATATGTCAAACTCATAACAGTTTCTGTGTCCTAATTTGCACTGAATTATTCAAATTATCACCAAGTTCACTAATTCACTTTAAATCTAATTTTCTTTTTTTTTAATTTTTTTTTATTTATTTCCGTATGTGTATGAATGTATTGTCTGCATGCAAGTCTGTGCACCCGTGACGTGCAACGCCGCGGAGGTCAGAAGAGGGTGTCAGACTCCCCTGGAACTGGAGTTCTCCTGGAATTGGAGTTTCAGACGGCTCTTGGCCGCCATGTGGGTGCTGGGGATCGAACCCGGGTCCTCTGCAAGAGCGGTCGGCGCTCTTAACCACTAGGCCATCTCTCCAGCCTCCTAATTTTTCTTTTTTAAGATTTATTTTATGTGCATGAGTGTTTTGCCTGCATGTTTGAATATGAACCATATGCATGCCTAGTGCCCATGGAGGCCAAAAGATGGCATCAGATCCCCTGGAACTGGAGTTACAGATGGTTGTGAACTGCCATGTGGATGCTGGGAACTAAACCCATGTTCTATGTAAGAGCAGGATGTGGTCTTGACAGCTGAGCCATCTCTCCCTCCACCCCTGAAACATGAATTTTTTTGAGACAAGATCTTGCATGAAGTCCAGTCTGGCTTTGCCTTGAACTGGTTATTATCCTGCCGCAGGTGCTAAGATTACAAGCATTTGTTACCACACCTGGAAAGTTAACTCTAATCATGACTTGCACTATTTCTTTCTTTCTTTCTTTCTTTCTTTCTTTCTTTCTTTCTTTCTTTCTTTCTTTCTTTCTTTCTTTCTTCCTTTCTTTCTTTCTTTCTTTCTTTCTTTCTTTCTTTCTTATTTTTAACACTTTTATTGATGAATTGTGTATTTTACTCATTATCTTCCAGTCCAATTTAGACACATTCCTGTAGCAGCCTGTACACTGAGAATTACGCAGTGCACATAAGTAGAGCTTGTTCTCCCTCATCAACCTAACCTGCCCTAGTCAGGCAACCATAGCAACAGCTGAGTCAGAGACCTGGGCCAATCACAAGGTGACATGATGATTGCACTAAGAGGAGAGTGGACTGTGAACAGTATATAAACACTGACCTTGCCCCCAATAAACAAGTTCGGCCTTCTGCCTGCTTTCACCTGACTCCCAGTGTCGTGTGTGTGGACTCTGTGCCTCCCACCCCCTTTCGTTCACAGTTGGACCATGAAGTTCCTCGGCAAACCCAGGGGATTGACAACACATTCCCCTCTCCCTGTCCCCATCCCACCCCTGTTTGTACCTTCCGCCATACATGTCCTGCATCTTTCTCTCAGTATTTCCAAAGTTTTTCCCTGCAGAGGCTTGTTGTTTGGGGTAGAGTTTAACTGTAGCATTCAGTTCTTTAACCCAGTCTTTATGTTCTTGTTTTTCCCTCCCCTTTGTATTGCTCCAACAAATGCCTATATAATTGTCACATATGCATCAAAATTATGACCTCTGGGAATAAACTGTGTGTTAATTCCAAAGTATGCTTAGGAATTCACATTTTCCCCCTTTAATTTTATATTACTCTAAAAATCCAGCATCCATTCATGATTAAAGTTCTAGAGGGAACTGGACTGAAGGGAATATTCCTCAACATGATCAAAGCCATATACAGCAAAGCCACTGCCAACATCATCCTAAATGGAGAAAAACTGGAACCTTTCCCTTAAAGGCGGGAACCTGGCAAGGCTGCCCCTTATCGCCACTCCTCTTCAACATAGTGCTTGAAATGCTGGCTGGGGCAATAAGACAAGAGAAGGAAATTAAAGGAGTACTAATTGGAAAAGAGGAAGTTAAGCACTTCCTTTTTAATATTATCTTTTTCATTTATAGAAGTTCTCCTTTTTGATCCGTGTTTTTCAGTTCTTCCTAGTCAGTTTTGCTGGTCTTTCATTACCGGCCCACTTTTGTGATTCAGCTTTTATTTCTATGCATGCTCTCTACACAGTTATTTGATGTTTTAATCTGACAATTGCACTATCTGATGTCCTTGATGCCCTATCTCTGTTGTTGGCTCTGCCTCATGGGAGTTATTTTCTTGTGTTTTTGATGATTGTTTGATTGTGAATTTATATTGATAGATGTCAACATGTGGGAATATTTCTTCAATGAGGAAGACTTGGTTCAGAAAAGATTTGAAACTTTTTTCTGAGTGTTACATTATGGGCCAGCCTGACCTCCTGATCACCAGTGTGCTAGCTCATTGCAGAGCCCTCACTTCTGCTTCCTCTTGCTGATAGCTCAAACTATAGTTATTTTGGGGCTGGAGAGATGGCTCAGTGATGAAGAGCATTAGTTGTTCTTATAGAGGATCTGGGTTCAAGTCCTGCCACTCACATGGCACCTAACAGCCATCTGTAACTCCAGTTCCAGGGGATCCTGGAACTGGAGTTAACCCTCTTCTGACCAGGCATTGCATGCAGACATGGCACTTACATGCATGTGGAGAAAACATATCCCATAAAATAAAAACAAATAAGTTTAGTCTCTGTAAAGATTTATTTGTATTTTTAATTATGTGTATATGTGTGGTTTTGTGTATGGGATGTGCAAATGTGTGCAGGTGTCCTCCAGGGCCAGAGTGTGTCAGATCCTCCTAGGGCTGGAGTTACAGGAGGTTGTGAACTGGCCTCTGTGGGTATTGGGAACAGAACTCTGGCCCTCTGTAAGAGCAGTATGCACCAAGGCACAGAGCCACCTCTCCAGCCCCTTAAAGTTTAGACTTGCAAAGCTCATCTTGCTCCACTCATGTGTGTGGACATTTGTACTCAGGGCAAGTACATCTCCCTGGTGTGATTATTCCTGCTCTGGGTTTCAGCTCACTCAGTCCCTTGGAGATTTCATTTACTTGCTGCAATCTCAGCTGTGTGGAAGGAACCATGTTTCCCGCAGGACAGACACGAACATGACAAGACTTGTCATTGTAGTTAGGCTGCTGCTTGTGAAGTAGAAGACCCAAGAATTCTTTGTCAAGAAATAACCCTTAGAAAGAGAATTGAACAAAGTTGATGAAAGAAATTAAGAAAAAAAATCAGGGGCTGTAGAGATGGCTCAGTGGTTAAGAGCTCTCAGTGCTTACCCACATGGCAGCTAACAGCTGTCTGTAACTCCAGTTCCTGAGGAACTAACACCCTCCTCAGCTCCACAAGCACAGCTCGACACAATGCACTTATATACATGTAGGCAGTATTCTCATACATAAAATAAAAATAAATAGAACACTGCCAGGTCTGGTAGCCCAGACCTTTAATCCCAGCATCCAGGAGGCAGAGTCAGGTGGATCTCTGTGAGTTCAAGGCCAGCCTGGTCTACAAAGTGAGTTCCAAGTCAGCTGGTGTGCTGGATAGCTTTAGTGTCAACTTGACACACCTGGGTTGAGGGAGCCTCAGTTGGGGAATTGGCTCCATTGGATTGGCCTGTGGCCACATCTGTGGAGTATTGTCTTGATGGTCGAGCAGTGTGGGAGGGCCCAGCCCACAATGAGTGGTGCCACCCTGGGCAGGTTGTTGTGTACCATATAAGAAGGCAGGCTGGGCATGAGCCAGGGGAGCAAGCCAGTGAACAGCATTCCTCCATGGCCTGTGCTTCAGCTCCTGCCTCCAGGTTCCTGCCCTGAGTTCCTGCCTTGGGCTCCCTAAGTGATGAACTGTGACCCAGGAGATGTAAGCTGAATAAACCCTTTCCTCCCCAAGTTGGTGTCGGTCAGAGTGTTTTGTCACAGCAATGGAAGACAAACTAGGACAGAAATTGGTACCAGACGAGTGGGGTATTGCTGTGACAGACCTGACCTTGGTGTTTTGGGGAAGGATTGTGGAGGCGTTTGGAACTTTGGGCTGGGAAGATCATTGAATGCCTAAAGATTGTTGCTGTGGAGCTTGGAGCAGTTTTGCTGAAGGAGTTGTAGAAGATGGAGGCCTGGCTTGTGAAGTTTCTAGTTTCAAAGGAGAGCAGAGATCATCAGGACTGTGTAATCTGTGGGTTCTGGTCAGCTGGGGCTGTGGAGAATCAGCTGTAAGTAACAAGAGACCAGAACCTGAAGTGAAACTTTTGTGGTACTGGGGCAATTGATGCTGGTTAGCTGGGGCTGAAAAATCAGCTGTAAGTAACAAGAGACCAGCATCACTGAGGTGAAATCTTCTGGGGAGAATATCTTCAAGGTCAGCACACAGAAGCTGTGACCCAGAAAGGGCCTGAGCCTCCATCTCGAGCCAGAAGCCGGACTTGGTAACGTGTAAGAGTCTCCTATATGGTTCCGGTGTTGAAATTTGAGGGGGTCACAGAGAGCAGCCGAGGCTTGGCACTGTGAGAGGTCAGGAAAGACCATTGGTGGAAGTGCACCTCGGTTGCTGTGAAGACCCCAGGATTGCAGGGGTCATGGAGAGAAGCTGAGGCTTTGCACCAGGAGAGGTCAGAAGAGACCATTGGTGAAGGTGCTGCCTCAGTTTCAGTAGCGACCCCAGCTTTTTGGAGATGCCGGTACCCTGGGACGACCACCAAGAGCAGCGGTAGGTGTAGAATGGAGTCGGCCTGGGCCTGCGAGATGAGTGTGCCACGGACGGCAGAGTCGGAGAGGGGGAGCTGCCGAGACCCTTTGGAGCCCAGAAGATCGTGAGTGAATCCCAGGTGTCCAGCCTTGAGCTACTTTGCTGGACTTAGGTTTTGTTTGAGTGTGCCTGATTCTTCCCTTTGAAATAAGACAGTACTTGTTTTGGATTTTACAGCAGCCCACAGTTAAGAGACTTTTAATAGACTGTGAACTTTTAAGTGTTTGGACATTTTAAGGACTGTGGGGCTTTTAAGGTTGTACTGTCTTAGGTTGTGATTAATGTTAACATCATACTTTGGGGATAAGAACTGGAAAGGTGGTGGTTTAATAGTGATGTGTTTTGTGTGTCAAGTTGACAAGGGGTCAATTGTGCTGGATAGCTTTAGTGTCAACTTGACACACCTGGGTTGAGGGAGCCTCAATTGGGGAATTGGCTCCATTGGATTGGCCTGTGGCCACATCTGTGGAGTACTGTCTTGATGGTCAAGCAGTGTGGGAGGGCCCAGCCCACTATGGGTGGTGCCGCCCTGGGCAGGTGGTTGTGTACCCGTATAAGAAGGCAGGCTGGGCATGAGCCTCCATGGCCTGTGCTTCAGCTCCTGTCTCCAGGTTCCTGCCCTGAGTTCCTGCCTTGGGCTCCCTGAGAGATGAACTGTGACCCAGGAGATGTGAGCTGAATAAACCCTTTCCTCCCCAAGTTGGTGTTGGTCAGAGTGTTTTGTCACAGCAATGGAAGACAAACTAGGACAGCTGGGGTTACAGGGAAACCCTGTCTCAAAAAGAGGGAAAAAATAGAATACCCCCAAAATAATGAAAATCAATAAACAGAATTGGTTATTACCAATTAGAAAATATAATAGTGAAGCATTCACAATGGCAATGAACATGAAGATACTAAGAACATATCTAGCAAATGATGCAAGGCTTTTATGAAGAAAAATCACAGGATATTGAAGAACATAAAAGAAGATCTGGATAAATGCAGATTTTTAAATGTTCATGGACAATCTTCCTGGGTTGGACAGTGCTATCATAAAGATGTCAGTTCGTCTCAATTTAGTTTATAAATTTAAAGCAATACAAATGAAAATTCTTGCAGAAATTTTGCAGCGCTTGACAAGCTTCTTCTAATATGGTAGAAGAAAAAGAAGCGGGCACTAAAACAACCATGGAGAAGCATAACGAGGGGAACTTTCTCTCCCAAATATGAAGATTTATTATAAGTTTGTACTAACTGAGACAGTGTGTTATTAGCAAAGGGACACAAAAGTGGCCCACGGATTAAAACAGGCTTCCGCCTGGAAAGCAAACCCACTCAATTTGGAAACTTGATATATGAAAGGCTCATGGGGGAAAAGAAAGACTAATGAATGATGCTGAAGCAAATTATTGTTTCTACAGCATAATAAATCTCAACAGATATTACACCAAATTCTATGTGGATTAAAGACTTTAATATGAAAAGCAAAACTTTCTGTTTCTTAGAAGAAAAGAAAAAAATTTTTTAGAAAGGGAAGGGTTTTTTTAAAGTTGGACACAAGAATTCCCAGTTCCATATAATAATTAAGTTGACCTTATTTAAGTCTAGGACTTGGGGGCTGGGGTGTAGGTCAACTCCAGAGCTTGCTGTGTTTGCAAAGAAAGCACTGAGTTCATTCAACAGCATTGAAAAGAAGTAGGACTCTGCTACAACCAAAGACACAAGGTTTTTGCATTTATTTGTTAGCTTATTTAGTAGTGTGTGTGTGTGTGTGTGTGTGTGTGTGTGTGTGTGTATACATGCCACAGAATGCACATGGAGGTCAGGGACAACTTGTGAGAGTTGGTTCTCTCCTTCCTCCATGCAGGTTCTAAAGAGTCCACTCAGGTCTTTAAGGTTGGCAGCAACTGCCTGTAACTGCTGAGCTGGCCCAAAAGATACTCTAAACATAGTTAAAGACAGACTAGAGGGGAAAACAACTTGCAACACTAGTAGTAACTGTGAGCTAGCACATAGAATCTACAGAAACGTCCTACAAATCAAAATTTTTTGAATGACACAATTAGAAAAAATAGTAAATGAAGCAAATGAGAATTTCATAGATGCAGAAACCTGAATGGCCAGCAACCATTTGCAAAAGTGCTTGATGTCAACAGTAATCAAGAAACTGCACATCAAATACACACCAAGATACCATTGCCAGGTATTGGATATTGCATACTAATAAGTGTTTGCGCTTTTAGAAGTGAAAATTGATATAACTATTTTAAAGAACAATTTGACAAAATCTAACAGAGCTGTGAGCCCTGACACCGAACAATTCTATTCACTGTCACAGTCCCAGGAGAAGCTGTCATATGCATAATGAGACAGACCCTGTACGGGAATGTTCGCCATTACCCCAGCACTGTGCAATAATGAACAACCAGAATCACGGGAGAATGGATCAATCATAATGTGTCCATTTAAAAGAATACAGTGCAGCNTTGCAGAGTAAATGAACAATAACCCCATATATCAATGCAGATGTCTTAAATCCATAGTGCCTGAGAATGCGTACTGTATGATGCCATTTATAAAAAGTTTCAAACCATGCAAATGGTTCTCTATATTGTTTATGGCTGTAATTACTGTAAACATGAAACATGGATGGAAAGTAAACACAGCACAATGTGTGTGTGTGTGTGTGTGTGTGTGTGTGTGTGTGTGTATACATGCCACAGAATGCACATGGAGGTCAGGGACAACTTGTGAGAGTTGGTTCTCTCCTTCCTCCATGCAGGTTCTAAAGAGTCCACTCAGGTCTTTAAGGTTGGCAGCAACTGCCTGTAACTGCTGAGCTGGCCCAAAAGATACTCTAAACATAGTTAAAGACAGACTAGAGGGGAAAACAACTTGCAACACTAGTAGTAACTGTGAGCTAGCACATAGAATCTACAGAAACGTCCTACAAATCAAAATTTTTTGAATGACACAATTAGAAAAAATAGTAAATGAAGCAAATGAGAATTTCATAGATGCAGAAACCTGAATGGCCAGCAACCATTTGCAAAAGTGCTTGATGTCAACAGTAATCAAGAAACTGCACATCAAATACACACCAAGATACCATTGCCAGGTATTGGATATTGCATACTAATAAGTGTTTGCGCTTTTAGAAGTGAAAATTGATATAACTATTTTAAAGAACAATTTAACAAAATCTAACAGAGCTGTGAGCCCTGACACCGAACAATTCTATTCACTGTCACAGTCCCAGGAGAAGCTGTCATATGCATAATGAGACAGACCCTGTACGGGAATGTTCGCCATTACCCCAGCACTGTGCAATAATGAACAACCAGAATCACGGGAGAATGGATCAATCATAATGTGTCCATTTAAAAGAATACAGTGCAGCTTGCAGAGTAAATGAACAATAACCCCATATATCAATGCAGATTTCTTAAATCCATAGTGCCTGAGAATGCGTACTGTATGATGCCATTTATAAAAAGTTTCAAACTATACAAATGGTTCTCTATATTGTTTATGGCTGTAATTACTGTAAACATGAAACATGGATGGAAAGTAAACACAGCACAATGTTAAAAAATGATAATGCCAATAAAGTAGACACAAGGGTGTTTTATTATATTATTATTCTTACTTGTCCCAAGATTTGAAGTATTTCATTTAAAGAAAGCACTCTGATGCTGTGTGGAGGATGGATTAAAAGGGAGCCATACCTCTTGGTGGCTTTTTCAGTGGTGTAGACATGAGGCAGTGAGAGGCTGGATGAAGGAGGTGGTAGGAAAATGGTGTATTAGTTCACTTTTTTGTTACTATAACAGAATATCTGAGACAGACTCACTTTGTAAAGGAAAAGGTTTACTTATGTCATAGTTTTGGAGGCTGGCAGACTTACAAGCCTGATGCAGGCTCTGCGAAGGGGCAGTGTTCCCTGGCAGCACCACCTCCTGGAGAGTAATGGGAGCAGGACAGCAGAAAAGTAGTCCAGGACCTGGCTCATTTGTATAACTGGCTCTCGCAAGAGCTCAAAGGCTCCACAATACCTTAATTCCTTCCAAGAGACAGTCCTAAGACATTTTACTAGATGCCACCTCTTAAGGGTCTATCGCCCACATGGGGATCAGTCTTCTAAAATATGATGACCAGGGTGTGCACGCCTTTAATCCCAGCACTTGAGAGGCAGAGGCAGGTGGATCTCTGTGAGTTCAAGGCCAACCTGGTCTACAGAGTAAGTTCCAGGCCAGCTGGAGCTACAGGGAGACCCTGTCTCAAAAAGACAAAAAAAGAAAAAAAAAAAAAGAGTTGAACCTGTGGGGGAAACACTCAAACCATAGAAGCTGCAGAGGGAGGTGCACTTCAAATTTGTCCTGTAATTGTAATTTTATTATTATTTTTTTCCAAAACAATTGTGTGAATGGGAAAAGTAAGTAAAAAATTTTAATGTCCGATCGAATGTGGTCTTGGGAGAGGGGAAATAGCGCCCATGTATGCCATCCAGGTGCAAATAAAGCCCTGGCTTTGCTGGCAGCAGCAGTGTCAGTAAAGCTCACGAGGCCCCATGTAAGTGAAATGGGGAGAAAGCATCTGTTAGAGTTCTTGGTCTCATTCATAAAGAATTTCAAATAGACCCAGATGGAAGCTGTAGGACAATTTTATTAGAATTGTAAAGAAAATCCTCAGGGCAGGTGAGCTGGGAATGTCAGCAGCTGCCTTGAGCTGGGGGACTGGAGGGGAGAAGAAAAAAAGCCTACATGGTGGTTAGACATGAGGCTGACTGGCAGCCACATGGTGGGGAGAAGGGAGCGTTAGAGAAACAGTAAAGAAGTATGAAATGCTAGGACAACCCAAATCATTAAAGCACACATGTTAGAAAGGGTCTAGATATGACAGTTTACCCAAGGGATGCTAAAAAATCCACCAGAAAACTCCTAGAACAAGAGCTTCAGTAAAGTGGTGGGATACAAAATTAACCTAGAAAAATCAGTAGCCTTTCCGTTTTCACTCAAAAACTAAGCAGACTGTAAGAGAGGAATATACGAGGCAGACCCTTGCCTCACTGATAAGTCTGTTTGAGCACTCAAATAGGCGCGTTCAAAAACAATCTAAAATACTAGGAACAGAAACCTAACTGCAAAGACACCATATAGTCTCTCTACAAAGATTTTAAACTTCCCCGGTGAAGAAGGAAATTGAGAAAGACTTCAGAAGATGGACAAACCTCTAACTCATGCTCATGGATTCGGAAATTAAATATAGTAAAAATTTCCAGTGTCTTCACCTCAAATGTGAATGTAACCAGTCGTATTGCATCCACAATTGAAACCTCGCAAGAGTGGTTCTTCACTAGGCGTGTTGTTGGAAATAAAATTCTTGAATTGTCATTACTGGGAAAAACAAAAGCACGGCTCTGAATCAGTGCCAATAGCAAAGTGAAAAGGAGCAATAACCGACGGGGGGGCGGGGGGGTAATAAATCCTAGATGGTCAAACTAGCTTGAGAGTACTATAGTTCATAAAAACAGTCTGTGGTTACTTGTTTGGTTGGCACGAAAAAGACGCACCCCTGTGTAGCATCCAAAGTGGAACAAAAACTGAAGCATCGCCAAGAACTTGTGGCACATACAAATTTCGGCCCGAATGACTCATTATTTTGACAATAGGAGGCCAAAGAGGGAATACTCAATAATGGTACGGAAAGAAAGGCATCTTCAGCAGAAGATGGGTGTCATGGTAGTGAATCTGGATTCTAACGCGCACTGTGTAGACTAAGAGTATGGAAATTAAAGCCCCTAACCCGGTCTCGCTCCTAGTACAAAATCGAACCGTCCTAACATTGGAATAATAGACGTCTTCAGTAGCACGAAAGCTGAAACTGTCTGAGTAGGCTGATTAGTATAGAATGAACGTTTGGCTGAAGCCCGTACGAAGTGAACATAGGCATGGAAAAGACTTTCTAAGATCCGACAGCAGCTGCACAGGAAATTAGGTCAACAATTGTTTGTCTTGGTTTTTTTTAATAGAGTGATTATTTAAAATTTTTTTATTTTTAGTTTTTATTTATGTGTAATTGTGAAGTGCACTGTGTATATTGTGTGTAGGTCGTGTGCACCCTGTGTTGGTGCAACTGCCGGCAGGAGGTCAGAAGAGGGCACAGAATCCCCTTGGAACTGGAGTTCTTCCTGGAATTGGAGGTGGTACACGACAGTTCGTCAACTGCCCATGTGGGTGCTTGGGGATGGAACCCCCGTGGTCCTCTGCAACGAAGCGGGTAGTCGCGTTTTGGATGGCTAGCACTCTTAATCCGCTAGGTCCATTGCCTCTTCCGCCTACAACAATTGACGGGTGGGACCTTATTAAACTCAAAGAGCTTCTGTACAGCAAAAAAACGCAATCGAGGTGCACGTGAAATGAGAAAACCCACAGAGTGGGAGGAAATCGCTTCACTGCTGATACATCTGACAAGGCATTAACATCAAGAATATAAAAACTACTAAAAAATCAACCAGACAGTCAAGAAAACAACATGTTCACTTCATAATTATATGCGAAGTAAGAGCTGAATGGAGACTTCGCCAGTAAGTAAGTAAAGATGCCTGAGAAAAATCTTAAAAAAGATAAATCTTAAAAAGAAAACATCTTAACATTTCAACATTCACTAAATATTAGGGATGATCAACATAATTAAAACCACGTTTGAGATATTCAATCTCACTTCCTGGCTGATAGACTAGGTTAGGGATCAAAATATAATGTCCTGGTTAGGATCAAAGAAAAAAAAATGTAATACCACATGCTGGAGAGGTTGTGGGGATAAGGGGACATGCTTCTGCCAGCTGCTGGTGGGAATGTAAACTCATACGTACCATCTGTGGAACAGCAGTGTGTGGAGAACCCGTTAACTAAGACTCAAAAATGGCTTTGACCTCCTGACAGTCATCACATTCCTTGGCGACTATACCCACAAAGACGTCATTCCCTACCTACATAAGAATCCATGCAGCAAACTCATTGGTTGAATTGGCAGGCTCTCTTGACTACATACGCGTACGAGAGTGGAAACCAACCCAAGTGCCCCTCAATCGATGAATGGATAAAAGAAAATGTGGTACAGTCTACACAATGGAGTTTTTTTGCAGTGGTAAAGAAGGATAACAATCTATGAAATTTGTGCAGGTAAATGGATGGAACTAGAATGATATGTTCTTAAGCGTGAAGGTAATCGAACAAGGTCGATAAATACCAAATGAAACGGATTGCTAATCCTCATGCTGTCTGGATGGCTTAGCACCAAGGTACCGTAGTTGGTAAGGCAAACTAGTAATGTTAATGTTATATTCCTTGTTATATGAAAGCAACTGCACTCTTATATTGTGAAATTATCCCTTAACAAGGTTCTAGAATTAACCTACATTTATTTGTTTCAGACTTTGTAATTTTTGGTATAGGTTGGTGTAGGGTATGTGATGCGATAATTTTAGATGTAAATATTAGAAATCAAAAGGGAAAATGTTAATTCACTGGAAATATTTATCTGTTGAAATAAACTATAACAGTTTGTTTTTGCAAGATGAGCATAAATGCATATTGTATAGTT
This sequence comes from Rhizomys pruinosus, assembly GCA_009823505.1. Classification (NCBI taxonomy): domain Eukaryota; kingdom Metazoa; phylum Chordata; class Mammalia; order Rodentia; family Spalacidae; genus Rhizomys; species Rhizomys pruinosus. The sequence continues at coordinate 8,248,699 of VZQC01015004.1, forward strand.
AGACATATATATTATATATATATAGTTATATTATATGATTATATATAGAAGCAATATAAGTTGGAGGGAACAACAACAACAAAAGAACAAGGAAAAAAAAACAACAACAAAATCCGACTGAAACAGTGAAGTTCTCCCCAAAACAATAATCCTCTGCTTTGAAAAAAACTCTGGAAAGACTCAGAAAAAGATGCAAGATGTGTATGGCAGAATGCATGAACTTGGGTGAGGTGGGGGGCATGGAAAGGGAAATGAATCTAAATTGGATTGAGAAATGATGTATGAAAAAGTTTAATAACAATAAAAATATTAAAGAAAAAAAGGATCTGAAGAAGAAAAAGAGAGATTATGAAAAATTCAGAAAAGCAGGCAGACCTACAGAGACCTCCATGTCTGTGGCTGGATCCAGGAGCCGCACGTGGAGGTGGGACTCCAAGCAGGACAAGTTCACTATCTCACTAACATGCTAGGTATTCCACCCATCTATTTAGCATGACTTAAGGCGACCTTCATTCCTGGGGTGGACCCCTGACCAAAGGACTAACCAGTGAAACTGGAAAGGTGGATTTTTTTTAACAGATAAACTAGAGATTTTATAGTGCTTACTAGTTAATGTTGTGGAGGCTATTTGCTACTCTAACATAAGGACAGTGTCACAGTAAAACCCGAGTCCCACCAAATGACGATGAACTCTCCAGCATGCATAATCATCATGCATAAACACACATAAATATCAGCATGCTGGAATCTGAAGAAAGAATCACCGGTGAAAAAAGCCAGGTCCAGAATGATGCATCACAGCGTTCAGGAAAGAAAAGCTATGAAGCAAAGTCATGCATTTCCTGTGGACAGGTTATGTACATAAAATGCATTTTGGGCAGATGAGTTCTTGTGTAGCCAAGACTGGTCGTGAGCTCCTGCCTCTCCTGCCTTCGCATCCCAAGTCCTGAGATTACGGGGGTGCACCTGCCATGCCCGGATAAAGTGCATTTTCAATGATTTAGAAGATGACTATTTTGTTTTTGTTGTTGTCAGTTTGTTTTAAGAAGGGGTCTCCTTGTAATCTCAGCTGGCCTAGAACTCACTATGTAGACTAGGCTGCCCTCAATCCTACAGAGATCTGCCTGCCTCTGCCTCCCAAGTGCTGGGATTAAAGGTGAGTGTCACCAGTCCTGGCCTAGAAGATGATCATTAAAAAAAAAAAAACTTTTAAAAAATGTACTTTTTGCAGGGGGCAGGGTGGAGATGGCTCAGTAGTTAAGAGCACTGGCTACTCTTGCAGAGAACCTGGATTCGATTCCTAGCAACCACACAGTAACTGACAACCATCTGTAACTCCAGTCCTAGGGGATCCAACACCCTCTTCTGACCTCCTTGGTACACTTACATATAGGCAGGTGATGCACTCATACATATAAAATAAAAGTGGCGCCGGGCGTGGTGGCGCACGCCTTTAATCCTAGCACTTGGGAGGCAGAGGCAGGCGGATCTTTGTGAGTTCAAGGCCAGCCTGGTCTACAGAGTGAGTTCCAGGACAGCTGGGGCTACAGGGAGACCCTGTCTCGAAAAAGACCAAAAAAATAAAAATAAATAAATAAATAAATAAATAAATAAATAAATAAATAAAAGTAATAAATAAATATAAATTTAAATGTATTCTTTGGGGCTGAAGAGATGGCTCAATAGTTAAGAGCAATGGCTGCTCTTGAAGATGAGCCTGGTTTGATGTTCAGAAGCCGTATGGTAACTAGTAATCAGTAACTCCAGTTCCAGGAGATCTGGCGCCCTCCTCTGGGCTCCACTGGCACCTGCATTTTTGTGGTGCACAGAAACTCATCCGGGCAAGCACACAGTCACATAGCAAATCAGTAAATCTGAAGGAATGACTGTTATAAGTGGATGTAATCTGGACTAATGACTTTTAATTAACCCCAACAAAATTATGTGCTCTTGTCTTGTGACCTAGGCACATGATCTCATTTCTTTAGCACTTCATTTTGGTATTCCACCCCAAAAGATAAAGGATGAGTGAATGTGGGTATGCTTGAAAATTAACACATCAAAGTGCCGGAAGGTGGCACAACCACCTCCATTGCACACAACGAAGAGGGAAGAACACTGACCTTGGATGAATGAGATATTCTAGAACGAGGGATGAAAAAGGCAGATGGTCTATTAAGATTAGGATGGGGCCTAGAGAGATGGCTCAGTGGCTAAGAGCACTGACTGCTCTTGCAGAGGACCCAGGTTTGATTCCCAGTACCCACATGGTGGCTAAGAACCATCTAAGGCCAGGCATGGTGGTGCACATAATCCCAGCACTGGGAGGCAGAGGCAGGCAGATCTCTGTGAGTTCAAGGCAAGCCTGGTCTACATAGTTAGCTCCAGGCCAGCTGAGACTAAAGGGAGAACCTGTCACACACACACACAAAGAAAAGATTAAGATGGAGCCAAGATTGTACTTCCCCAGTTGAAGCCGGAGAAACCATTTTGAATAAAATTATGGATGGGCCTGACTTGGGGATGCAGTTCCTGGGACAGAGTTCCAGCAAGAAAATTCTGTCAGCACAGTCCCAGGAGACAGACGGTCCCAAGAGCTGTCTAGAGAAAACTAGTGTCCTCTGAGTTCACGCCCCAGTCTTAAAATTAAATTTATGAGTCAGGCTTTTTTTTATTCAGGTAGGGGAGATGGAGTTGGGGAGAGGTGTTACCCCAGAATTTGGGGCAATATGCATATACACATAAAATAAAAATATTAAGAAAATAATTTTCAGATGTATCACTTCAGCTGCTCAAGCCTCAGTTTTCCATCTCCATACTGGGATGTTCATGAACTGACGTTCACCCTGCAGAGGTGTTAGTTAGCACTGAGCTGGCTCTGGAGAGTCTTAAGTGGCTTCATTTAGGCCTACAAATGTCCACCTCTTCCTCCAGCACATTAAAAGTTCAGGAACTTTCCCCCTTTTCTGTGGTTAGGGGAGTGTGGAAATGTTAGAGGATGGGGAGGGGCAAAGTGGAAAGCACGAATTGCCCTGGTTGGTGTTGACTGGGCCAGGCTAAAGGCAAGGGTGAAGGGGTAGCCAATGCCCAGGTTCCCATGGTGGCACTAGGTTGCCACAGGTGGAGACCCCCAGACAAGGCTTCTACTTGGTGCTGGGGTTTGAATAGTACTCCTCGTGTAGCCTTTCTTTTTTCTTTTTCTTTTTTTTTTTTTTTTGGTCTTTTCCAGAAAGGGTCTCCCTGTAGCCCCAGCTGTCCTGGAGCTCACTCTGTAGACCAGGCTGGCCTTGAACTCACAAAGATCTGCCTGCCTCTGCCTCCCAAGTGCTAGGACTAGAGGCGTGCAACACCACACCTGGAGTAGCCTTTCTTTGCTCAGGGATACCTCTGAGATCCTTTCTAAAACCCCACCTCTCTCAGGAAACTGCCCCCTCAGGAGCCCCTTTTCTCCCTCCTCATTTATCTCATAATAACACTTGATGGCTCATTAACTCCAGAACATAAATCAACCTAATACTAGTTCAGTCTCTGGGGGAGCCCAGGCCTCCAACCCGTCCAGAACAGCAAAGGAAAGATGGTCTAAACTCATTCAGCAAAAGAGACACGATAGGCAAATGTCTAATGTGTAGCAGGTGTGTTTCGCTTGATTCTAGCAAATGTGCCTTCCTCCAAACACCAGATAAACAGAGCACTAATAATAAGAGCCTAGCAAATTGGGGCAGTGCTGATTTAAACACGGTGAAGCAGGTTTATTGCAGGAATCATCTGAACCTTTCATTTCTATGAAATTTCAAGGAGAGATTTACATGTGATGGATAGATTCCTAAACGCATTGGACCACAGTGCTTCTAGGAATCCTTCTTAAGTATCTTATGAGACAGAAGTCTCAAGAATGCCATTTCCAAAGTTAGATTCTGGGCGAGCAGGTTATGTAACTGGGTTATGCCAATGATTTCTTATGAGGGGGTATATGCATGTGTGTGTGTCTGCAGGTCATTTGTGTGCACGCATCTGGGAGCCAGAATTTGAGAACAGGTATCTTCTTTATTGCTCTGCACCTTATTCTGGTCTCTTACTGAACTTAGGACTTGCTGTTCAGCTAGGCTGACTGGCCAACAATTCCCCAGCATCTTTCTGTGTCCACAGCCCCTCCCCAGTGCCGGGGTATAGGCATGTGCCATCACACACATCTGCAGATCTGAACTCAGGTTCTAAAGGTACAGGAAACACTTCGCCCACTGAGTCATCTCCTCTGGATTATAGCGGTTCTTATTCTTTATTTGTCTTGTGGTGCCAGGGCCTCACACATGCTAGGCAAGCTTTCTGCCACTGAGGTTTTCCCAGCCCAGATTAATCTACCTTTTTTGTAGATAAAAATAGAGAAAGCCACAGGGCGTGGCGGCGCACGCCTTTAATCCTAGCACTTGGGAGGCAGAGGCAGGCGGATCTTTGTGAGTTCAAGGCCAGCTTGGTCTACAGAGTGAGTTCCAGGACAGCTGGGGCTACAGGGAGACCCTGTCTTTAAAAAAGACCAAAAATAAATAAATAAATAAATAAATAAATAAATAAATAAATAAATGGAAAAGATTGAGCAGAGGGTATTGGGCTGAGGTCACATACCAAGGAAGCAACAAACTCTGAGAAAAAAAAATCCAGATGAGAAGACATCCTGTTGGCGGGGCTCCAGGTCAAGTCTAAATCTTTCTAGATGCAAACAGAAGCCAACTCAGGGAGACCGCTCTGTCTCAGCACCACACCTTGTACACCTACTCTGCCACCCACACCAGCCTTCAGGGCCTTTTCATAGATTATCTTGCAAAAGCCTCAGAACCGGCTTTTCTGCCTCACCTGCCCTGCCGCCTGAGATGTGAGTCAGGACTCTGAATCAGGGGCCAAGTCCGGGCTGCTGTATGGTTCTATATCATTCACATGAGCAAAAAATGAATCCTCCATTATTAAATGGTAGGGAAGAGCCAGAAGAATAATATTTTGTGACACAAAATATTATGACATCTGGATTTTATTGTTCATAAATGGAGTTTTATTGGAAATGCAGCCACAGTCCCCGTTTATGTATTAGCTGTGTCTGCTTCCACAGACAGGGCTGGTGCAGNATTCTCCCTGTGGAAGTTGACTGTTTTGAGCAGAAGTTCACCGTTTCAGTCAGTTCTTCGATGCAGTCCTTTCTGTTGTTGTTGTTGTTTACAATATGCATCACTCCCAACTACTTGGACAAAAGCTCAAGGGGCTGTGCACAAAAAATACTTAAAACTAGGTAATTGGCACTAGCATCCACAGATAAGGGATACCATTTGTGGTTTGTTTTTCTGGGACTGTGTTACTTCACTTAACATAATATCTTCTAGTTCCATCCATTTACCCGCAAAACTCATGATGTCTTTTTTTTTGGTCTTTTCCAGAAAGGGTCTCCCTGTAGTCCCAGATGTCCTAGAACTCACTCTGTAGACCAGGCTGGCCTTGAACTCATGAAGATCCGCCTGCCTCTGCCTCCCAAGTGCTAGGACTAGAGGCGTGCAACACCACACCTGGAGTAGCCTTTCTTTGCTCAGGGATACCTCTGAGATCCTTTCTAAAACCCCACCTCTCTCAGGAAACTGCCCCCTCAGGAGCCCCTTTTCTCCCTCCTCATTTATCTCATAATAACACTTGATGGCTCATTAACTCCAGAACATAAATCAACCTAATACTAGTTCAGTCTCTGGGGGAGCCCAGGCCTCCAACCCGTCCAGAACAGCAAAGGAAAGATGGTCTAAACTCATTCAGCAAAAGAGACACGATAGGCAAATGTCTAATGTGTAGCAGGTGTGTTTCGCTTGATTCTAGCAAATGTGCCTTCCTCCAAACACCAGATAAACAGAGCACTAATAATAAGAGCCTAGCAAATTGGGGCAGTGCTGATTTAAACACGGTGAAGCAGGTTTATTGCAGGAATCATCTGAACCTTTCATTTCTATGAAATTTCAAGGAGAGATTTACATGTGATGGATAGATTCCTAAACGCATTGGACCACAGTGCTTCTAGGAATCCTTCTTAAGTATCTTATGAGACAGAAGTCTCAAGAATGCCATTTCCAAAGTTAGATTCTGGGCGAGCAGGTTATGTAACTGGGTTATGCCAATGATTTCTTATGAGGGGGTATATGCATGTGTGTGTGTCTGCAGGTCATTTGTGTGCACGCATCTGGGAGCCAGAATTTGAGAACAGGTATCTTCTTTATTGCTCTGCACCTTATTCTGGTCTCTTACTGAACTTAGGACTTGCTGTTCAGCTAGGCTGACTGGCCAACAATTCCCCAGCATCTTTCTGTGTCCACAGCCCCTCCCCAGTGCCGGGGTATAGGCATGTGCCATCACACACATCTGCAGATCTGAACTCAGGTTCTAAAGGTACAGGAAACACTTCGCCCACTGAGTCATCTCCTCTGGATTATAGCGGTTCTTATTCTTTATTTGTCTTGTGGTGCCAGGGCCTCACACATGCTAGGCAAGCTTTCTGCCACTGAGGTTTTCCCAGCCCAGATTAATCTACCTTTTTTGTAGATAAAAATAGAGAAAGCCACAGGGCGTGGCGGCGCACGCCTTTAATCCTAGCACTTGGGAGGCAGAGGCAGGCGGATCTTTGTGAGTTCAAGGCCAGCTTGGTCTACAGAGTGAGTTCCAGGACAGCTGGGGCTACAGGGAGACCCTGTCTTTAAAAAAGACCAAAAATAAATAAATAAATAAATAAATAAATAAATAAATAAATAAATGGAAAAGATTGAGCAGAGGGTATTGGGCTGAGGTCACATACCAAGGAAGCAACAAACTCTGAGAAAAAAAAATCCAGATGAGAAGACATCCTGTTGGCGGGGCTCCAGGTCAAGTCTAAATCTTTCTAGATGCAAACAGAAGCCAACTCAGGGAGACCGCTCTGTCTCAGCACCACACCTTGTACACCTACTCTGCCACCCACACCAGCCTTCAGGGCCTTTTCATAGATTATCTTGCAAAAGCCTCAGAACCGGCTTTTCTGCCTCACCTGCCCTGCCGCCTGAGATGTGAGTCAGGACTCTGAATCAGGGGCCAAGTCCGGGCTGCTGTATGGTTCTATATCATTCACATGAGCAAAAAATGAATCCTCCATTATTAAATGGTAGGGAAGAGCCAGAAGAATAATATTTTGTGACACAAAATATTATGACATCTGGATTTTATTGTTCATAAATGGAGTTTTATTGGAAATGCAGCCACAGTCCCCGTTTATGTATTAGCTGTGTCTGCTTCCACAGACAGGGCTGGTGCAGCAGGATCTGTGTGGCCTACAAAGCCTTTCTGCTGGGTCTTTGCAGACAGGGTTTGCTGATTCATCCTCTTCCCACTCCTCCAGTGGTCCCCTCTCCCTCCCAGACTGGAACCCCGGTCTTCCTTACTCCAAACTAAAGGCCCAGCCCAACGCTCTGAGTGACTTCATTCACTTGTGTCCCTTCTTTCATCCTCCTGTCAAGCTAGCGTTGGGTCCCTTCACCTTTCCATCCCATTTATCTTGTGTATTAAGCCTTTTGGGGTCAGTTTGTTGTTCTGTTTTAAGATTTTGTTTTTTTTTTTCCACATAAATTTATTTATTTATTTATTTTTAACAAATCTAGACCCGTGTTCCCGCTCATTCCCCCACCCCGCCAGAGCTCATGCATTCTGCCAGACATGCTTTCCATCTCTTAGTCATTCTCAATATTTTCCATGGGGAAGTTGACTGTTTTGAGCAGAAGTTCACTGTTTCAGTCAGTTCTTTGATGCAGTCTTTTCTGTTGTNACAGCTCAGGTGAACCAGAGCAGTGGCTGGAACGCCGGCCCGGCTGGCGGCCGGTCCGAGTCTACCCACGCTTCCTCCCTTAGCTCTTCTTGTGCTCTCCTCCCTGCGCCAGTGGTCTTGCTTCGCCTCTGAAGAGAACAGTCTCCCCTCGCTGCTCACTCATGTGGATCTCTTCGCTGCTGTGCATCCAGTGCTACCAACCCCTTCAGGGCTCAAGACAAGACTGCACTCCCATTCCTGTGCTTTAGGACTGAGCTCCTGTGAAGAGTCTGGTTGGTAACAGAAGCATCATTCTCCGCTCTTCAACACAGCATCTCATGGTCAATGTGGGACCCATAGAGGTCTCTTCCTGACATGGCCACCATTAACAAACGTTCAAGATGGAGGCTGCTCCACCATCCTGAATTCCTGAGACACCACCATGTTCAACAGCCCTGGCAATAAATCTGTGTTGCTTCAGCCATTGTTATTGGGGGATCCCCCCCCCAATATCATCTAATCAATCCAGTCCAGTCACTGTGCTTTTCCTATATTTCCACCCTTGCCCTTACCGTCTGACACTGCAGTCTGTTTTATTAGCTGAGGTTGTTTCCTGTTACTTGCAAAGACAAGTGAATTGAAAGTTTTTATATTTGTACCAATCACTAAACTTGGATATTGACATGACTAATCTTTTTTTATAGACTGGTGCTCTGGATATTAGAAGAAGGCGCCTCTTTGCCTGTTGAGAAAGGGAAATATTTCTTCCCTAAACTACTCAAGTACCAGCTGTCTGTGTGGTTCTTTGCAGAGCCAACTTAAGGCTACAGCAACTTTGGAAAAGAAACTCAGTGGTTAGTAACATTGATGAGTCCAAGAGGAGAATAAAAGACTGGGCAGAGTTGACAGGATTGTCTCGATTTAGGAGACAGAAGTCTCCCTGCTAGGGAAATGGACACACAATTCCTGGACCAAAAAGGGCTCATTCATTCATTCATTCACTCACAAATATTCGTTGAGCAGTTGGTATGTGCTCTGCATTGATGGAACTTGAGTCCTAGTGGGTGTCACATGGGGAGCCTAAGGGTAGAGAAAATGTAGAGCCTATATATAGACAAAGGTTCAGGGCAGTAAAGGAAAAAAAAACAGGAATGAGAGGAAATAAGTAGAGGAAGAAATGGAAAGAAAAGGCCTTTGAAGAGATGGCTTTGAGCAGAGCCTAGTATACTTTTGCATTGCTATGAGCAAAATTCTATAGGACAGTTTAAGAAGAGGAAATGTTTACTATGGATGGCAGTTTCAAAGGTCTCAGCCCGCCAGGCAGGCAGGGCAACTCACACTGTGGTGAGCCAGGAAGTGGACAGAGGGGCACGCTGGCTCTCTACTGTCCACCTTTCTTATTTGTTTGTTTGTTTGTTTATTTTTGGATTGGTCTCACTATGTAGCCCTGGCTGGCCTGAATCTCGTTGTAGACCAGGCTAGCCTCAAACTTACTGATACCCACCTGCTTCTGTCTCTTGAGTGCTGGGATTAAAGTCTTGCACCACCACACCCAACTTTTTCTGCCTTTTATTTCATCCTGAGCTCCCTGGCCACTTTTAGGTTGAGTGTTCCCTCCTCAGTTAATCCTCACAAACACCCAGAGTGCTCCTTGCCCAGCTCCTAGGCACTTGCACTCAAATTGACAAAGAGAAGATGTGCATTCAGGACAGAAAGACAGCAATGCAGAGGTGCATCTCTGAGTGTGTTTGCGAGGAGGAAACACTCAACCTAAACATGGCCTGGGGGCTTAGGATGAAATAAAAGTCAGAAAAACTGGATGTGGTGGTGCAAGACTTTAATCCCAGCACTCAAGAGACAGAAACAAGTGGATCTCTGTGAGTTTGAGGCCAGCCCAGCCTACATAGCAAGTTTCAGGCCGGCCAGGGCTACATACCCTGGCTACATACCCTGGCCGGCCTGAAACTTGCTATGTAGGCTGGGCTGGCCTCAAACTCACAGAGATCCACTTGTTTCTGTCTCTTGAGTGCTGGGATTAAAGTCTTGCACCACCACATCCAGTTTTTCTGACTTTTATTTCATCCTAAGCCCCCAGGCCATGTTTAGGTTGAGTGTTTCCTCCTCGCAAACACACTCAGAGATGCACCTCTGCATTGCTGTCTTTCTGTCCTGAATGCACATCTTCTCTTTGTCAATTTGAGTGCAAGTGCCTAGGAGCTGGGCAAGGAGCACTCTGGGTGTTTGTGAGGATTAACTGAGGAGGGAACACTCAACCTAAAAGTGGCCAGGGAGCTCAGGATGAAATAAAAGGCAGAAAAAGTTGGGTGTGGTGGTGCAAGACTTTAATCCCAGCACTCAAGAGACAGAAGCAGGTGGGTATCAGTAAGTTTGAGGCTAGCCTGGTCTACAACGAGATTCAGGCCAGCCAGGGCTACATAGTGAGACCAATCCAAAAATAAACAAACAAACAAACAAATAAGAAAGGTGGACAGTAGAGAGCCAGCGTGCCCCTCTGTCCACTTCCTGGCTCACCACAGTGTGAGTTGCCCTGCCTGCCTGGCGGGCTGAGACCTTTGAAACTGCCATCCATAGTAAACATTTCCTCTTCTTAAACTGTCCTATAGAATTTTGCTCATAGCAATGCAAAAGTATACTAGGCTCTGCTCAAAGCCATCTCTTCAAAGGCCTTTTCTTTCCATTTCTTCCTCTACTTATTTCCTCTCATTCCTGTTTTTTTTTCCTTTACTGCCCTGAACCTTTGTCTATATATAGGCTCTACATTTTCTCTACCCTTAGGCTCCCCATGTGACACCCACTAGGACTCAAGTTCCATCAATGCAGAGCACATACCAACTGCTCAACGAATATTTGTGAGTGAATGAATGAATGAATGAGCCCTTTTTGGTCCAGGAATTGTGTGTCCATTTCCCTAGCAGGGAGACTTCTGTCTCCTAAATCGAGACAATCCTGTCAACTCTGCCCAGTCTTTTATTCTCCTCTTGGACTCATCAATGTTACTAACCACTGAGTTTCTTTTCCAAAGTTGCTGTAGCCTTAAGTTGGCTCTGCAAAGAACCACACAGACAGCTGGTACTTGAGTAGTTTAGGGAAGAAATATTTCCCTTTCTCAACAGGCAAAGAGGCGCCTTCTTCTAATATCCAGAGCACCAGTCTATAAAAAAAGATTAGTCATGTCAATATCCAAGTTTAGTGATTGGTACAAATATAAAAACTTTCAATTCACTTGTCTTTGCAAGTAACAGGAAACAACCTCAGCTAATAAAACAGACTGCAGTGTCAGACGGTAAGGGCAAGGGTGGAAATATAGGAAAAGCACAGTGACTGGACTGGATTGATTAGATGATATTGGGGGGGGGGGAATCCCCCAATAACAATGGCTGAAGCAACACAGATTTATTGCCAGGGCTGTTGAACATGGTGGTGTCTCAGGAATTCAGGATGGTGGAGCAGCCTCCATCTTGAACGTTTGTTAATGGTGGCCATGTCAGGAAGAGACCTCTATGGGTCCCACATTGACCATGAGATGCTGTGTTGAAGAGCGGAGAATGATGCTTCTGTTACCAACCAGACTCTTCACAGGAGCTCAGTCCTAAAGCACAGGAATGGGAGTGCAGTCTTGTCTTGAGCCCTGAAGGGGTTGGTAGCACTGGATGCACAGCAGCGAAGAGATCCACATGAGTGAGCAGCGAGGGGAGACTGTTCTCTTCAGAGGCGAAGCAAGACCACTGGCGCAGGGAGGAGAGCACAAGAAGAGCTAAGGGAGGAAGCGTGGGTAGACTCGGACCGGCCGCCAGCCGGGCCGGCGTTCCAGCCACTGCTCTGGTTCACCTGAGCTGTAAATTCCCATGTGCCATTTATTGTTGTGGTGTTTGAAAAGCTTATTGTGCTTTATTCATAGCTCCTCAGCCGTTCTTTACCCTTAAACATCAATAGCCTTCCTGTGAATGGAAAGTTACAGTAATCCTCTTCAGGTAAAATTATTCTCCGGGCTCCTGCTTCAGTGAGCAGAGGCATCTATCCCTGGGAGACATACTCAGCCAGTGCTTGAACTCTGGAACAAACACAGCTGTACATGGTATTTCATGCGTTACTAGCAGTAAGGATTGTGAATGAATCAAAGAATACTCAGATTTTTTATTTATTTTTATTTTTTTATTTACTTTCTATGTGTATGAATGTACTGTCTGCATGCAGGTCTGTGCACCCGTGTCATGCAATGCTGCGGAGGTCAGAAGAGGGTGTCAGATTACCCTGGAACTGGAGTTCTCCTGGAATTGGAGTTACAGACGGTTCTCAGCCTCCATGTGGGTGCTGGGGCTCGAACCCAGGTCCTCTGCAAGAGCAGTCGGTGCTCTTAACCACTAGGCTATCTCTCCAGCCCCAGATTTTTTTTTTAGGACTGCCCTAAAATATTCACATCTAACCTTCCCATTGGTCAGCATCATCTTCCTTTTGGAGTAGTGTTTGGCCACTTTTGTAGCAGAAATGTTCTCTACAGGCACCAGCTAGTATGGTAGCCAGTAACTATACGGAGGTCCCAGACCTTGGAAACGGGGTTAATGCCATGGAGACAGTGAATATTAAATTTTTTATTTAGTGTGCATGTATGTCTGTGTGTCTGTGTGTCTGTGTGTGTTGCTAAGAATTTAATCCAGGTCCCCGAGTGTGCTAGGCAAGTGCTTTACCACTGAACTTCACCCTTTTAGTTTGACTTTAAATAATACACTTAAATAGTTACAGGTAGCTAGTGGATACCGTACTGGAAAAATGCACTTTGGGAGTGGAAAAGGAATACAAGTTTTACTTGTATTCAGCCCTGTCTTTGCTGCATGAGAGAAAGACAGCCACATGACAAGACCAGCCACGTGACAAGAAGACGAGCACACATGCTGAGTCACTGCCAAAGGGTAGTATTTAACCGTAAAAATGTCAGAGCACAGAGAGGGCCTATCATGGGGTCTCCATGGGAATAGTGACTATGGCCCTATCAGGCTGTTTCCTTTAGACAGTGTGTGTGTGTGTGTGTGTGTGTGTGTGTGTGTGTGTGTGTATGTGTGTGTGTGTGTGTGTGTGTGTATGTATGTGTATGTGTGTGTGTGTGCGTGTGTGTGTCGGGGATGGAACCTTGGTCTTTGTGACTGCCAGGCAAGCACTCTCACTGAGTTACATGCTCAAACCTACTTCCTTAAGACTTTTCAGCCACACAGCACTAAGAGGTGGCAAATAGAAACAAAGACATTTGGTTGAAAGAGCTGGATTCCCAACAGCTAGCCTGCCCTAGTCAGTTCCAACCATACATATCTTTCATTCAATGAGCAATCAAAGAAAATGACCTTTTCCCCATAAGGGGGACTGAAGACCTTGTTGTCTGTATTTCAGAGGAAATTAAAAGCTAAGAATATAGCTCAGTAGTAGGGACGTAGCTTAGTAGTAGGGACATAGCCTAGTGGTAGGGACATAGCCCAGTGGTAGGGACACAGCCCAGTGGTAGGGACACAGCTCAGTGGTAGGGACACAGCTCAGTAGTAGGGATGTAGCTCAGTAGTAGGGACATAGCTCAGTGGTAGGGACATAGCTCAGTGGTAGGGACGTTTGGATTGAAAACCTATCACACACATGCAATTAAAATAGTGCTTGGGAGATGGCTGAGCTGATACAGTGCTTGCTATGCATACATGAGAATCCGAGTTCTTTACCCAGAATCCAAGCAAAAATCCTGAGCACAGTGGCACATGAGCCTGGTGGCACAAGCTTGTAACCCCAGCACTGGGAGGTGGACTCAGGAAGATCCCTTGGGTAGACTGGCTAGCCGGCCTAGTTTATTTAGCAGGTTCCAGACTAAGTGAGAGACCCTCTCTCAAAAAACAAGGTGGATGGCACCTGAGGAGTGACAGCCAACATTGTCCTCCTGCTTTCACAGGCATGTGGAAGATGAAACTGGAACCACAAACAAATGTGCACCTTACCCCACGAACACACACACACACACACACACACACACACACACACACACGCCTGCACAAGATCTTAAAGTCCTTCTAACTCCAGAGAGCTTACCCTTGGGCATCATGACTTTTAGGGCCAGATAATCCTTCCCTGTGGAGGCTGCGCACTGCAGGATCTGTAGCACTCTCCTTGTCCTCTACCCATTAGAACAAGAAGCAAAGTACACCCAGCCACCACTCTTTAGGACAACCCCAAGTGCCCCCCAGATATTGCTGAACGTCCCTGGGGTGGGAGTAGGTAGGAGGAAAAAATCTCCCTTCTCTGAAAATCGGTTCCGTAACTGAATCACAAGTCCACCTCCTCTGGCCTCCTTAGGAGGAAAAGATAAGAGCAGCAGCTCATTCCGAGCAGCATCGCAGCTCTTCCCTCCTCTTCTCCAGGCTAAATAAAGATCGCTTTTTTAGTCTTTTTCCTAGACTCTGATTCACAGATATTGAAGGAGACATCCAAAGATGAGACTGGAGCCATTTGGTTGGAAGGAACTGTGTCCCCTTAACTCCACCTATTTATAGAGATGGTGTGGGGGAGGGCAGACGTATCCAAGCAACCTGTAAACAGGAAGCTTTTACCGTCAAGGACGTGGCTGTGCTGCAAGAGGTCCTGGGAGCCCAGCACTGGGCTGAGCCTGTGTCTTCCCGAAAGCTGACTCAGACCTGCAAAGCCAGCAAACTGAAGGTGGTGATCCTCCAAGATGGCTTCGTCTCTTCCCGTCCCTCTGAGCACACCACCTTTTCTGGGATCTTTCCGCTTGGCCTCTGTCAGGGATACTGTGACCGTAAAAATGAGAACCAACCTCAGGTCCTTTGCAAGAGCAATGCATGTTCTTAATCATGGATCCGTTCCTCCAGCCTTCCACACAATTTCTTGAACCAGGAGTCAAAGTATCATCCCTCTCCTCTGCCACGATGTCTACTACATTCCCCTGGATATTTTATTAGCCTCTCAACTACTTTAAATGATCACATCTTTCCTGCTGCCTTCCACTCTTCAGACTGGAGCCAACCTAAATCGTTTTTTAAAAAATATTTATTGTTTTATTTTATGTGTGCGAGAGTATTGCCTGCAGGTTTGTAAGTGCACCCTTGTCAGGCAATGCCCATAGAAGTCAGAAGAGGGTGCCAGTTCCCCTGCAACTGGAGAGATTTGTTACCTTTCATGTGGATGCTGGAAATCGAACCCAGGTCCTCTGCAAGAGCAGCCAGTGCTCTTAACTACTAAGCCATCTCTCTAGGCACCCCTCCCCCCAACGCCTAATACTTGAAAAAAAAAAAAACTTAAATGTGTTTCATCCCTACTTAAAGCTATCAGTTGCTACCCATTGCCTTAGGAGTCTATAATTCTTACCATACCTCTATGTTTCTCCAAAGCACACCTGCTCCGTGTTCAGGTCTAAATTCATTTCATTCTTGCTCCAGCCCCACTGGTCTTTCAGCTGTTCAAAGACATCACGTCCAGTGCCCCTACCTGTTATTTGGTCTCAACTTAAGCATCATTTCCTAAGACCTTCCTATGAAGACCAACCAGGTTAAAGTCCATTGTTAGAGTCTCTCATAGCACTTTGACGTTGACCTTGGCTAGATCTCCCTAATGCAAAGCATAAGACTTTTGTGTGGGTTGTGTATTGGGGATGTGATCACACAAGTCAGGAGTGCAGGAGTGGAGAGACGGGAGAGGAGGAAAGGCCAGGAGAATGGGCTGTGGGGGAATTTGTCAAGGTGCCATGAAGGTTATTGTCCTCAGGCACTCCCTCACCTCCACGTTTCCAAGAGTGCCCCACTTAGAGAAAAATGAAAACCTAGCAGCACACGAGTTTCAAGAGAGATCCTGCCAAGAAGAGATGAATCCGAGTTCATACAGATCTCCTACATCTCTGAATGAAACCAGAGGTGGATTGAGGAGCTCTGACCTCAGAGGCCTCTGCAACACTTTCATCGCATTTGAAACAATTCTATCTGCTTATTTTTTTCTTTGTTTATTCATGAGTATATGGAGCTGTTTTTCTTGTTTGTAGCTACATTCTCAATGCCCAGCTATTGTAGAAAACCAGCACTCTAGTACATAGGAGGTCATTATTAACATTTGCTGAATTAAATTAAGTAGAATGGAGTAGGGATTATGCGAGCAAGCCCAGGGAAAAAGAGCCCAGAGACTCTACTTAGGATCAGATAGTTCTCTATTCCAGTTGAGACATGAGATTAATTTATGGATTAAATGCCAGATTTATTATTGCCTTTGGGTTTTCTTTCTCATTCAGAGTCTTTTCACTTTGGAAATAGGCATGTGTTTGCTTCACCTGTATTCTGCCATCCTAGATTGATATCAAGATCACATTACTGTCTAAACTAATGTTCACTAGATCTGAGTTACTAAAAATGCCAAGAAACAGCCTTACCGGATTGTGATAGTGGAACATGATTATAATGAGTCCTCACTTCAAGCATCCCACTCGACATTTGTCCTCCATTCTGTCTACCAATCCCAGAATAACTGTCCCTCGTCCTATGTTTCCAGCTCTTGAGGGATCTTTTTTATATCCGCTGCCCACATATACGATAGCTCAGTGTACACAAGGAGTTATGCTGCAGTCTGTGGCTACAAAGACAATCTGCTCTGTGCTTGCCTTCCAGAAGTTTGAAAGGGAGACAAACTCATACTCAACCGTAAAATTCTAAAAATATAACAATTCAGGGTTGGAGTGAGGCTTGGGGTATCTTGTGAGCACTACAAAGAGACACCTAATAGTTCTTGTGGGTTAGTGAAGGTGTCCTTGTAAGGCAATGTATGACCTGAGTTTGGAAGTGTGAATAGGAGGTAATGGCACCAAATGGAACAGGTGAGGGGCCTTCCTGGTGGCATGGACGTAAAGCCAGCAAATATGGAGGAGTTGGTAGATGTGGATCATGGAAGAGATTAGCAGAAGAGTCTAGAGAAAGAAAAATAAGCAAATTCATGGAGGACTTGAGGTCTGTGCTAAGATTTTTTTCTTTTCTGTTCTGTTCTGGGATTACCGAGTGAAGATTGTTTTCACTGGAGGGCTCCCTTCCCCTCCATATGCCTTGCATCCCGTCCGTGGATCCTGACCACACCACTCTAATACTTCCATCACATTCCCCAGTCCTACCCACAGGGAAGGTATTAGACAGCCATGAGCCATGTACAACAGAAGCCAGGGATCTCTGGACTGTCTTTAGAATTCTGTCTTCCAAAAGGGCCGGGTGTGGTGGTACATGCCTTTAATCCCAGCACTCAGGAGGCAGAGGCAGGTGGATCTCTGGGAGTTCAAGGCCAGCCTGGTCTATAGATCGAGTTCCAGGCCAGCTGAGGCTTCAGGGAGACCCTGTCCCAAAAAGACTGAGAAAAGGAAACTAGAGTTCACATTTTCTGGGTTTTCTTGCAGCTAGGTGAAGCCACGAGAATAATTCTTGAGCAAAAATGTAAGTGAGCAAGCAGCTATAAGTAACTTCCTTCAAGAGATCCTTTCCTTTTTCTGAGACAGGGTCTCATGTATCCCAGGCAATATAGCCACAGATGATGTAGGAATCCTGATCCTGTTGTTTCTACCAAGTTCTAGGAATACGAGCATGTGGCACCTTGTTCCACTTACGCAGTGCTGGGGTTGCCTGCATGCCAGGGAAGCACTCTACCAAGCGACCTGCATTTGTTTCTCTGTGTGTGGATGCCGGATGCCAGGTGCCACTATCCAGTACCATGAGAACAGGGATGGTAGCCGAGTAGTAGCTATCAGGGACTCAACAGTTCTGAATTGTTTATATCTGGGCTTTTAACTGGTAGAGTTAATAAAATGAACTTCTACTGTGTTTAAACCACTGTAGAATTGTCTAATAACTCAGTTAAATATAATCCCAACCAACACAGGTGTTATTCTTTAGTCTTCCTAGCCTTGAGAGCTTAAATTTCTTCCCCCCCCAATCCCTCTAAGCTCTTATGTCCACTAAGGTACCAAATCCCAAACAGTCATCCTTCATGCTTTACCTCACATTCATCCCTTTGTGACATCCCCAGCTCTCTTAACTCTGCCTCCTCCTCTCCATTCAAGACTACACAACCCCCAGATTCCTAAATATTATTTCCTCATCCTCAACCCCCAAACATGGGCTTCTCTTGTGCTTAGTAGGATAAAGCCCTGACTTTTTTTTTTTTTTTTTTTTTTTGGTCTTTTTGAGACAGGGTCTCCCTGTAACCCCAGCTGTCCTGGAACTCACTATATAACCAGCCTAGTTTTAAACTCTGCCTCCCGGGTGCTGAGATTAAAGGTGTGTTCCACCATGCCCAGCAAGCCCTAACACTTCCATAATTTAGTCTTAACCTGAATTTTCAGTTTCTCCTTCCTCTGATACATTGTCCCTAACACTTAAGAGTCCTCAACACAGACTGTTTTCTCCCAACTTCTGTGCTGTTCTGAGATCCTCAACCCTGGCTGTATGTTAAAACCATCTGGGAAGTTATTAGACAGGACTGGTGCTCAATAGGTTGGCACTCGGCCCTGGGAGATGCTGGTTTTATTACTGTCACTCTCCTACAGGAAGTTCAGGGCATCTTTCCTGGCCAGTAAGTGGGGAGCCAGATTCCAACAGTGAGGACTTCCTTTCACTCCAATTCTTGACTCTCTTGAACTATATTAAAAATTAAAAATAATTTCTGAGAACATGGTGCAAAATTGTTAATAAACCATAAAATAAGAATAAAAAATTTAAAACTATAAATTCCTGGACCTTACCCCAAAGTGAATCTCAGTACACTAATATTCACTTTAAGTTGAGCCAAATTAACCCCCAAGGATTCTGACGAGGGGAAGCCAAGTCGAGCCTCTCCCCCAGCACCTCTCTCCCATTCCCTTACCCCACTGTGTCCTCCTTGGCATTACAGTTCAGTCCCTATCACCTCTCTGTGAACCTGACCCACTTTTTCCAATCTGCATGAGCCCTCCCTTTTCCAGATGCCAGTGGTACAATTTGTCCACCCCAGCTAAGCTGGCACCACTCTACCCCCAGTCTGAATCTAGCTCTTGGCTTAATGCCACTGAATCGTTGGCAGACTTTCTACACTGAATCATTGGCTGCTCAGCCACCTCCACCTCTGCCCTAAACAGCAACAAGCACAGTTGTACCTCTATCAGAGAGTAAGGCCTAAAGTCAGGGTCATGCCAGATGGTATTTTGAGCTCAGCAGACCAATCCTAGGGATTGAAAGCCAGGAGGATGTGGGACAACAGATTGTGGTTAGAGGCAGAGGTAACTATGGGTGCAACAGAGAGGAAAATGGGCAAGGGCTTCTAGGCTCTCAGATGAAGATCCGCCTGTCAAGAAGGTGATGGAGTTGGGTAATGGTGCCTCTAGGGGACAAGTTGGATCTGTGGGCCGGGAGACACTGAGAGTAAAGTCCACATAGTGCCTGGAATAAGACTGATGGTTAGGGAACAGGATCAAGAAGGGAATAATGTAAGCAAAGTGGAATTGGGCCAGCTGAGGTTGCTGATAAAATGAATGGATCATCTTCTGTATGCTTGGGAGGAACTTAGGATCTGTGACACTCCTGCTTTGTACAAGGGGCTGCCAGACAATAAGAGGTGACATGCCACATACACTACTAGGGGGAGCAGAGGGCCAGCCAACCAGTAGACCGCTCTGCCAAATGGACACTTACAGCCCCTGGACCAATCTCTACCGAAGTTGAGGACATTACAGGTCTCCATGTCTCTGCTGATAACTTTTCTACCAGTTTATAAAGCAAGTAGTAAAAAGAGTCTGGGGCTGGGAATGAAGGGAAGTCATCTCATCTTGAGTCAGGCCATGCTGGGATTTAGAAGCCAGTTCTAAATCCCAGCCTGGGTGTTTTTTTCTTCTCCTCTTCCTCCCCCTCCCCCTTCCTCTCCCCCTCCCCCTTCCTCTCCCCCTCCCCCTCCCATTCCTCTCCCCCTCCCCCTCCCCTTCCCTCTCCCTCTCCTTCTCCTTCTCCCTCTCCCTCTCCCTCTTCCTCTTCTTCCTCCTCCTCCTGGTTCTCCTTCTTCTCGATGCTGTCATCCACATTACTCAGTTTGCCTTTATGGTCTAAGAGCAAGGCCTCAAGTAGAGGGCTGAGGGGCATCAGGAGGGGGTCTTCTCCTGGCCTAGGCCCCAGGACTTTTCTGATTGTGAGCCTGTTCTTACAAGCTAAGTGGGCTGAAGCCTTCCTGACCTACCTGTGTTCTGCAGAAGGCCTTAGGACTTCTGGGACTTATGAACCTGTTCGTGCAAACTAAGTGGGGCTGATGTGGGAAGTGGAGTACCCGCTGGGGACACAGGCTGGGGCTCCTCACTGACCGCAGAGGACCTTCCATCCCATTAGCTTCACATGGTGGGTCAATGGGAGTCCTGCTGTGAGGACTGACAAATGACCAGATCATTTCCTGTACCGCTGGGAAGATTGGCTCAGGAGCTATGGGTGTGCAGGGGGCACAGTGGCCCTCTGTGGGTAGCCACAGGCCTCCTCTTCTTCCTAACCATTCTTCCGTACAAAACCTCATCCCTTCTCCTCTGGTAGTCCTTTGTAGAAAGGAAGAATATCATGACCCCTAACCTGATGCCCATATGATCAGCAGCATCCTGACTTTTCCAGCTTCAGGGTAGAGAGATTAACACTTGCAGTAGTTTGAACAAGAATATTCTCCCACAGGCTCCAAGTTTGAGTACTTGGCCAATTGGTGATGTTGTTCCAGAAGGTCATGGAACCTTTAAGAAGTGCAGCCTTGCTGGAGGAAGCACGTCCCTGGGGTTGAGCTTTGAGACTTAGTAGCCTTGCCCCACTTCCAGCTCCCCTCTGCTCTGCTCATGCATGCTTGAGGGTGTGATCATGCAGCTTTCTGCTCTGGCTCCCTCCACTCCTGTGCCTCCTCTCCATGCCTCTTATCCCTCTGGAATTGTAAGCCAGATGAACTCTTTCTTTTATAAGTTGCCTTGATCACCGGGTGTGGTGCCGCACGCCTTTATTCCCAGTGCTTGGGAGGCAGAGGCAGGCAGATCTCTGGGAGATGTAGGTTAGCCTGGTCCACATAGTGAGTTCCAGGCTGGTTGGGGCTACAGGGAGACCCTGTCTCAAAAAGACAATAGATAAATTAATTAATTAATCATTTAGTTACCTTGGTCATGGTGTTTTATCACAGCAACAGAAAATTAACTAATACAATATTTGCTCCAGAGTGGGATTGTATTGAACAGGCCAGCCATCATGTTCAATCTATCAAAGGAGTTTTTTCGAGAAACTTGCTGTTTTGCAGCTATGGCTTCTCTTTCCTGATCTCCTGACTGTGTGGGCTGGGGATAGCTGATTCCAGAGTTGTGGCTCTCAAGACATCCTACAATCCTAGAGGCAGCCTAGGTCAGAGGATCTGGCTGACCAAGGGCTCTAGTTCTTACCTGAGCCATTCTGAGTCTCCCCTTCCTCAGACTCCAATGGGGAACCCTCCAGCTCCTGCCGAAGCCACAAGCTAGTCCAGTCAGTATATTGAGGCCCATGGATCCCAAACAGCCTTCGAGGTACTCCCTGTGGATCTACTGCCCATCATGTGGGTGTCTGCCCAGAATCCTACCTCCATTACCCCTGTACATCTCCTTCCAACTAGTCCAATTTCCTGGGGAGGCTTGATTGAGGTCCTTTGACCAAAGGCTTCTAAAATGGCAGCAGAGTCCCAGGGGCAAAGTGGGGTGTGGCTGCCCCTTCAAACCTCAGAGGATCAGAAGTATTACAGTGGAGAATCCATCAGGCCCCTAGGGACTTGGAGGTTGAAATGAATATGCTCACAGGTCTATAATGCAACACTGAAATGGAAAAGGCCATGTGGCCAGGATAGGCTGGCACAGAAAGAACTAGCCATAGGCCTCTGTGAGTGGAGAGGGCTAGCAGGTACCACCAGACACTGCTGTGTAGCCAGAAGAGATCAGAGTCTGTTCTATGACCTTTCCTACCCCAACAGCACACTGAGCAGACTCTCAGTCTCTTTCTCTTGCACCTCTACCTTGTCCTCACAGTTAGGCACACTCTGCAGTTTCTCCTCGCATACGGGAAAAGTGGGAAGGATGCTGCTTTTCCAGGGCCTCCATTTCTGGGGCTCAGTGGCCTGAGACAGAGCCTACGGATGTGAGCTGGTTTCACTAACAGCACCATCTCCATCTCAGGGCTGAGATGGTGTGCAGACATGCAAAGCTCAGTTTTGGCAGCCATTTTCTGAGCACTCGCTGTGTGCCTGGCTGCCACAGCTAGTGTACATAGAGCCCTTGGAGGTGGATAAGCCACTGCCAGCTCTGAGGCTTTCCACCAGGAAGAGGGGTGTGCTCGTCACTCACAGAATGGAAGCTCAGAACCAAATAGAATAAAAGCCAGGAGCCCCTTCCACTCAGAGACTATTTCATGGGGGTCACATAGCCTGCAGGGAGGGGTCAAAATTTGACCTGGGTGTTGTGGACATGGATTTTTTTTTACATGGGGGGGTGTAAAACCAGAGGTTCAAAAGAGGGATTAACAGTCTCTGCTCACAAACAAATGTCGATTGTTATTCCAGAAGGAACTAGGAAAGCAGAGGAGAGTGCTGCCTGGTTTCTGTAGAGGTCCAGGTGGTGAACCAGACAGGCAGATGATGGCCACAGGCTAATGGGACAGAAGCTCAGGTGAGGGAAGGACAGGGTAGGTGGATGTCCTGACCACGTAGGCTTGCTGCACATCCTGCTGGGATATAAGCCTGGAGAGGGGAAGAGAGGACCGGCTCTCATATACGGCCATCACCACTACTTGATTGTATGTGAATCTGAAGGTATTAGAAGTGCCGGGGGGGAGTGGAGGGTGTAGGAGGTTAGTCAGACAGGCTGATGGATGGTGTGGAAGGAGAGAACACCCTGGGGGGCCAGGGTCCTTAATGTCACTGTCTCCCAAGTGTTCCTTGGCCAGCTTCCCCCACAATGTCACCAGGAAGTACAAACCCAGTGGACACATTGTTTCTTCTGCACATTCTCATACCATCCCTTATACCCACAACCCAGCCTCATGTGGAGTGAGGCGTGGACCTGACTGGATTTAGAATCACCAAGGAGATACACCCCTGGGAGTGTCTTGCAGGGAGTTTCCAGAAAAGTGGTTTTTTGTTTTTTGTTTTTTGTTTTCCTTGCTCCATTCCACCTTGGCTTAGTCTTGACTCTGCTCTGACTAAAGAAGAAAGGCGCGTGGCTGGGATTCAGAAACCTGTGCTCCAAGGGTCCCGTCTGCATCCGCGCTTCCACACAGAGCCCCACACAGTGACTGGACTCACAGGGTCTCCCTATAGCCCCAACTGGCCTGGAACTCACTCTTTTGACCAGGCTGGCCTTGAACTCACAGAGATCCACCTGCCTCTGCCTCTGGAGTGTTAAAGCCGTGTGCCACCACGCCCAGCACTAAAGAGGTTCTTAGCCGCCATGTGAGTCCTGGGAATTGAACCTGGGTCCTCTGCTAGAGCAGTGGGTGCTCTTAACCGCTGGGCCATGTCTCCAGCCCCTCCAGAAAGGTTTAACTGAGAAGGAAGACTCACCCTGAAGGTGAGTGGCACCCTCCCATGGGCTGGGGAGGGGCAGAGCACTAGCAGTCATCTTTCTTTCTGACTTGGAACCACTCCCATAGCTGGGCTTTCCCAGGACTCCTCAAACTGTGAGCCAAAATAAGCCCCTTCTTCCTTAAGCTGCTGTGTCAGATCCTCTGTTATAGCAACGGAAACAAGTAACTAACACAAGGGAACTTAATGTCCTCATTTTACAGTGGAGGGCAGACTGGCTCAGGGAGAGAAAGTGACAGGCAGGGCTGAGCCACACAGCTCCCAAGGGGCCGAACCAGGCCTGTCCTTTCCAAATCTTTTCTTGGACTGAGCTCCTACCTGATAGGGACACTTGGGTTTGTTTGTTTCTGTGGCCATCAAGAAACAGAGGCTAAGGGGAGACTAACTGGACCCTGGGTACTGCGTGAAAGGTTAGTCTTCTCTTGCCAGAGGGAGGGGTGAGTCCAGTCACTGTGTTGGGCTCTCTGTGGAGGCGCAGATGCAGACAGGACCCTTGGAGCACAGGTTCCTGAATCCCAGCCGCACGCCTTTCTTCTTTAGTCAGAGCAGAGCCAAGAAAGACTAAGCGAAGGTGGAACGAAGCAGGGAGCGCTCGGGCGCCCTTCGCTCGGCTCTTGAGCGCCCTCCTAGAGAAAGAGGAAAACTTAGTGCTTTGAATCGTGATCCGCTCGCCAACCACCCAGCAACCACAACGACATGTGTGGGCGCTTCTCTCTGCGACCCCGGAGCTCGGTGGCGCCATCACGGCTGACAGCACGAGGCTAAGGTGCTTGCCATTTTGATATGGCGGTGAGAGAGACGGAGTCAAGAGCTCAGGCCGGGAAGGATCGACAGTTCCTAAGTCTCTGAGTCCAGGAGCCGCTCCTTGGACAGCCTGCTCCGCCAGCCCCAGCGTCTTTCCCCTTGCTGGGTCTAGGAGGAGAGTCCGAGGCAAGCGATACCGAAGAAGTCGGTCTCTCCTTGTCCCAAAGGATTCTAGAACTGGCGACAGCAACCAGGTCCCCAGCCTTTCTCAGATAAACCGTCCTCCGTGGGTGAAGCGCGGGAACCCCAGTTTAGTGCAGCCCATCCTCCGCCTGGGGGTAGAGTGAACCGCCCGGAGCTGCAGAATAGATTCCTGCCGAGTTTCCTCCAGGGCGGGGCGCAGCCGCTGGAGAAAGGGCAGGGTGTCCCTGCTTCCCCAGACCAGCACCTCCAGCTGCGACCCCAGAGATGGGCAGGGAGGGCGTGGTAGGGCGGTAGGCAGACGTGCGGGTGGCGCTGAGTCCGGGTGGCGAAAGCAAGCCAGTCCTTCATATCCTGTAGGTCATTAAACCTTGACTTGGACCTGTGCTTGGGCACCGAGACTCTGGCAGGTCCCCGCAAGAGCTTGAACGCCGTGCCCGCCCGTCCAAGGGTAGACAGACCCAGGTGTGGCGTGCACACGTGTGTGTCCGTGGGTGTGTGCGCGTGCAAGGCAAGAGGGTCTGGGCGTCCCCTGCACGCTCTCTCTGGGATTCTATATTTTGCCTTCCTTTGTTCTCAAAATAGTACGGCAGCGCTGCGGGCGCTGCCCTCGGGAGGGGTGGGGGCCGCGCGCTTGCTCGAGCGCCGAGTTAGCTGCAGGGTTACAAACAGTCTCTCCAGCTCCCCCGGCCTGAATTAATGTGTTACTATTTTGGGAGAGCCAGTGTTTCCAGGGGAAACCTAATGACGCAATGACGTCAATGCAGGTCAGCAGCAGACTCTCCGGGAGGGCGGGCGGGCTCCCGGCTTCCAGGCTCCGCGCAGTCTGCGGGCGGGAGGGTGAGGGCGAGGTGGCGAGGGCGGCGGGGGCTCAGGAGCCTGGGCCAAGCCTAGAGACCGGAGGACACCCCCTCCCGGCGCTCGAACCAGCAACTTCCCGCTGCCCGGGACGGAGTTTCTCCGTTGCTCACCGACATCCAGGAGGCGGTGTGGAGGGCAAGCAGGGTAACCCTTCTCCTACCCCACATCTATCCAGGGGGAGCCAGAGAAGCCAGCAGGTCCGGACTCGCAGAGGGGGGCTCCATGCGAGGCCTCCCATGCACAGGTACGCGCTGGTCCTCTGGGCGTCTTCAGTTTGGGAGGGAGACACTCCCGTCCGCTCTCCTCCAGTGTCCTGGCACTAGAACCGGGAGTTTGGGAACAGAAAGGGGCGTCTTGAGTCCGACCTGCCCCCTGCCTGTCTCAGCCCCTTTCTGGGCGTAGGAGCTGACTGCTCCACTTCAGCATCCTCTCTGGTCTCAGGCTGGAATTAGGGCTTCCTTACTGGTTGTGCCGCCCTTGGGGTCACCATCTGAGGTCCGGAAGCACAGCGGGAGGTATGTCCAGCTCAGACAGGCCAGGGTGATGCGAGGCTGGGAAGGCGCCTCCGGCAGCCTGTGTTAGTGTCTAGGGAGAGTGAGCACGACTGCCTGGACGTGTTTGGTGTGTCCACGTACACACCTACCCTCAGAAGTCCACTGTGCAAGCCTGTCTGTGCCGCCCGTGTACATGGGTACGCCTTGTGCACCCTTCCCTGTCATCATCCGTGGCTTTTTCCCAGAATGCCAGAAGTCAGCAAGGACTCCAGGGTCCTTTCTGTTCATCCACGACAGTTGGGGCACATTATATCCTGCTCTCAGGGGAACCCTGGCCGTTTATCCCCATGCTGGCCACAGCTTCCGATGGCTGCAGACTTCTCAAAACTCAAACTGTCTTGTCGCCCCAATTCTCTGTGTGCTTCCTTTGAGGATGAGTAGAAAAGGATCTGAGGGGGGAATCCCTTTCTACCCACCCCCTCTCACTTGTGGCGGAAGCACAACCTCCTCTGGCTGCTCTCTGCCTGTTAGGCCGCCCGCTCTCATATTTCAGCACCTTAGCGCGGACAGCTCCAGGCCCGCTCCTGTGCAGCCTGGGTTTCTGTCCTTGCCAACTCTTTTGAGTCAGGCCTACGCCCCTTCCTCACTCCCCAACGGCTCACCTCTCCCTCCCTCCCTGAGATTTTTAGGTTCTAACTAGATGCAGAACCCTACCCTAGAACAGTTCCCCTGCCCTAACACTCGAAGCACCCACACTATCTTTAAGGGATAGGTAATTCTTAAAAGAGGCTACCCTGCCATAAACTTCCTTTTCTCATTTCAGTTCATTAAGTCAATAAAGTGAGACTTCCACCCCCAAGAGGCAGGAAAGCCTTCTGAAAGAGAGGGGAGAGGGGGGGATGAGAGTCCAGGATTTTTTGGATTCTAGAAACATAGGTGGTGGCCCTTGGACAGCTTCCCCACAAACACACACACACACACACATGCACACACACACACATGCAAACACACACACACACACACACACACACACACATTCTCACACACCCCCTTTGTCTCTTTTCCTAATTCCAAGCCCCCGAGATGAAGAGATTGGGAGGGATTCACACACCCACTCAGTCGTCAGAGGGCTCAGGTGATGTCGTGGTTTAGGAGCTCTGGATTGGGTAATGTCTAAGGAGAGCCTCATGAGGGAGTATCCTAGGCTGCCTGGGAAGTCCCTGGAGATGATTTTTGAGATGACAGAGTTCTTACACAGATCACACTTACTCAGCCAACCAACTGGAGATATCAGCATACACGAGTGGAATCCAATATACAGCAACTGCGCCTGCAGCTCTCTCTCTCCATTTCTGGGTTCTCTGTTCTTATAAACAGCAGTAAGGAGCTGAGATTATTGTCCCAGTCACATCTGTCCTTCTCTTTCTGGAATCTCATTATCATCCCAACTCTTCTGGAAAGAACAGACAGATGACCCAGGGATGGGTAGAAGAAAGCAGGTGGAAGTTGCATCTTTCTATCCTGCCCCACCCTGTTTCACAGACCTTTGGCAAGATGAAGACAGACTGAACTCCTACTACTCTGCCTGACCTTCAGAAAACTCTTCATAGATATTCTCTCAGGGCAGGAGAGACTAGGCCAATTTTGTGAGACCTAACCCAGGCACATCCTGCTGCTGTCTTTGTACTACGAAGCCAGCAGCACAGGGCCAGGCTTGGGGAAATGGGCATCTCTTTATAGAAGTTCTGGGGTCTGGAGCAGGCATATACTCTGTCAGTGAGAAATGGCCCTTTTTCAGAAACATCCATAGTCTTGCTAGCTGCTGGGTTACCAGGAAGAAGAGAGGAAAGGGTTCCCTTGCTGGAGACAACCTAGTTCAGTGGTATTTCATTTTAACAGTCCAGCTCAAGGAAATCCTCAGCATTTCCTAGGTCCCACAGGGGTATGAGGAAATGGCTGTTCTCCAAAATGAATTCATTTTCATGACAGGAGAAGTGTGTGTGGCCAGGCTAAAGAGATGGCAGGGTGAGCAAACACACAAGCAGTATGATGTGCCTTCAACTAAAGGCTAGTGGCCTCCCTAGAGTCTTCCATCCAGAACTCAGTCCACCGGGAGTGCCAAGCTGTTGCCATCGACCTAGACCCAGGTCTGGCTGTTTGCTAAATTCTCTGGGCCCCCTGGCTTCCCTCTATGCTCAGCTGGATAGAATCTGGCTAGGCTTCAGGGGCAGACTGATCAAGGTCAAACAGGTACAGGGAAGGTTATCCCCCATAGGAGCCTGGCTTCTCTGGTTGTGCAGAACAGGGACCTCAGGCAGGAGAGCCAGGGAAGGTGACCGGCCTTACCCTGCCAGAAGCTGGCACATGGCATTGCACTGGGTCCAGGAGAAAGCCCTGTGGCTGTCCTTGCTTGGCTGCAGGCATCAGGAGCCAGCCAGGTTTCTTTCTTTCTTTTTTTTTTTCTGTGTGTATGAATGTACTGTCTGCATGTAGGTCTGTGCACCCGTGTCTTGCAATGCCTCGGAGGTCAGAAGAGGGTGTTGGATTCCCCTGGAACTGGAGTTCTCCTGGAATTGGAGTTACAGGCAGTTCTCAGCCACCATGCGGGAACTGGGGACCAAACCTGGGTCCTCTGCAAGAGCAGTCGGTGCTCTTAACTGCTAGGCTATCTCTCCAGCCCCGCTGGCCAGGTTTCTGATCATTGAGGCCAGATGCTCAATAGGGAGCTGGACTGGTGTGACACTCTTAGCTGCACAGGCTCTCCAGTGCTCCCTTCAGCCCAGTGCTGACTGCAGAAGCCAGTCATTGGGACGAGCCTTGGTTTCTCCATCTGCATGAAGCAGCAGAGACACTCGGTTTGGGAGCTGGTTTGTTCTGAGGGTGTCTGGCCAACATCGTATTAGCATTTGAAACCTAACCTGTGGAGAGCTGTGTTCTGTGGCTCCTTTGTTCACTGAAATGCCTGGGATCTTGAGAGGCTGGGACACCTTGGGGCTTGAGAAAGGCTAATCCAGGTCTGGTAGTAACTTCCAGACCCAGATATCTTCCTACCAGGATCCCAGCCTTTTCCTGTAGACAGAAGCTTCCACTCTATCATTCAGAAGTCAGAGGGCTCACCTCTCACGGTGTTAGAGAACTTCCGTGGAAGAATGGATGAGGAACGGCTCCAGGTTGGCCAAAGCCACCCAGACCTAACCCCCAGTTTAGAGCTCTAGCCAGTATCCCCCCCCCTCCCTAAATAATGGATGGGGCGGGGCATGTACAGTAAGATAGTAGTAATAGCTCTTATGGCCAAGAAGCTTGGAGTGTTCCCACTCAAAGGATCATCTACAGGCCTCCTGACCACCTCATCAACTTACAACTAGATCCCGAGGCCAAGGGCACTGAGTCAAAGTTAAGTAGACAGGGACGAGGGCTTCCTTGTCTACTTCCTTATGTGGAACTTGCTGTGACGCTCAGGTCTCATGCCTGGGCCAACCTTTGGATGCCCCTAAGGAGATGTATAGTCCTGAGGTGTCCTGAAACACGTTACCAAAGGTGAAGTTGACTGGAAGGGCTTCATCTGAGCACAGAGAAATGATTCTTGGGGGCAGTGCTGCTCCCCCGGAGGCTGCAGGCACAGGGCTGGCACCGACTGGAGGACACCAGAGGAACGGCATGAGACTCCCTTGGCCCCATCTCTCTCACCTGTGTGACCTTGGACTAATCATTTTATTCCCAGCATAAAAACAGGCAAAACATCTGCCAATGCCCTTCATGGGGCAGTAGGTAGAGTACCATGAGATATGTCCTAGGGAAGGGAGGACCCTGCGTCTCACAATGGGATGGCCTGGTAGTAGTTTGTTAGTCACAAAGATTCACAGACTGGGGTTGGGGGTCACAGAGGTCCATGCTGTGCAGGGCCACATGAGGGTTGCACAAGGGACTGCAGTAGGGGCTAGAGAGAGGCAGGCTGTGTGATGGTGATAAGGTGGCTATCCTCTGGTTCCCGCGGGAGGTTTCAGTGGACTTGTTCAGATAATTTCTTGGGTCGATGGGGAGGTAAAACCTTTGGGCTGAGAACCAGGTAGAGAGCCACTGTCCTGGTAAGAGGAACTGGTCAGCTGGGAAGTGTTTCCCTCAGGGTAGGGGACTTTTCTGGAGAAAGAAGGGAAACTCGCAGATAGGACTCTCTGGGACTCAGATAGCAACATTTGAATTTTTAGGCCTTTTAAACATAAACATACTTCTGTGTTCTCACAGGGATTTCTGGAAATTACCCTTGGCCAGCAAAGTCCAGTCAGTTCCCTGAGGCACTGAGACTGGGCTGCTGCTGGGTCTTGACTCATGTGTCCACCCCCACACACACACTCCCCACCCCCTGTCACTATACAGTGCTCTACTACACTATGCAATAACTATAACTATACAATGCTCCAGGCTGTGCGTTCCAGCTCCCTCATCTTCATGATATTCCCATGAGATGGTTCCATTTCATGGATGAGGAAACTGAGGTTAACTATAGGCCAAGGTCATCCAGATTGAGCTATATCCCTGCTTCTTGGCTCTGCAGTGCGTGCTCTCTCTGTGATGCCTGCACTGGGCTTCTCAGAGCAGCACATGTGGACCACTGTCTCTAGATGCCCAGCATCCACTGTGGCTTTGCGGTTGTGATTGGAGTGCCACAGGAGAGACTCTAAGGCTCTCTTCAGCACCTCCTGATTTCAGATCATGGGGCTGGTGAATGGATTTGTGGAAGTCACAGTACTTCTATTGTGAAGGTCAGGGTCAGGTCAAGAGCATGGTGTAGAGCTGATGAAGTTGGTGGGAAGGTGGGAGTCCAGCTAGACTCTGTCTCCCTCTCTTGCTGTATGGATTTGGACAGACTCAACCTTCTCTAGGTTCAGACTTCTCAGCAGCTACCACAGGATGCTGGGTAAGCTCGATGGCTCTTCCAGTTCCATAGTGTTACGAATCCTTAAGAACTCTAATCTGTGGATTAAAAGGCTGCATCTATACAGAGGATTCCAGCACAGGCAGCGGAAGGCAATCTTTGTCCCTATTGGGCCGGAGAGTCACACTGACCCAGCCATTTGGAGTGAATAGATGGTGACACGGGGGGGGGGGGGGGGGGGGGGGGGGGGGAGGCAGGCACGTGAGTCAAGACCCGGCACCAGTCCAGTCTCACTGCCTTGAGGAACTGACTTGACTTTGCTGGCCAAGGTCAATTTCCAGATATTCCTCTGGAGACAGAGATGTATGTGTTATTTTTCTATCTGGATTTCAGAGCTTTGAAGCCCTAAGCTTACACTTGGCTCAGCCATTAGGGTCGCTATTTCAGGCCTTCCTTCCTTTTCTGGAGAATTTAGTAAATAAATGCCAGTTTAAGTTGTTAATTTCAGATAAATGCAACTTATAAAAAATAAGCATGACTTGCCAGGTGTGGTGGCACACACCTTTAATTCCAGCACTCGAGAGGCAGTGGCAGGTGGATTTCTGTGAGTTCAAGGCCAGCCTGGTCTCTACATAGCAAGTTTCAGGCCAGCTGGGAATAAAGGGAGACCCTGTCTCAAAAAGACAAAACAAAACAAAACAAAACAAAAAAACATGACTCAAGAGTCTTTGTGCCTAGAACCTAGAATCTGTCCATCCTGGAACCTGGAATCTGTTCATCCTGGTACCTGCCTTTCTCCATCCCTGGCCCCTTTATCTTAGATTCAGAAGGTTTGCTTCCTCCAGGCTCATGAGTGTGCTGACAAAATAAAACTAGTAATGTCCGCTGCAGAGCAGGCAGAGGTTGAAGCTCACGCGGCCAGGAGCAGCAGGCCAGATCTGAACCAAAGCCCTTCCTGTTTGTTCTGCGCTCTTCTCAGATGTCCAGAGATAGTGCTCAAGAAAGAAGGACTGCTGAAGATCTGCAGGCGCCTAGCCAGGGTCAGGTGGCTGCGCTGCACTGTGGACTACCGACAGTTGGGTAAGCCTTGTCCCTGTGCAGGGCTGAGCAGCCAACCCCGGAGCCTCCAGGCTGTGGGCCAGCCTGCTCTGCAGGGGTGGTGGTATTTGATTCCACCTCTCAGTCTGCCGTGAATGCATGTCCTCGTGATTTCCCCTTTGGTGGCCTGGCTGGTAATAAACCATCTGCTCACAGACTAGTCTTAATAGCTGAGAGTTTACAAAGACTAGAGACTTCTGCAGGCAATCAGCCTGACTGGTGGGGGGCTCAAGTGGTCACCACATACTAGAAAGGTAAAAGATAGGTTCCTATATGGACACTTTCTTTACCAAATTCCAATGGGGTCTTGATGGTGTACACACACACACACACACACACACAGACACACACACACACACACACGATCAGCTCAAATTAAAGTGGAACAGGGACGATATGTATTTAAAATCTCATATTGGAGGTGAAGCTAAATTAACTTCTCTAAGATTATAACAGTACATAACTGGAAAATAGGACTTGGGTCTGACTTCACACCCACGTGTGATCTCCAGATCTGAGGCCAATTTCTTAGAGGCAGAGCCTAAGGACAATGGCTTCCTTGGGGATCATATTAGAATCACCTGGGAGCTTAAAAATGCTCAGGTCCTACCCCAGAGATTCTGTTTTAACCGATGCGGGTATGGTCCAGGCACCGTAGTTGGTAAGAGATCCCTAGACAATTTTAATGAGTACCAGGGCTAAGGAATCTCCATGACTAAGTGAAAGCTGGTTCCGGCTGGGGTTTCCCAGACTACACTGTGCATTGGCTCTTGTCTGCCCCTCCCAGATGTTTTGACTTATTCATTGGTCCATCTATCTATCTATCTATCTATCTATCTATCTATCTATCTATCATCTATCTATCTATCTATCTATCTATCTATCGTCTATATCTATCATGTTTGTTTTTGTTTCTTGAGACTGGGTCTCCTGTATCTCAGGCTGGCTTTAAATTCCCCATGTAACTGAGAATAACCATGCACTTCTGGTCCTCCTGTCTGGACCTCCTGAGTGCTACAGGCATTCAATATCATGCCTGGTTTTATGCAATGCTGGGGATCTAACCCAGGGCTTCATGGAAACACTCTACCAACTGAGCCATATCCTTAGTCTGATATTGAGTTAATTAGTAAAAATATCGGGAATTTCTTTTTTTTTAATTTTATTTATTTTTGTATGTGTTTGAATGTACTGTCTGCATGTAGGTTGGTGCACCCATGTCATGCAATGCCGCAGAGGTCAGAAGAGGGTGTCAGATTCCCCTGGAACTGGGGTTAAAGATGGTTCTCAGCCTCCATGTGGGTGCCGGGGATCGAACCCAGGTCCTCTGCAAGAGCAGTCGGCACTCTTAACCACTAGGCCATCTCTCCAGTCCCAATATCAGGAATTTTCTAAGGCTCTCCAGGTGACTCTAACATGCAGCAAACTTTGGAAGAAGCAATTGGTTTGGGAGAGGGCCTTGAAGTGCTGATTGGAAAGCCCACAGCATCAAGAGCGCCTGGCAGCCTGCTAGAAAGGTGGGGTTTCAGGCTCCACTTCAGCTTACTGATTCAAATTACATGCTAGCAAGCCTTCCAAGTAATTTGCACATATCTTAAAAATTGGCCTAGGGAATGACAGGATGAAAAGGCAAATGAGGGCATTTTGTAGAAAATCGATCAGTCCCTTTGCTGACTCATTGATTTGGTCATTCTACTGATAATCCCTGAGCACTTGCTTCGTGCTGGCATCCTTCTGGACACAGCTTATTTAAAGAAGAATAGCGATGGAGCAGGCGCGGAGCTGTCAGTTATAACACAAGGTGATGTCAGTACTTGTAGAAGCCTGAGGGGACTATAAGGAATGTGCCCTTCTGTCCAGGGAGAAAAGGTGATGACTGCAGGGGTCTGGTACATTCCAGGGGTTACAGATGCTCAGGGTAGCTATAGGTGAGATGGCAGGATAGCCTGGTAAAGGGGTTCTATGCCCTTTGGAGGAGTCATGGCCTTAGCTGTGGACAATGAGTAGCCCATGGGAGCTTCTGGTAAGAAGAAGAAGAATGTTGTGAATTAAGCCAGTCTTTGAAATGGAGAAATCCAGAATAGTGCATGGAAGAACTAGACTCCAGAAAGCCTAGAGAGTATGGAGACCAACTGGGATGCTCTAGAAGAGTCCAGAAGCCTCATGATGAAGGTGTTGACAAAGGGGATGGAGAAGGAAGCAGGCTTATGAGTGGTTCTGGTACGGCCCCCTGGACTTAGGGGCACTCAGTATCTGCGGTAGAAGCTGAGTGAGACTTGCAAGTGTACATGCTGGTCAGGCACGGGTAGAAAGAGCACCCTTCAGTGCAATGGAAACTTGTGAGACATGGGGGTGGAGAGATGACCAGCAGTTAAGAGCACTGGTTGTTCTTGCAGAGGAGCTAGTTGGGTTCCCAGCACCCACATGATGGTTAGCAAGTCCAGTTCCATGCCTTCATAGGCATGGCACACATGTTCCACTTACATGCCTTCATAGGCATGGCACACATGTTCCACTTACATGCCTTCATAGGCATGGCACACATGTTCCACTTACATGCCTTCATAGGCATGGCACATGTTCCACTTACATGCAGGCAAAACACTCATACACATTTAAGAGAAGAGAGCCATGGGAGGCGCACGCTAAGAAAAGATGAGGAGTAGGTGGCCGTGTGTCGGAACCAGAAGCAAGGAGGGAAGTTGAGGCTGTGTAGCTCCAAGAGTCCAGAGTGTCTTGGGGCTGCTGAAACCATAGGAGAGAAAGCCAGAAGTTAAAGGAGGCAGAGGAGGAGGACTTCACTGCATATGGGAGATGGGGAGAGAGGAAAGGAAAGGGAGGAAGGAGTTTGGCACAAGGGGAAGGAGCCAGCAAGTCCAATATGAAAGAATGAGTCCAAAAGGGAAACGGAAACCAGAGATGGGTTCATGAACCGTGGACTCATTCCTTGATTCATGGAATCCAGTGCTGCAAAGAATCTAAGAGACGAAGGCTGGGAACAGGAGTCGATGGTTAGGCCACTAATGACCTGGATGGATACAATGGTGGAGAAGGAGACCACACTGCAGCAATGGAGGGCACTGAGGCAGATGTCTCATCAGCACTGGTAGAAAGAGGGGGTGGGTGGTTTGAATGAGGAATGCCACCCCCCCAGGCTCCAAGTATTTAACACTTGGTTACTTGGTGGTGCTGTTTGCGAAGGTCATGGAATTGCTAGAAGGCGGGGCCTTGCTGGAGAGAGTAAGTCCCTAGAGGCAGGCTTCGAGAGTTCAGAGCCTGTCCCATTTCCCATATCAAGTTTGTCTCTGCTTCCTGTGTGTGCTTGAAGACGTGATCCCTCAGCTTTCTGTTCCAGCCTCCTTCTTTGGCTTGTCTACCTGTCAGGTTGAACTCTTATCCTTCTGGAGCTGAAGCCCCAAAAGCCCTTCCCTAAGTTCCCTTGGTCATGGTGTTTTATCACAGAAACAGAAAGTAACTGATACAGTGGGGAAGGTGGACCAGTTGTTTCAGAGACGTAGGATGCAGGGAGCTTTGTTTTCTGTTTAGGTTGAAGGAAGTGGCCAGTTTGTGAGCAGAGGAACAAGTTAAAAAGTGAAGGATGAGGAGGGAGAGAAGGGAACTGCTGGCCATTCCGAGCACAAGGAGGGTAGAGAGGAGAGGTGTTAAAGAGGTATACATCCCCTGGAGAGAGGCACGGTCACTGGCTGGCACCTAAGGGAAACAGTGGGCACTAGTGGGCGAAGGCTTCAGGGAACAGGGCGGAGGCGGGAGGTGGTGGACCGCCATCTGCTGTGGCCCCAGCTGTCTGCATCTTTTTATATTGTTTCCATCCACAAAGGCTCTGGAGATGAGGAGAATGAAGGTGGCTTGTTTTCTTAAGGTTTGGGGAATTGCCAAGTAAAAGAGCAAGGAAGGAAGGGCATTGAGAAGCTGGGACAGAACATCACTGGTGCATGGAAGCCATCACCTTCGGCTGAAGAAGGTCAGTGCAGGCACTGAGACTCCCTCATAAGGATGCAGATTAATGGTACTACTGGTTATTTGGCACTCTATGTGTGGGGTGTGTGTGTGTGTGTGTGTGTGTGTGTGTGTGTCTGTCTGTCTGTCTGTCTGTCTGGAAAGAAGGAAACCTCTAAGATTTGCCCAGTATCAACTTACTGCATTCAGCCATGCAGATGGCTCTAGGGACTAGAGATCTCCACTCCCACCTGTCCACGGTTTGCTTGTCCACTCTCGAAGGAATCTCAGGATCCTAGGGTTGGAGAGAGCCTTAGGCGTTCTGAAATCTCTGGTGACACTGTTGATTATCAAAATGATAATCCACTGACACTAGTTGGTGGAGGCCAGGTACGCCAGGCTGAGGGCAGTGCTTGCACAGATAGCCTGATGGGTTGGCTCCCACAGCTTCCACATGCCTTCCCAAGCAGTAAAATGCTATTCACAATGATCTGTGAACTGTGTTCACACATTAACACAGTTGAACCCTCTAGGACCATTCCTGTATATAAATTGAGGCAAGATTACACTTTCGCATGTTGAAATATATGCTCTTGTATTATGTTATAAATTATGTCATTTTTATTTTGTATATCAATTATGGAGTTAAACTAACTTTTTAAAATGCTATTTCTTCCTTTCTTTCTCCTCTTCTTCCTCCTCCTCCTCTTCCTCCCCTTCTTCCTCCTCCTCTTCCTCCTCTTCCTCCTCCTCCTTTTCTCTTTGAGGCAGGGTCTCAGTGTGCAGCTCTGGCTAGCCTGGAACTTATGTAAACCAGGCTGGCTTTGAACTTACAGAGATCTATCTGCCTCTGCCTCCTGAATGTTTGAACTAAAGGCATGTGCCATCAGGCTTTAAAATGTTATTTCTTGGGGCTGGAGAGATGGCCTAGCGGTTAAGAGCGCCGACCGCTCTTACAGAGGACCCGGGTTCGATCCCCAGCACCCACATGGCGGCCGAGAACCGTCTGAAACTCCAGTTCCAGGAGAACTCCAGTTCCAGGGGAATCCAAGACCCTCTTCTGACCTCCGCGGCATTGCACGAATGGGTGCGGCAGACCTGCATGCAGACCAGACATTGATACACATACCAATAAATAAATGAAAAAAATAAAAATAAAAAAAAAAAAAAAATTTTAAAAAGGCTTTACATTTTACAAAAAAGTTATTCTTTTTTTATTTTTTGGAATTTTATGTGTGATCGTATGGTGCACTGCAATGTGTGTAAGGTAGCACATTCGTGGAAGTCCATGGGGCCAGAAAAGGGCACTGGATCCTCTGGATCTCACTGTAGAGAGCTGCCCTTGAACTCACGAAGATCTGCCTGCCTCTGCCTCCAATGCTGGGATAAGTCGTGTGTCACCACACCTGGCCCCAGAATGTTATTTCTTTTCTTTTCTTTTTTTTTTTGTTTTTTTTTTTTTTTTTGGTCTTTTTGAAGTCTCTTTTTTTGTCCCAGCTGGCCTAGAACTGTTATGTAGTTCAAGATGGCCTTGAACTCACGGTGATCCACCTGCCTCTGCCTCCCAAGTGCTGGGATTAAAAGCATGCACCACCATGTCTGGCAGAATGTTATTTCTTAAAAATAGGTTTTATTGTTATTTTATTTCAGGATACCAAAGGATTATTATCAAGTGTTTGGTATAAATGAGGATGCTTAATTCTGGTAGAGTTGCAAGAGTTAGCTCAGTCTCTGAACCAGTGAGTTGAATTCTCGATACAGCAGCTCTCTTTGCTATCTGTGTAGCTGTTCTTCAACATCTCCATGGCAAGAACTCTACCTGTCCAGGTAGCCTCCTCTATCACTGGGGAGCTGGGGATTGAGCACAAGGAACAGAAGCCACCATTCAGCACCTTCCACCTTTGACTAGTCCTAGGTGTAACTTCTGAGTCTACACAGGAAGCAAGAATGATCCTATATGACATCTTCCTGGTAGCTGTGGATACCACAACCCCATATATCTCCACCCACCCACCCCCACCATCGTCTCTCCAGTCAGAATATTCCTCTGTGCAACAAGATTTTGGTATCTCTTATCTGGGCAGTCTAGGCACTTTACTAAGCATGAGGGATTTAGACAAATCAGAATGTTTAGTTCCATTGATGGATATTTTATAGACTGTTAACCAACCTGTGCCATTCATTGTGCTCAGCTCCAGGAACACAAAGATAATGTAGAAGCATCTCTCATCCCTGGGAGTTTAGACAGGAGTGAAACAATCCCATAAAATGACAGGTCGAACACACATTCCTGTATCCCTTCTTTTGACCTCTCTAAAACTATAGGAAATGAGTTTTTAAACAAACAGCCAAACACAGCCATTAACAAGCAATGATGAAAAGAGGCTGTCCGCAGGGAGAAGCTTCCTTTCAATTCTAGAAGACCAAAGAATGTAGAGCTGTGAGGTGGCTGTGCTGAAGACACAGGAAGCATTAGCTTAGAGTGCCCCGAGAAGGGGTGGAGAAGGAACGTTTCTTCTCCTTGGCGAAGCCCCGAGAGGTCATCTTTAAAGGTCTTGCTGTGGCAGAAGCAGGAATGGGAGCTGGGCCAAAATAGAGGAGCTAAAGTCTGCTTATGTAACAGTCCATGGGCCATTACACACCCACACCAAACAAAACGTTACATTCAGGGTTTTATCCTTCAACCAGGAGGTTGTCTCTTCTCAGGACAACCGAGGGTTCCTGCATACAACAACCAGCTCTCAGCCAAGCTCAGCTACAGAATCACCTCACCCACATGGTTATACCTCCCAAATGATCAAATCTTTCTTTTCTTGTATTTTTGAGAGGCAGGGTCTTCCTGTAGCCCCGGATGGCCTGGAGCTCACTATCTGGACCAGGCTGGCCTCGAACTCACAGAGATCTGTGTGTCTCTGCCTCCAGAGTGATGGGATCAAAGGCATGCACCAACACCATCAACTAATTTTTTTAAGACTTATTTTTATTTTATTTATATGAGTGTTCTGTCTACATGTACCCACGGAGTGGGTAGTGCCCACGGAGGCCAGAAGAAGGCATCAGACCTCCTGGAACTGGAGTTATAGATGGTTGTGAGCCACCATGAGTGGCTGGGAACTGAACCCAGGTCCTCTGCAAGAGCAGCAAATGCTCTTAACTGCTGAGCCATCTCTCCAGCCCCTCAATGTCTTATGTTTAAATATGAATAATACAGCCCCAAATGTCCCACCCCCCAAGGACAGTCTCTAGGAAGATTGAAACTGAGGGAAAGAGAAAAAGAAGACCCTGGAGGAAATAGAAAGGAACAGAAAAAACTGAAAATACAGCAAGCAAGCCTCTCATTCCGGTCCACAGGAACAGCACTGAGAAGGGGATCAGGACGAGAAGATGCTGTTGGAAATGAAAACATTTTAAAATGGCTGGCAAAGGAAAATATTCCATACAATGGACGTTAGGGCAAGAGATTCTCCCAGAAAGTAAAATTATAGAAATTCAGTAGAATTGGAAGATTGAAGTTGAGGAAATCTCCCAGAAGCAGGATAACAAGACAGATGGAACAGATAATAGGAATAAAGAGAGAATCAATTTGGAAGGCTCAGACTGGACCAATGGGCATTCTAGAAAGAGAGAACGGAGAAAACCGAGGAGAGGAAATGATCAAATGAATAATATAGGAAGATCCTCAGCCCTGAAACTTAGAGTCTTTAAAGAGCTTGTTGAGCTGAATCAGTCCACAGCTGTCAGCCTCAAATATCGGAGACAAAGAAAATAACCAAATAATTCCAGAAAAAAAAAATCCCACATTAAAGTGACATGGAATTTTTTCATGGAAATGTTAGACTCCGGGCCTTTAAAATTCAGAGGAAAAATAACATGAATTCAATAGCCAGAGAAATGGTCATCAAGCATTAGGATAGAACAAGGGCATTTTTCAGATATGTAAGGACTTGCCGGGCTCTTTAAGAAAGTTATTAACAATGCCCTTCAAGCTAGGTCTGAAAGGACAGATCTGTAAGCCTAGCTACTCTTGAGGCTGAAGCAGGAGGATCGCAAGTTCAAGAACTGCCCTAGGAACAGATTGAATTCAAGGCCACCCCAGGAAATTTAGTGAGACCCTATCTCAAAGTCAAAAAGAGAGCCAGGGCTGAGTGTAGAATTCTTGCCTAGCATATAGAAGGAAAATAGCAAGCCAAGAATGGAAGATGGAAAAGCCTAGAAACAGCATCTCCAACACTGGAGGGCCACTTGGAGAAATCCCAGGCTGTCTCAGGTTGACAGCTATGGCACGTGGGGTGCCACGGTCCAGTTTGAAGCCTTACGACAGGGGTTATGACACAGAGTGATCTGAAAAGGGAGACTCAGTAACTACAGGAGTGCCACGGCTATGAAGAAAGCATGAATGAGGCGTGCTTAAAGCACATCATGGCAAAAGACAAAGCCACTGTGAAAGTCCAAAGTGCTGCATGCACAAACGAGACTCAGTCCTCGTTAGAATGTGAGCGGCTGGACAGCCCTTTGTTGTTCTGGCTGAGGAAGCTTTACAGCAGTAATGATTTTTGCTATAATGGAGCTATCTCATTCCAAGTTTAAAGTACACCTGGATCTATCTGGTCAGCCTGTGTAGCAGTCAGTCTAACCCTGTCACTGACCCATGTGTAGATTTAAGTGTAAGTGAGTTTCCCAGAGTGGTAGTGCATCCCTTTAATCCCAGCACTCAGAGGCAGAGGCAGCAGGCGGATCTCTGTTTATTTGAGGCCAGCCTGTTCTACATAGAGAGTTCTGGGCCAGCTTGGATTACAGGGAGACCCTGTCTCAAAATGACAATTAATTAATTACTTAATTAAATGTATTTCTTTTCTTTCTTTTTTTTGGTCTATATTGGAGGGGTTTTTGGGTTTTTGTTGTTGTTGTTGTTGTTGTTGTTGTTGTTGTTTTTGAGAAAGGGTCTCCCTGTAGCCCCAGCTGACCTGGAATTCTTTGTAGATCAGGCTGTCCTTGAATTCACAGAGATCTGCCTGCCTCTGCCTCCTGAGTGCTGGGGCTAATGTGTACAAAATGTAGTTTTCATCAAAAGCTCCAGCTGACAGGCTTCATGATAGCTTGGAAAAGTGCTGTGGGTCTGGGTAGCAGGAGAGAGGGCTAACTTCTTAAAATGGGACTTTGTTTCTGAAGACTTAAAAAATAATTTACGTACTTCTGAGATAAGGTTTCACTATATAACCCTGGCTGGCCTTGAACTCACAGAGAGCTGCCTAGTTCTACTCCTGAGTGCTCATGGATTTGATACCATGCCTGGCAAAAAAAAAAATATTTTTGAAATTTCATTTATTTGTGTGTGTATGTGTGTGTATGTTTAATGTGTATGGGTGTGTGTGTGCACATGTGGGGCACAGTGCACATGCAGGGGGTCAGAGAACAATTGAAGGGAGTTAGTTCTCCTACCATGTGAGACCCAGGGATCGAACTCAAGGAGTTGGGCTTAGTGGCAAGTGTCTCTACCTGCTGAGCTGTCTTACTGGCCCTCAATTAATTTTTTCGTTGTTTTGTTTTTGTTTTTGAGATAGGATCTCCCTTTAGCCCCAGCTTGCCTGAAACTTGCTATGTAGACCAGGCTAGCCTTGAGCAAGGTAGCATATGCCACCACCCCTGGCCTTATTTTAACTACTTTTTTATTTGCATGAGTATATTGCCTGCATGTATATAGTGCACCCTTGTGCAGTGCTTGTGGAGGTCAGAAGAGGGTGTCAGATCACCTAGAACTGGAGTTATGGACAGTTGTTAGCTGCCACACAGGTGCTGGGCATCGAACCTGGTCCTCTTCAAGAGCAGCCAGTGCTTTTAATCACTGAGCCATCTCTCCAGCCCCTTATTTTCCTTTTTAAATTTCTGCTTCTGAAGATTTTTTTTCATGATTTGTACATATGTTTATATGAAAGATCTCAAATTAAACTTTAGTTTCAAAAAATTGAGTCTTTGTTCTCTAATTGATTCTGCAGTGGCACTGTTTAGATAGTCTTGACAATGAAATGTTATTTAACCAAAGATAGTAGATAAACTGGAGAATCAAACTGTGGGCCGTGAGACAGAACTGAATCCTCATTTGTGTATAAGGAGAAAAAATAATGTTTA
This sequence comes from Rhizomys pruinosus, assembly GCA_009823505.1. Classification (NCBI taxonomy): domain Eukaryota; kingdom Metazoa; phylum Chordata; class Mammalia; order Rodentia; family Spalacidae; genus Rhizomys; species Rhizomys pruinosus. The sequence goes on from VZQC01015004.1 coordinate 8,290,442, forward strand.
CATCTGATACATCAAGAAATAGCATTATAAACACATTACTTAGAGTTATGGAAGTAAATACTAGAAGAAATAGCTGAAAGAATTAAAAACAGTTGTCTCTAGGATAGAAGGGGGAAAGGCGGGCCTGGATTTTTATTCATTTTCAGCCTTTTGATAAAATTTGATACTGCACATATTGGCTTGATAACCATGTAAAATCAAAATAGGCTAAGTTGAGGGGTGGAGAGATGGCTCAGTGGTTAAGAGCACTGGCTGCTCTTGCAGAGGACTTGATTTAGGTTCCCAGCACCCACATGGCAGCTAACATCCATATCCCCAGTTCCAGGGGATCCAGTGCCCTCTTCTGGCTTCTGCTGACATTGCATGAACATGGTGCATGTATATATACATGCAAGCAAATCACTCATACACATAAGATAAAAATAAATTCAAAAAACTTAAAAATACAGTCAGTAGTAAGCAATGGTCTTTGAAAGAAGACGTAGGCAACCTATACCAAGAGGTTGGTAGTGGTTGCAAAGACCAACACAGTACTACAACTATGCTCAAGGACACTAAAGCAGGGTTTATAATGGGAACATGGTAGATGAATAGAACAGGACCCCAGGATGCCATTGAGTAGGCCTGTCAGGAACTTGGATTTCACCATGATAGTAACGGGGAACCACATGTGGGTGTTAAGAAGAAAGGTAGTTAGAATTTAATTTCTATTTTGGAAAAAATACCTTAGTGGCAATAAAGCCAAAAGCTAATTCTAGAAGGCCCCAGGAAGCAGAAGACTCCATTTAAGTGTCCCTGCACCTAGCTCAGCCAGGGCTCAAGGTCTGAACTATGGCCATGATTCAGGTAGGAAGAAGCACATTCAAGCAAATATTTAGAAAGTCAATGGTGTGGCAAGACTTGAGTTGATAGATGGGCAGGAGGAGAGGGGAGTGTGATTTACACCAGAGAAACCAGCATATTACATGCGGCGGGCTCAGTGAGGCGGAAGTGGTTGCTGAGCATGCCATGTCTGAGATGCTCGCAGGAAGCTCAGTGGAACTGAGTAAGAGACACTGCAATGTACAAACTAAATGCCAGAGGGAAGAAAAGTCAGTTCTGGAGCTGTGGCTGAGGGAGCCATCTGCCTAAGAGCAACAGAGGAGAGCCCAGAGCAACTGAGGCAAGGGCCCAGAGGAGAGCCCAGAGCAACAGAGGCAGGGCACAGAGGAGAGTCCAGAGCAACAGAGCCAGAGCCCAGAGGGAGCCTCCCGTGGGCCTGGAAAGCTGGACCAGGGACAAAAATACCTGGATTTTAGTACTTAAAGGGCAGGTTAAGCCAGGAACGGTGATGTACATCTATAATCCCGAGGTGGAGGCGGCAGGATCCGCAGCTCCACTGGGAGATCTTGTCTCAAATAAAATGAAAATGCAGAGTGGACTAATAGTACTGTGCATGACTAACTCTCCATACGTTGACACATCTTTTCTTTTTTCTTTTTCTTTTTTTTCTTTTCTTTTCTTTTTTTTTTTTTTTGAGACAGGGTCCCTATAGCCCCAGCTGGCCTGGAACTCACTCTGTAGATCAGGTTGGCCTTGAACTCACAGAGATCCGCCTGTCTCTGCCTCCTGAGTGCTAGGCATGCACCACCATGCCCGGCTTAAAGACCGTTCTTAGCTGCCATATGGGTGCTGGGAATCGAAACCCGGTCCTCTGCAAGAGCAGTTGGCGCTCTTAACCGCTGAGCCATCTCTCCAGCCCTAATGCATCATTTGTATTTCCTCTACTGTGAAATACTTATTTTGTGTTTTATTTTTCTATTTCTATTATTTATTGAAAGCCAAACTCATCAGCTAGCTTAATGATAAAACTACAGAAGGAGTCCCACTAGAATAAGGAGCAGTAAGATGAAGTAGTAATTAAAGCAGTTAAATAAGAAAAAGAAATGAAGCGCCAAATTGGAGAACAAGAAGCAAAATTGTATCTTTAATGCCAAATGATCTGATTGCATAACTTGAAACTCTAGGAGAAACAACAGAAAAACTTGCAGCTAAGTAAGAGTTTTATAAGATCGGTGATATGAAATTAATAGCATTCTCCAAACAACAAGCTTAAAAAATACAATGGAAGGGAAAAACAAATTTCAATACTAATAAAGATGTAGGAATCACAGGAAGGACTTAAAACACTGCTGAGGAAAACAACAGAAAGTACAAAATAGAAATGAAAAATCTTGTTCTTCCCCCTGTAGTCGCTGATCCTAAGTATTACAAAGATGTTCATTTGTCTTACGTCTGATATTTAATTACTTGGGTATCTTTTGTCCTTAGAATTAGACAAGTTTATCCTTAAATGTTGGTGGAAAAATAAGCACTCAGGGACAGCCAGGAAATTTTGTTAGGTTATCTTAGAAGAGATCATCTCTGTGCTTTGTGAAAACATAATTAAAATAAAGAAGTATTGGAGATGGTTCAGTCAGAGCAGAATGAAGAGTGCAGAAATAGAGCTGAATTAACACAGGAATTTAACATTTCCTAAAATGGCATCACATATCAGAGGGGTGAGACAGATTGTTCAGAAGTTAAAAATTAAGTCACAAAAGTACTAGAAGACAACATGGAGTTCATATACATGTATATATATAATCTTTGGGGAGGGTTTTTTTTTTTTTTGAGACAGGGTCTCCCCAGATGGCATGGAACTCACTCTGTAGACCAGGCTGGGCTTGAACTCACAGAGATCCACCTGCCTCTGCCTCCCGAGTGCTAGGATTAAAGGCGTGCACCACCATGCCCAGCTTAAAGATGGTTCTTAGCCACCATGTGGGTGCTGGGACTCAAACCCAGGTCCTCTGCTAGAGCAGTCGGTGCTCTTAACTGCTGAGCCATCTCTCCAGCCCCCCCCCCGTGGGGGGGGAAGCTTCTTTTTTTAAACAAGGTCTTATTCTGTAGCTCAGGCTGACCTGCAACTTGTGATAAACCTGCCCTTAGGATCCCAAGTGCTGGGATTACACACATGTGCTACCATACCCAGCTCTCTCTCTCTCTCTCTCTCTCTCTCTCTCTCTCTCTCTTTCTTTACCTCCATATATATATTATATAAAATACATAGAATACATATATACACAGTCTTGGAGTAAGGGGAGGCCTGGTGGCATAAATAAAAGAATGAATAAACTTGGCCAGGCGTGGTGGCGCATGCCTTTAATCCTAGCACTTGGGAGGCAGAGGCAGGCAGATCTTTGTGAGTTCAAGGCCAGCCTGGTCTACAGAGTGAGTTCCAGGACAGCTGGGGCTACAGGGAAGTCCCTGTCTTGGAAAAAGACCAAAAAAAAAAAAAAAAAAAAAAAAAAAAAAAAAGAATGAATAAACTCACAGTATAAAATATCACACTTGAGCTGGGAGTAGTGGTGTATGCCTTTAATCTCAACACTTGGGAGGCAGAGGCAGGTGGATCTCTGTGAGCTCCAGGCCAGCTGGGGCTATAGGGAGACCCTGTCTCAACAAACAAACAAACACCATGTCTCAAAAAAATAATAAAAAAACAACAACAGCAGCAAAATCCATACTTACAGGTCAAGATGACTCAGCATGTAAAGGCACTTCTCACCAAGTTTGACAACTGAGCTCAGTCCCAAGAACCCACATGATAGAAAGAAAGAATCAACCTCTGTAGGTTGTTCTCTGATCGCCACAAGAGCAGAGGTGTGTGCATCTGCCACCCTGACTCTGAATACAAGAATTAAAAAAAAAAATTAAAGAACATATTTATGCAGGGGGGAAAAGGCACATATAAATAAGGTAAAATAATAAGTGATAACTTGCACAAAGATATTTGCAAACATGAACAGCAGACAAAGGCTTACTTATTTCCATATAAAGAGCCACTATACAAATCAATATGAAAAGTGGACAAAGGATGTAAATAAACTGCACTGGTATAGAGAACTGCATTGTTCTTACACATAAAAAAGATATTCAACCTCATTTGTAATGAGAGAAATACAAAATGGCAATACAGTACCATTTCTCATCCATTAAACACTCAACAAAAGGGATGGGGCTATAGCTCAGGTATACAGTGCTTGGCTAGAATGCATGAGACTATGTTCCATCCCTAGCCCTGCACACATAAAAGCAACACATCAGCCAAGATAGAGATATTGAGGCTCATCCATATATTATTGATGGGACAATAAACTGGCTTGACCAAGATCTGCTGTCATATAGAAAAGATGAAAATGGAACATTATATAGCTCATGCTATCTGCTATTTGAGTCAACAAGAACAAAAGGCACAAGATGGGCATGGTGGTGCACAACTAAAATCCCTGCACACAGGAGGCTGAGACAGGAGGATTGTGAGTTCAAGGCCAGCCTCAACTACATAGCAAAAGGAACCAAAGAGAAACACATTTTGAATAGATACAGAGTACTTTGGGCAGAAGTATACAAAGTACAGGCTAAGGACCATCTTTAACCCCAGTTCCAGAGGAATCCGACGCCCTCTTCTGACCTCCACGGCATTGCACGACACAGGTGAACAAACCTACATGCAGACAATACACTCATACACATAAGAAGTAAAAAATAGAGCTAGGCGTGGTGGTGCATGCCTTTAATCCTAGCACTTGGGAGGCAGAATCTTTGTGAGTTCAAGGCCAGGCCAGCCTGGTCTACAGAGCAAGTTCCAGGACAGCTGAGGCTACAGGGAGACCCTGTCTTGAAAAGACCAAAAAAAAATCATAAATAGCCAGGCACACACCTTTAATTTCTGCACTCAGGAGGCAGAGGAAGACAGATATGTATGAGTTCAATGCCAGCCTGGTCTACATAGTGAGTTCCAGGCCAGCTGGGGCTACAGGGAGACACTGTCTCAAAAAGACCAAAAGAAAATCATAAATAAACATACTAAAAATAAATCTGATTGGACTTAAAGCCCACTAAAAAGAAAAAAAATCTGAAAGTATAGAAAGATTTAAAGGAAAGCAAAATCGCCGGACGTGGTGGCACAGGACTTTAATCCCAGCACTCGGGAGACAGAGGCAGGAAGATCTCTGTGAGTTCAAGGGCAGCCTGGTCTACAGAGCAAGTTCCAGGCCAGCTGGGGCTACAGGGAGACCTTGCCTCAAAAACAAAGCAAAGTCTACCATCAAGTCTTATCCGTAGAAAAGTCACACTAGTATTTTGATGTATATTCTTCCAGATATTTTAAAAAATATTTTTATAGATTTTTAATTTTATGTGTATGAGTGTATTGCCTGCATGCATGTAAGTGCACCGTTGTCATGCAGTGGCTAGGGAGGTCAGAGGTGGGCACTGGATCCCCTGGAACTGGAGTTATAGGCAGTTGTTAGCATTATGTGGGTGCTGGGGACTGAACCCAGGCCCTCTGCAAGAGCAGCCAGTGTTCTTAACCACTCAGCCATCTTTCCGGCCCCTCCAGATATTTCTTGGTATGTTATTTTGGAGTGGCATCTTACCCTCCTTGTACGTGACTTTTAATCTGATTTTTTTCTTTCAACAACATCTCTTTCTATATTAATACATTTAAATCTACATCTTCCTTTTATTATTTTTTAGTTTTCATACAAGGATGTATTAGCCGGGTGTGGTGGCGCACGCCTTTAATCCCAGCACTTGGGAGGCAGAGGCAGGTGGATCTCTGTGAGTTCAAGGCCAGCCTGGTCTATATAGTGAGTTCCAGGCCAGCTGGGACTAAAGGTAGACCCTGTCTCAAAAAGACAAAAAAAAGAGTATCTATTGTATGTTGAGAATACTTTCCCTCATCTCTCCACCTCCCCATTTCCTCCCCCTCTCCTGTTGGTCCTCTGTCTCCCACAGCAGTTTGATTTTTACTTTCATGTGTCTTAGTTTCTTTTCTTGTTGCTGTGATAAAATAACCCAACAAAAAGCTACTTAAGAGAAAAGGGGTTTATTGCACTCACAGTTCCACTTACAGTCCATTGTTGCTGGGAGGTCAAGGCGGCAGGAATTTGAAGCAGCACATTATATTAATAATAGTCAAGGGCAGAGAGCAGTGACTTAGTGCATTCACACAACCTTTGCTGACCTGAAGCAGAGGGAATGGCATCCCCCACATCGGGCTGGTCTTCCCACATCAATTAACATATCAAGATAATCCCCCACAGATATTCTTAGAGGGCCTTCTCCCAAGTGAGTTTGCCAAGGTGACAATTAACTATCAAACATCATGAATATAGTTTTATGTAAAATCTAGGATCCACAAATGAAAGAAATATGTATTTGTTTTTCTGAACCTGGCTTCTCAATTACCAATTATATCTTTCTTTCTTTCTTTCTTTCTTTCTTTCTTTCTTTCTTTCTTTCTTTCTTTCTTTCTTTCTTTCTTCTTTTTTTCTTTTATTTGGGGAGGGACTTTTTGTTTGTTTATTTTGAAACAGGGTCTCCTTGTAGCCCCACTTTGCTGTGTAGACCAGGTTGGCCTCATTCTTACAGATATCTGCCTGTCTCTGCCTCTGGTATGCTGGGAATAAAGGTATCACTACCCGTCTGGCTCAATGTAGTTTTGATTTTCTCTGATGGCTAGTAAGGGTGAACATTTTCTCATGTCTCTATATATTAACCATTTGTTCTCTCTCTCTCTCNACTTCTTAAAACTCTTGAAATTTCCATAATGATGGGGAGATAGCAGCATCTTTTGTTAAAATACTTTATTTTTCCTCTTTCCTGATAGAGCTTGCTTTTAGACACTTTGAATTGCTGAAAGTGGGTGGTGGGTGGGTGTGTTAATTGGATAAGACTGAAAACCCTCTGCCAGGACTGGTGATTGCCAGAGAAGAGTACCATATGATTAGAAGGCAGCTGTCAGCTCCACTGCCTCTCCTACTCTGACATCTCAGGATACTTTATAAGCAGTCCTAAGAGGGAAGCTCATGGCTCTAAGTGACTATATTAAAAAATCGGAAAGAGCACAAATAAATGACTGCAACTCAAGACTCTTGAAAGGCAACAACAGATGAAACACAACCCAGCAGACAACAAGAAGAAATAAAAAAAAAAAATCAGCAGAAATTAATGAACTAGAAGAAAAGAAAAAAATACAAAGAATCAATGAATTAAAGAGCTGGTTCTTTGAAAAGATAAACAAGATAGACCCTTAGCCCAGTTAACCAAAAGAAGAAAACAAAACAAGCAACTCCAAATCAGAGACGAAAGGGGAAACATCACAATAGACAATAAAAATATTCATTAACTGTTGCCTAATCTCAACTGAATTCCTCCTGGGGTTGAAAACCTGACTGGAGCCAAAACATTATACAAGGAACTACCCCCAAAGTGGATCTGTACGTATAACTTATTTATATCTGACCAACAAGCCCTACTGAGCGTCATACTTCTGCTGTCTACATAAATCTCTCTTCATGTCATGTTCTGAAGGTGAGGAGAGACATGTTAGAATGGTATCTATCCATCCTGGCATTTTCCCATTTACATCTAAGATTTGGCCCAAAAAATAAGCTAAAGTTTGGATTTTTTGTTTTGTAAGTGGCGTAGACCATTCGTGATCAGTGGGGAAAGCCATCACTTTTTAGGTAATGGAAGAGAAGTAGAACATCCCAAGTGTGACCACAGTGAATGGAAATGTGTGGAAGAGAACAGGACCTTGGGGTAAGTCTGCTTATGAACAGGATTCTATAGCATGAACGCAGGTTAAGGGTGACTTTGAAAACAGGTCCGCAGCTTGATTTTAGCTTTGCAGCCTTTACAAAGCATGGTTCACTACACGTAAAGCGAGGGACTGTAGTAAGTCCTTGGCTTCTGTTGGCTTTTTTAAAGATTCCTGTTTTTTTGTTTTGTTTTGTTTTTTAAATTTTATTTATTTTTGTATGTGTATGAATGTACTGTCTGCATGTAGGTTTGTGCATCCATGTCGTGCAATGCTGCGGAGGTCAGAAGAGGGTCTTGGATTCCCCTGGAACTGGAGTTCTTCTGGAATTGGAGTTACAGATGGTTCTTAGCCGCCATGTGGGTCGAACCTGGGTCCTCTGCAAGAGCAGTCGGTGATCTTAACTGCTAGGCCATCTCTCCAACCCCTCTGAGGTTTTTTTTTTTTGTTTTTTTTTTTATAAAGACAGCCTTTTCAACAAATAGTGCTGGGAAAACTGGTTATCCACATGCAGAAGAATGAAACTAGATTCTTGTCTCTCATTTGGTCCAAAAATCCACTCCAAATGGATCAAAAATCTCAATATAAAACCCGAAACTCTGGAACTGTTAAAAGAAAAAGTAAGTAAAACACTTCACAATATAGGTATCTGCAAGAACTTCCTCTCATGTGCACCTGCGTTTAGGGCTGCCAACTCAGAATTAGATAACAATAACATTTCAGGGAGCTAGTCCATGAAGAAAACTGATTCTCTCCCCTCAGTATCCATTGGTCGCCTGCAGTTCTTCATCTTGAGGTGGGGTCCTTTGAAGCTTCTCCTATCCACCTTGATATGTCAACTGGTTTTGTCATTATATGCAGATCACAGCTTCCCTATAATGTCTAGAATCCACATACGAGCAGCCTGTGTCTGGTCCCCTGGCTCTCACATCCTTCCCACCCCCTCTTCCACAATGTCCCCTGAGTCTTAGATGTTGAAGTTGCATTGCAGATGTGTCACTTAGAGCTGGGCACCTCAAAGACACATATTCTCTGCATTTGACAAGTTGTGAAATTTTGTAATAGTCTTCATTAGTTGCAAAGAAAAGCTTCTTTGGTGAGTGGTGGGAAGTACACGTCTCTGTAAATATAAAGGCATGTATTTAGAATATAGTTAAGAAATTACACTGGTCTAGGGAAGTGTCAGAAGTGGGTTTTTTTCTAGGGTCTATGACATTTCCAGCCATGTGTATTTGGCTATGTTTACAGTACTGCACATGAGTTCCCTCCCACTGAGTGGCTCTTAAGTTCAACTACACAGCTGTTGATTTCCCCCCAAGAGTGCCACTACTGCACCAATAGAGATTGTGTAATGGGATTATTATTGTTATGGTTCACAAGCTTTACAGCTGGGTAGGATCATTGATTGGTTTTCTTCCTTGGCAGCTTGCAGAGTACCTTCTGATACTATAAGTGTCTTCAGGTAGGAGGCTTCCAGATCAGTCCCAGATCAATTGTGTCTGAAGTATGTCATGTCTTCAACAATAGGGTCTTACCTTCAAGTTCTGGGAGGCAATCAAGGCCTATGTTACTTTGTGGCAATAGCCTATGTTATTTTGGGAGTCTCTTGGTCGCCCTGACCAACAACTTGAAGGGAGCTTTCCCTGCCTGGCTCTGTGATTTTTGTTAGCTAGCCCTCAGCTACACACATGTGGTTCTTCTCTTTCCCTCGGCACAGCCCTTCCTGTTCCCTCCCCAGCTAAAGCACCCCACGTTTCCGCTCCGCCCGTCTCCTACCCCGCCTTGCTCAAGCTCCTTCTTCCCATTTGGCCTGCGGTTCCTTTCCATTTTCGTGGCTCCTGTGGTTGCATCAGGACATATATACTCACATCTAAAGATTTGGGCTGGGTGTGGTGGTACACACCTTTAGTCCCAGCACTCAAGAGGGAGAGGCAGGAGGATCTCTGTGAGTTCAAGACCAGCCTAGTCTACATAGAGAGCTCCAGGCCAGCTGGGGCTATAGGGAGACCCTGTCTCAAAAAAAGACCAAAAAAAAAAAAAAAAGATAGGACAGAGAACACACAGGACACTTGTTTTGGGGTCTGTGTTACTTTATTTGGGCCTTTTAAATTAATTTTAGATAAATTACATTTACAGGGCTAGAGAGATGGTTCAGCAGTTAAGAGTACTGGGTGCTTTTTTTAAATTTTATTTATTTTTGTATGTGTATGAATGTACTGTCTGCATGTAGGTTTGTGCACCTGTGTCGTGCAATGCCGCAGAGGTCAGAAGAGGGTCTCGGATTCCTCTGGAACTGGAGTTCTCCTGAAATTGGAGTTACAGATGGTTCTTAGCCACCGTGTGTGTGCTGGGGATCGAACCCGGGTCCTCTGTAAGAGCAGTCGGTGCTCTTAACCGCTAGGCTATCTCTCTAGCCCAGCACTGGGTGCTCTTAAAGAAGACCTGAGTTCAAATCCCAGGACCCACATGATGGCCAACAATCATCCATAACTCCAGTTCCAGGGGATCTGATGTCCTCCGTAGGCATTGCACAACACAGGTCACTTACACACATGCAGGCATAACAACCACACATATGGGGCTGGAGAGATGGCTCAGTGGTTAAGAGCACTGGTTGTTCTTACAAAAGACCCAGGTTCAAATCCCAGCACCCACATGGCAGCTAACAACTGTCTGTAACTCTTCTGTCCTTCTCAGGCATTGGACGATATGGTTGAACTTAAACACATGCAGACATAACACTCATACACATGAAATAAAAATAAAGAAAAAATGTAAAAAGAAAGAAAAAACAATCATACACATAAAATAAAAATAAATAAATAAGTTACACTGACTTATTGTGTGTATGTGTGTATGTATGTGTGTGTAGATTTAAATCCAAATTCCACATCTGAAAGATAATAAGTACGATTTACCTTTCTAAGTCTGGTTTGCTTCAATCTTTGCTATTTTTACACCCTGAAAATTAAATCCTATTTTAAAAATTTATATTTATTTATTAATAAGGCTACATATTTGCATTTTTTATTTTATTTATTTTTTATGTGTATGAATGTACTGTCTGCATGTAGGTTCGTGCACCCATGTTATGCAATGCTGTGGAGGTCAGAAGGAGGTGTCAGATTCCCCTGCAACTGAAGTTAAAGATCGAACCTGGGTCCTCTGCAAGAGCAGTTGGTGCTCTTAACTGCTAGGCCACCTCTCCAGCCCCTATTTGCATTTTTTTTTTTTGAGACAGGGTCTCCCTATAGTCCCAGCTGGCCTGGAACTCACTCTGTAGACCAGGCTGGCCTTGAACTCTGCCTCTGCCTCTGCCTCCTGAGCGCTAGGATTAAAGGTGTGCACCACCATGCCCTGCTTAAAGAAGGTTCTTAGCTTCCATGTGGGTGCTGGGAATCGAACCTGGGTCCTCTGCAAAAGCAGTTGGCACTCTTAACCACTGAGCCATCTCTCCAGCCCCACATATTTGCATTTAAAATTTTTTATTTAATGCATATGAGTGTACTGCCTGGCGTGTGTGTGTGTGTGTGTGTGTGTGTGTGTGTGTGTCACGCAATGCCTGCAGACGTCAGAAGCAAGCATCAGATTCCCTTGGAACTGGAGTTATAGATGGTTGTTAGCCACCATGTGGGTACCAGGAGTAGCCTTAACCACTGAGATATCTCTCCAGCCCCATATTTGCATTATTTTATTAAAAAAAAAAAACTTACTGGGCTAGAGGTGTAGCTTAGTGGTAAAGTACTTGCCTAGTATGTACAAGGTCTGAGTTTGATCCCTGGCACCTCTCTCTCTGTGTCTCTGTCTCTGTCTCTGTCTCTCTCTCTTTCACATACACACGCACACACACACACACACACACACACACTATATCTTAAGGACATTTATCTTGGTGTGTCATATTGGAAATATTTTTCCTAGCAGGGATTTATAATTCACATGATATTTAAATCTTTCTATCATAGAAAGCTTTAAGTATCTGTAATTAAGGCAGAATCTTGTAATGAATTCCCACATCCCCACCACCCAGTTTGAACTGTCATTAACAGTTTCGTTTCATCTCTGCTGCTCCGAAGTTCCCTCTATTATTTTGAAGCAAATCCCAAGCATCATATCATCTTTTCCTGCAAACATCATTTTTCTGTAAACATTTCTGTTATGTGGTGTCTTTGACATATGGAAGGAATTTGTGTTTCAGTAAATCAAATCAAATCAGAAGCAAGCAGTCTTCCTGTTACCCCGACTGCATTTCTTCAATGGCCATTCTGTCCCCGGCCAACTTGAAATGCCAGTTGGATTTTCTGTCCTGTTCCTTTGATCTGTTTCCCCTGACACTGGGACCTTACTGAGGCAATTACTATGAGCTTAGAGATATATTCTTTTCTTATTTGATCTGACAAGCGTACCCGGCTCCCATTCAGCCTTTTTTCCTCCAAGTTTTATGAATTTCGTCACTGTTCTTTGTCTAGATAACGACAGATTCCTTAAATCAGGTTCTACTCAAAACTCAGTTGAGCCTTTGATTGCCATAGTGGAAGTTTTTAGGTGAGTTGAAGGAAGATTAACATTTTTACAATATAGAATCTTCCTGATTTGAAACAAGCCAGGGTGCCTGATTAATTCGAATTGTTATGTGAAGTATGAGCCTTTATTCATGGCCTGTACTCTGCTGGTTGAGATTCCTCTTTGACTACATAATTATTTGTTTATTCTCTGTGCTGTGGCTCTAGCGTCCAGGGCCTAGCTCATGAGCCTTATCTCTAATCCTGTCCTCTCCTGATATTTTATATTAAGCTTGCTATTGTGAGTGAAATCTTTTTTCTCATTATGTTTTCTTGCTGGTTCTTAACACTAGCTGGAAAAGCCAATAACATTTCCAGTATTTCTTTTGGATTTACCGGCTTTTTCCAACTCATCAATTAGAATAATTTTTACCTCATCTTCAAGTTTACTATAGAGTGAATCGGATTTTTAACTCTCCCTGTAGAATAATGATAATGCTTTTTCTTTTCCTCTAATGCTATATTGACTGACTGGAACTTCCAGATAACGTGATGATTCCTGATTGCTCCATCAAGGACAGCCTGTGCGATCACAAGGTAGTGTTTCTCATCTTTAAGAATGACCTTGACTCCTGGCTTAGATTTGTTCTTTTTTTTTTTCTTTTTTTTTAATTTTATTTATTATTTTTGTATGTGTATGAATGTACTGTCTGCATGCAAGTTTGTGCACCCGTGTCGTGCAATGCCGCGGAGGTCAGAAGAGGGTGTCGGATTCCCCTGGAACTGGAGTTCTCCCAGAATTGGAGCTTCAGACGGTTCTCAGCCGCCATGTGGGTGCTGGGGATTGAACCCGGGTCCTCTGTAAGAGCGGTCGGCGCTCTTAACCGCTAGGCCATCTCTCCAGCCCTAGATTTGTTCTTTATCCTGTTTTCACCCTACGCTTTGATTTCCAGAGAACTGGACTTTATCAAGTGTCTTCTGGTTTTCTCCCAAGTGGTATACTATTTTTTCTTTGGGCCTATTCCTGAACTAAATTCTAGTAGTAAATTTCCCAACCTTCACAGCCTTCACATTCCTAGGAAAAGCTTCATTTGATCATTTATGTTATTATTTTTATTACTCTTCATCTGGGTTCTATTTGTAATATTTTTTCCCATTAATGTTGGTCTATGAAAGAACAGATCACTGATGGGGCTGGAGAGATGGCTCAGCGGTTAAGAGCACCAACTGCTCTTGCAGAAGACCTGGGCTCAATTCCCAGCATCTACATGGCGGCTAAGAACTGTATTTAACTCCAGTTCCAGGAGAATCTGACTCCCTCTTCTGACCTCCGAGGCATTGCAGGACATGAGTGCACCAACCTACATGCAGACAGTACATTCATACACATTAAAAAATAAATAAATAAAAATTTAAAAAAAGAAGAGGTTACTGTTTCAAAAGGCTTAACTGAGAAGATGAAGAAATGGAGCCAAGATTGCCGAGTGACGTAGAGTTGAGGAAGAGGCCCGTCTAGGACTTGGGCTCTTGGGAGGTACAGGGAGAGAAATGAGAGAGACAGGGTGCCAAGTGGAAGAGGAAGGAAGGGAGAGGGCAGGACGTGGCAGCACAGTGGCCGATGTAGGAAAAGGGACAAGCCATGGTATGAGACTGGACTTAGGGCAGACCAACGAAGACAGGAGGATGCTGGGGTAGGTTACAGGGGGGTCTTCAATAGTCACCAGAGTCAAAGCTGTCCACAAGTTGGGGGAAAAGGCTAAAGGCAAGTCAGAGTTGGAAGTGGTTGGTGAAAGAAGTGAGGCCACTTGTAAGCTTGTTGTAGATGCTGAGGTCCCACTAAGGTTAAAGATTATTATTATTATTATTATTATTACTATTATTGGATCTCATGTAGCTCAGGCTGGCCTTGAACTTCCTATCTAGCTGAGGATGGCCTTGAACTTCTGATCTTCCTGGTCTCATTTCCTGAGTGTTAGAATTATGCCTCACTATACTATGCTCACTGGGACTCGAACTCAGTGCTTCCTGCATGATAGACAGGCACTCTAGCAACTGAGCTACATCTGCGTCCAAATGCTATGCTCTTTGTTTCGTTGGTTTGGGGGTATTTGGGGGCTCAGTTATTGTTGTTTCTACAGTGTTGGGGATTGAACACAGCCTCAGTATAACAGGCAAACACCACGATTAAGCCAAATTCCAAGCCATTGATTGGTTGGAGTTTTTTGACAGAGTCTCATTATGTAGCCCTGGCTGGCCTGCAACTCATTATGCAGAACAGACTGCCTCAAATATGTTGCCGGGTGTGGTGGCGCACGCCTTTAATCCTAGCACTTGGGAGGCAGAGGCAGGTGAATCTTTGTGAGTTCAAGGCCAGCCTGGTCTACAGAGTGAGTTCCAGGACAGCCGGGGCTACAGGGAAACCCTGTCTCGAAAAGACCAAACAAACAAACAAATATGTAGTGATCCTGCCTCAGCCTCCAGAGTGCTGAGATTTCAGGCATGCCCACTATGGGCTCAGACACAAGAGAACATTTTTTGTTTGTGTCATTTGCAAAATGGTGTCTTTCTTTTCTTTTTTTTTTTATTCTGACAGAGCTGTGAGAGTAGACATGGATGGGACAACTGACTCAGAGTCAGGGTTTTGATGGGTGAACGCAGAAGGCAGTCACTGAGGCCAGGGAGGTCTGCAGGTCCTATGCGCTGTCAAGTGTGAAGGCGAGGAGCCACGGCAGGGACACGGGGACATGAAGGCCTCTCTGTGCGAGGCTATCATTGTCTGTCTTTGTTTTATATTTCTGCCTTGAGGCAAAAACTTTCCATTTTAGCCCTGTCACAAAACAAATAGAATGCACCCTGGCTTCGGCTAGATCACTTACATAACGGTTTCATAGTCTGCCACTGCTTGACAGTTACAAAAGGCCTATGCTGTTGGGAGGTTCTATCGGAACACCAGGAAGTATGCTTGCGTGTGTGTGTGTGTGTGTGTGTGTGTATGTGTGTGTGTGTGTGTGTGTGTGTTAGGCGGCTATGAGGGGATCCCAGAGCTCACATGTGAAAGCAGTGTGGGGCACGTAGGGGTCACATGGGAGAGCGGCTTGGGGCACGTGTTTTTTTATAAAATCTTTTTTTTTTAATATTTAAAAAAAAATTTTAATTTATTTCGTATGTGTATGAATGTACTGTCTGCATGCAGGTTTGTGCACCCGTGTCGTGCAATGCCGCGGAGGTCAGAAGAGGGTGTTGGATTCCCCTGGAACTGGAGTTCTGGAATTGGAGTTTCAGACGGTTCTCGGCCGCCATGTGGGTGCTGGGGATCGAACCCGGGTCTTCTTCAAGAGTAGTCGGTGCTCTTAACCGCTAGGCCATCTCTCCAGCCCAGGGGCACGTGTTTTTTTCTCTAACCTTTACTCCCTTCCTTTCCCACTGTCTGTGAACAGCAGCAGCCTCCCTCCACCCTTATTCTCTGCCACTGCAGGCGCTCTCTCTGCTTCCCTTCTGTTGACTAGAAACTTCTAGATAAACACCCCCAAAGCCACTCTCCCCCACCCCCATTTTCACCGGCTTCACCTCCCGGACTGCTCTCCTGGCTCCTCAGAAGCCCCTCTGGTTCCCTGGTAGCGCCCCTTCTCTTTCTTTGCCCTGCCGGGCAGCTCTCCTTCATGCCCCTCCCACCGTAGTGCTCCCTTGCCCTCAGCTCCTCAGACCTCCTCCCACCTGCGCTTAGATGCTGAGTCACTTGCTCTCCCAGCGTCTGACCCAGACTCTCTTCCCCGTGATTATCTCATCTAAATACCAGCGCACCATTTCTTCTGGCCTCGACTTGACTTAAGCTCCTCTCAGGAACCATGTGGCAGTGCAGGTCTTCCCTCAGCCACCTGTGGGCACCCCGCCCCCTCCACAGTGCTTTTCTTTTTTTCTTTTTTAATTTACTGTCGAATTTGGTTTTCTAGTATTTTTTTTAATTTTTTTATTATATTTATTTCTGTATGATGTACTGTCTGCATGTCGGTTTGTGCACCCGTGTCATGCAATGCCGCGGAGGTCAGAAGAGGGTGTCGGATTCCCCTGGAACTGGAGTTCTCCTGGAATTGGAGTTTGAGACGGTTCTCGGCCGCCATGTGGGTGCTGGGGATCGAACCCGGGTCCTCTGTAAGAGCGGTCAGCGCTCTTAACCGCTAGGCCATCTCTCCAGCCCCTCCACAATGCTTTTCTTTCTCCTCCTTTTTAAAAGTTTTTACGTTATGTGTCTCTATGTGTGATGTATATGCACGTGTGCGTGCATGCACACCTGCACACAAAGGCGGGGGGGAGGACGTTGAGTGTCCTGCCTTATTGTTCTCCACCTCATTCCATTCCGCTCACTGAGCTGGAGCTAGGCTGGTGGCCGGGAAGCCCCAGGGATTCTCCTTCTCTGCCCCAACAGTACCGAGCTTGTAGGTGCCATCGACATTGGCCCTGGGGATTCAAACTGAGGTCCTCACGCTTATTCAGCGCTTACTGTCAGCTGAACCATCTCCACAGCCTAGTGTTCTGCTATTTTTGATTGACACATAATTGAAAATGTTCATGGAATGCAGTGTGAATTTTTTGATATGTGTATACATTGTCTAATGATCAGATCAGGCAATCAGCATATCCATCACTCACAATATTTATTGTCTTTGATTGCTGTATTTCAGAATTGCTGGAACAGAGGAGTTCGAATTTTTCACAGTGCTTGTCTATTCTCTTTTAACTGTTACACATCATTACCTTAAAATAATTACAAGGTTAGTTTTTTCCCCTCATGGCAAATGATATATGTTCATGATAGAAAGTTTGGAAAACAGAAATAAAGATAGCAAAAAAAAAAAAAAAAAAAAAAAA
>VZQC01015004.1:8311273-8348773 GCA_009823505.1 Rhizomys pruinosus
AGAAGCGCGCTCGGGCAGAGAGCAGGGAATTCTAGAAGCTTTTTGGGCCATCGAGAGCATAGGCAAGCCGAGCCCAGCGTCTAGAAGCAGAGACCGGACACCATCAGGGCAGGGCCAAAAGAACCAGGCTACCCACCAAACCAACCTACACCATAGCACCCTAGGACGTTGGGTATTTCCTGCCTCCCTGTGTGAATCCACCACCCTTACTTGCATCCTGCTGTGGGAAACCTTCGAAACAATACTGGCTTTTTTTTTTTTTTTTCTTTTTTTTTTAAATTTTTATTTATTTCCGTATGTGTATGAATGTATTGTCTGCATGCAAGTCTGTGCACCCGTGAAGCCGTGGAGGTCAGAAGAGGGTGTCGGACTCCCCTGGAACTGGAGTTCTCCTGGAATTGGAGTTTCAGACGGCTCTCAGCCGCCATGTGGGTGCTGGGGATCGAACCCGGGTCCTCTGCAAGAGCAGTCGGCGCTCTTAACCGCTAGGCCATCTCTCCAGCCCCACAATACTGCTTTGTTATCCTCTATCAGATCTGTTTGGATATTCTAGGTGCTTCAGAGTTTTGTCCACATTTTCTGGTTTTGCCCAATTGCAATATACATTATACACAGTAAAATTCACTTATCAAGTTTGATAAATTTAGTCATTTTAATTGTGTATGCACATGTAAACCCTACCAAGTTGGTGATACAGAACCATTTCATCTCCTTCCACTTTTTTCTTCATACCCTTTTGTAGCCCAAGCCCTCTCCCTACTCCTGGCCTCTGGCTGCCCCTGAGCTTTCTGTCACTATGGTTTTACCTTTTAAAAATGTTTCACATAGATTGACTCGTGCAGTACATAGTGTTTTGTGTCCAGCTTTCTTCACTTAGTGTAAGGTTTTCTGAGATCTCTCATGGTATCGCATCTTTCAGAGCAAGGTAGAGACTGAAATTTGCTTTCTTAAGAAGAGGCCTACTTACTATGATTCCACGTAAGGATTTACAGTGGGATGCTGAACAGATGGCTTAGTGGGTAAGAGCACACACTGTTCTTGCAGAGTACCTGGATTTGGTTTCTAGTACACTTCAGGCAGCTCACAACCCCCTGTAACTCTGCTCCTGCGAGCTCTGATGCCATCTTCTGGCCCCCTCTGGCAACTACACTCACATTCATATTCATATACACACATATGTAACAAATTTTTTAATCTTTAAAAAAAGATAAAAAGAACTTAGTGAGATCATTGCCTTTTTCTTCATCTTTTGTGCTATTTCCATTATATATTTTACTTCTTTTAAGATTTTTTATGTGTCTGTGTCTGTGCCTGCATGCATTTATGTGTACCACATGCATTCAGATACCCAGGGAAGCCAAAAGAGGGCATTGGATCCACTGGAACTGGAGTTACATGTGGCTACATGCCCCTGATGTGGTGTTGGGAACCAAATCTGGATCCTCTGCAAGAACAGTAAGGGTTCTTACACACTAGGCCATTTCTCTAGCCCCATATATTTGACTCCACTATATGCTGCATACTCAACAATATATTTTTTTTGTCTTTTCTTTAAAACAATTAAGCAGGAGAAAAAAACAGTCTTTTACACTCATGCGTACTTACCTCCTGGTGCTCTTTCTCCCGTACATCACAAAGTCTGTCTGGCCCATTTCCACTTCACTAGAAGAACGCCTTTACCCTTGTTCATATATGTTTCTGCTGGCAGTGAATTCTCTCAGCTTTTAATGTTCTGACAGTTTAATCCTCCAGCTTTGAAAAATGTTTTCCCTGGATATAGAGTTTAGAGTTGACAGGCTTCTTTAAGGAGGGGCGTTTGTTTTTGTTCAGCTTTGTAAAGATTTTCCACTGCCTCCTCCCCATTGTCATGAGAAGTCAGACGTGGTGTTGCTCCGTCCCTGCCCATCTCTGGTTTTTAAGCCTTTTCTTTTACGCTTTAATTTTTTTTCAAAGCCAATTTTTTATTGAAGCTCTGTGCATTTCATACAAAATTTCAAATCAAATCTAGACCCGTGCCTCCCTCCCTGCCCCCCACCCCACCAGAGCTCATGCATTCTGCCAAACATGTTTTTCATCTTTCTCAGTCTCTTTCAAAATTCTCGATGCAGAAGTTCACTGTTTCAGTCAGTTCTTTGATGCAGTCTTTTCTGTTGTTGTTGTTATTCCTTCCAATTTGCATCACTCCAAAATATGCACATATGCATGCCACATATATCATAGGTTCCAGCATCTTCAGCTTATGATTTTTTTATTAGGCTGAAAGATGTCATGTTTGAAGGCTCCTCCTTGGCAAGCCCAAACCACCATCAGTTCTGCCCTTGTGCTCCACACTGGGGTTTTCCCCATCCCAAGGTCACCAAATGAGGTCCAGTAAGCACTATGTCCTGTCTTGATCTTCCTGTACTGGTCTCTGTGATACAGCCTGGGTAGTCCAACAATGGCAGTCTATACTCTGAAGAGGCTGAAACCCCAGTAGTAGCTCAGTCCACAAGTTGGATGTCTCAGCAGTCTCCATCTGGCACTGAAGGTTTGGAGGATTCTTGGAGAGACATGAGTCTTCAGTCCATATTGGAATTGGAAGGTTGAAGATCTGTGTCTCATGTCTTTGAAGGATGGCAAAAGCAGTGGCAGCCTTAGGGTAGCTGCACTTGCCAGTAAGACAGGCAAAACAACTGTGCTCTTTTTTTTTTTTTTTTTTTTACTTTTTGTCTTTTTACTAAGATCTCAAGTTTTATACCTGAA
This sequence comes from Rhizomys pruinosus, assembly GCA_009823505.1. Taxonomy (NCBI): domain Eukaryota; kingdom Metazoa; phylum Chordata; class Mammalia; order Rodentia; family Spalacidae; genus Rhizomys; species Rhizomys pruinosus. The sequence continues at coordinate 8,314,016 of VZQC01015004.1, forward strand.
GTACAATTTCTCAAGCCTTATGTGCTGGATAGCTTTAGTGTCAACTTGACACACCTGGGTTCAGGGAGCCTCAGTTGGGGAATTGGCTCCATTGGACTGGCCTGTGGCCACATCTGTGGAGTATTGTCTTGATGGTCGAGCAGTGTGGGAGGGCCCAGCCCACAATGAGTAGTGCCACCCTGGGCAGGTTGTTGTGTACTGTATAAGAAGGCGGGCTGGGCATGAGCCAGGAGAGCAAGCCAGTAAGCAGCATTCCTCCATGGCCTGTGCATCAGCTCCTGCCTCCAGATTCCTGCCCTGAGTTCCTGCCTTGGGCTCCCTAAGTGATGAACTGTGACCCAGGAGATGTAAGCTAAATAAACCCTTTCCTCCCCAAGTTGGTGTTGGTCAGAGTGTTTTGTCACAGCAATGAAAGACAAACTAGAACACCTTACTATTTATTTATTTCTGGTTGTACTTTCCTTTTGGATGTTTAAGGCCACACAGTTAACCCCGATTAACCAAGGTTTTTGTTTCCTCAGGTCAGTTGAGGATCTGGTCCTCAAGGGTCACTCAGGTTTGGGGGGGAGGGAGCCCCTGGCTCCTTTTGGCTTTTCATTTATCAGTTCCATCCACAAAGTCAGGTTTTGCTAGACCAGGCTTCCCTTTTTGAAGCATGAGCAGACTTTCCTTTTTACAAACTGGACACTGGCTGAAGTCCCATTAGTGGATCTCCAAAACCTCTCTGCATAGGAAGACTGGTGACTCACATTTGCAGGACATTTCAAGAGGTGCCCCCATGCATATTCCCCTGGGACTTAGTTGACCTCTGAGGGCAAGGAACAAGATTGTCCCTTAAGACCCTCGGCAAAATTGGTATGGGCATTAAGTATGGTCAGTAAGCATCCAGAAAGGCTAAGTTACACCAGCCTGATACTTTAACTACTGTGTAATATTTTAGAAAAGGCTTGGACAAAAGCTCAAGCAGCCTTGTATGAGAAATACTAAGAAGCACTCCCATAAAATATTGTGGTTAGACATAATGTCATGACATACTAGTTTTTTCCTCATTCTTTTGATCTTGTATTACTCTAAAATATGCTTATATACCCTCCACCCATATACCAAAAATTCCTAACTCTGAAAATAAATGGTAGCTTAGTTCTAGAACCTGTTAAAGGATTCACAATATAAGAGCACAGTTGTTTTCAGATCACGAGGAATATAACATTAACATTGCTCAGTTTGCCTTACAACTAGGTAATTGGTGCTAGCATCCACAGATGAGGGATACCATTTGTTGTTTGTTTTTCTGGGACTGTGTTACTTCACTTAACATGATGTCTTCTAGTTCCATCCATTTAAGTGCAAAGTGCATGATGTCATCTTTTTAAATTAATTAATTAATTATTTTGTTTATTTATTTTATGTGTATGAGTGTACTGTCTGCATGTAGGTTGGTACACCCATGTGGTGCAATGCTGCAGAGGTCAGAAGGGGGCATCAGATTCCCCTGGAACTGGAGTTAAAGATGGTTCTTAGCCACCATGTGGGTGCTGGGAATCAAACCCGGGTCCTCTGCAAGAGCAGTCAGTGCTCTTAACCGCTGAGCCACCTCTCCAGCCCTGATGTCATCTTTTTTTACCATACATGGAACTCCATTGTGTAGATTACTACATTTTCTCTAACGACTCATTGGTTGAGGGGCACTTGGGTTGGTTCCAACTCTTTGCTATTGTGAAGAGAGCTGCAACAAACATGGTTGTGCATGTATCTCTGCAGTAAGATGAGTCTTGTGGGTATATACCCAGAAGTGGTATGACTGGGTCCAGTGGCAAGTTCATTTTGAGTCTTTTAAGGGTTCTCCAAACTGCTTTCCATAGCGGTTGTATGAGTTTACATTCCTACCAGCAGTGGATGAGCGTTCCCCATTCCCCACAACCTCTCCAGCACTTGGTATCATTTGTTTTCTTGATCCTAGCCAATCTTACTGGTATGAAAAGTGGGTTTAATTTGCATTTCCTTAATGATTAGCAACGTTGAACACTTTTTAAGATGTTTCTCAGCCATCTGTAATTCCTCACTTGTGAAGTTTCTATTCAGCTCTTTGCTCCATCTTTTGAGTGAGTCATTTGTTTTCTTTCTTCTTTGTTTTTTTTTTTTTGTTGTTGTTGTTGTTGTTTTATTTATTTATTTTTTTGGTCTTTTCGAGACAGGGTCTTCCTGTAGCCCCACCTGTCCTGGAACTCACTCTGTAGACCAGGCTGGCCTTGAACTCACAAAGACCCACCTGCCTCTGCCTCCCAAGTGCTAGGATTAAAGGCATGTGCCACCATGCCCGGCTTTACCATTTTTTTCCCCTTCTTCTTCTTCTTCTTCTTCTTCTTCTTCTCCTTCTTTGTTTTTTGAGTAGTTTATATATTCTGGAAATCAATGCTTTGTCAGATGTATCTGAGGTGGTTTCTTCCCACTCTGGGTTTTCTCTTCACTTCCTTGATTGTTTCTTTTGATGTACAGAAGCTTTTGAGTTTAATGAGGTCCCATTTGTCAATTGTCGACCTTAATTCTTGTGCAGCTGCTGTCTGATTTAGGAAGTCTTTTCCTATGCCTATGTCTTGTAGGCTGCTGCTAACCTTTTCTATCACTGTCAGAGTTTTGCGTTTCACATTGAGGTCTTTGATCCATTTGGAGTTGACTTTTGTACAGGGTGAGAGGTAGGGGATTAACTTTATTCTTCAACAAGTGGTGATCCAGTTTTGCCAATACCATTTGCTGAAGATGCTGTCTTTCCTCCATTGTGTCTTCTTGGCCCCCTTGTCAAATATGAGGTGGCTGAAATTGTATGTGCTCAGGTTTGGATCTTCAGTTTTGTTCCATTGGTCAACAGGTCTGTTTTTGTGCCAGTACCAAGCTGTTTTATGACTATAGCCCTGTAGTATAGTTTGAAGTCTGGTATTTTTTAGAGATCGTTGGTATCTTTGGTTAGGTTTGTTCCTAGGTATTTTATTGCTTTTGAGGCTATTGTGAGTAGGAAGGTCTCCTTGTATTCCTTCTTCAGTTGCTTGTTGTTGGTGTAAAGAAAGGCTACCAATTTTTCTAGGTTAATTTTGTATCCTGCCACTTTACTGAAACTCTTAATCATTTCTAGGAGTTTTTAGCATCTCTTAGGTAAACTATCCTACCATCAGCAAAAAGGGATAGTTTGACCTCCTCTTTTCCAATTAGTACTCCTTTAATTTCCCTTTTTTGCCTTATTGCCCTAGCAAGTGTTTCAAGCACTATATTGAAGAGGAGTGGCAACAGGCAACAGGGTCAGCCTTACTGAATTCCTACATTTAAAGGGAATGCTTCTGTCTTTTCTCCATTTAGGATGATGTTGGCTGTGGTTTTCCTGTATATAGCTTTGATTACATTGAGGAATGATCCCTCCAATCCAATTCCCTCAAGGACTTTAAGCATGAAGTGATGCTGGATTTTGTCAAAGGCTTTTTCTGTGTCAATTGAGATGATTGTGTGGTTTTTGTCTTTCAGTCCATTTGTGTGTTTTATGATTTTTATTGATTTTCATATGTTGAACCATCTCTGCATCTCTGGTATGAATCCAACTTGGGCCAGTCATGGTGGCGCACACCTTTAAGCCTAGCACTCGGGAGGCAGAGGCAGGCGGATCTTTGTGAGTTCAAGGCCAGCCTGGTCTACAGAGTGAGTTCCAGGACAGCTGGGACTACAGGGAGACCCTGTCTCAAAAAGACCAAAAAAAAAAAATCCAACTTGGTCATGATGGATGATCTTTTTTATGTGGGTCTATATGTGGTTTGCAAGTACTTTATGAGAATTTTTGCATCTGTATTCATTAATGAGGTGGGTCTATAGTTCTCCATTTTGGTTGTATCATTGCCTGATTTTGTTATTAGAGTGATGCTGGCTTTATGGAAGGAATTTGGGAGATTTCCCTCTGCTTGTATCCTTCTGAACAATTTGAGTAATAAAATTTGTAAGTCTTTTTGAAATGTTTTATAGAATTCTGCTGTGAAACCATCTGGGAATGGGCTTGTTTTAGTTGGGAGGTTAAGTATTAGATTTTCAATTTCTTGATATATTATGGGTCTGTTTAAGCTGTCAATCTCTTCTTGGTTAAGCTTTGGTGATTCCCAGGATTTCAGATATTCATCCATTTCTCTTAGGTTTTCAAACCTAGAGTATAGGTTTTTGAAGTATTCCTGTATGACTGTCTGGATCTTTTCGTTGTCTCTTGTGATATTTCCCCCCTTTCATCACAAAGTCTATTGATTTGGAGTTGCTCTTTCTTTTGGTTAACTGGGCTAGAGGTCTGTCTACCTTGTTTATTCTCTCAAAGAACCAATTTTCGGATTCATTGATTTCTTTTTGTATTATTTTCTTTGTTTCTATTTCATTGATTTCTGCTCTGATTTTTGTTATTTCTTCCTGTCTGTTGTGTTTAGGGTTCATTTGTTGTTGTCTCTCAAGTGTTTTTAGCTGCAGTGTTAGATCATTCACTTGTGCTTTTTCTGTTTTTCTGATGTAGGCACCCAGGGCTATAAACTTCCCTCTTTGAACTGCTTTTAAAGTACCTATAGGTTTTGTTGTGTTGTATTACCATTGTCATTCAGTTCCAGGAATGCTTTTATTTCTTTCTTTATTTCTTCCTTGACCCATTCAGGAGTGTGTTGTTTAGTCTCCATGTGTTGTTATAGATAGTAGGGCTTTATTGCACTGTGGTCTGATAGAATGCATGAAATTATTTCAGTCTTATTTGTATGCTTTAATTTTTAAGATACTGATAGTAGTGTGTGTGTGTGTGTGTGTGTGTGTGTGTGTGTGTGTATGATTTGTCCTGCTTAAAGGTTCTTGAGCTCCTTAGGGTCTGTAGATTGATTTTTTTAACCAAATTTGAAGAATGTTCAGCCAATATTCTTGAAAATATTCTTTTCTGTTGAATTCTCTTTGCCTTCTTCTTCTGATTCTCTGATTATATATGTTAAATTGCATGTTATTGTCCTATGAATCATGAATCTATGGTCACTTTAAAAAATTAGCTTTCTGTGCCAGGAGTGGGCGCACACCTTTAATCTTAGCACTTGGGAGGCAGGGGCAGGCAGATCTTTGTGAATTCAAGGCCAGCTTGGTCTACAGAGTGAGTTCCAGGACAGCCGGGGCTACAGGGAGACCCTGTCTCGAAAACACCAAAAAAAAAAAAATTAGCTTTCTTTGGGGGCATAGTGGTGTACACCTTTAATCCCAGCACTCACAAAGCAGAAGCATGTGGATCGCTGTAAAATCCAGGCCAGCTTGGTCTACAGAGTGAGTTCCAGGACAGCCGGGGCTACAGGGAGACCCTGTCTCGAAAACACCAAAAAAAAAAAAAATTAGCTTTCTTTGGGGGCATAGTGGTGTACACCTTTAATCCCAGCACTTGGGAGGCAGAGGCAGACAGATTTGTGTGAGTTCAAGGCCAGCCTGGTGTACATGTGAGTTCCAGGCCAGATAGGGCTGCAGGGAAACTGTCTCAAGAAAACCAAAATAAATAAATAAATGAAAGAAAGAAAGAAAGATGAAAGAAAGAAAGAAAGAAAGAAAGAAAGAGAGAGAGAGAGAGAGAGAAAGAAAGAAAGAAAGAAAGAAAGAAAGAAAGAAAGAAAGAAAAAAGAACTTTCTTGGGGTAGAAGAGATGGCTCAGTGGTTAAGAGCACTGGCTGATCTTTCAGCAGACCCAGGTTCGGGTCCCAACACTCACATGCAGCTAACAACCATTTGTAACTCTAGTTCCAGGGGATCTGGCGCTCTCTTCTGGCCTCTGTGGGCATTGCACACTTGGGTGCACTTCTATACAGGAAGGCAAAACATTCACACATAAAATTAAAAAAAATTTAAACATTAAAAAAAAACCCTTTCTCCAAGTATTCAAGTTGCATCTGAGCTCTACTATGATACTAAAGTATCCAATGTGTTCTTAATTTTAGATCTGGCAGTGTTCAAACAGTTTTAGGATTTCCATTGGATTTTTTTTTAACAGTTTCCATCTTTTCTGCTGAGATTTCTGTGTCACTTCATTCATTGTTAATGTCCTCTTGTCTTAACTTCCTGAGCATTTGTGATAGCTGTTTAAATGTTCTTATTTACTAATTCTAATCTCTCTTACTTGAAGACTGTTTCTATTTGTTTTTAATTGTGGGTCTGTCATTCTTTTGTTGTTGTTGTTGGTGGTGGTGGTCTGTTTGAGACAGGGTCTCCCTGTAGCCCCAGCTGTTCTAGAACTCACTATGCAGACCAGGCTGGCCTTGAACTCACAGAGATCCACCTGCTTCTGCTTCCTGAATGCTGGGCTTAAAGGTGTGTGCCGCCATGCCTAGTGAGCCCATTGTTCTTAACCATGGATCACATTTTATCTATTTCTTCTCTTGTCTAAAATATTTCATTACGCACCTGACATTGTGAATGATGCACTATAAAGAATCTAATTTATACTTTCTTTTTTTAAATTTTGCTCTGATAGACACTGAATAATGGGAAGATTATATTGATCTTAGCAGGCTGAATATTTTTTTCTTTCCTATGGTTATCCAGTATGGCACTTACCCAATGCATACAGCTGTGCAGGAAGCTGTAGCTGAATGCTTGAGGACTTCCTGAGATCTTACTAGCTTGCTGGGTTAGGAACTTCTCTACCCCTGCTTGAATTTCAGGAACTCTGTTCCTTTTCATCCCACAGCACCAGGACTTTGGGAAGTTATGCCGTATGCACAGCAACCCAGCCCTCAGCCATGTACCTGCCAGGGCCACGTATCACAGGGTCCACAGCCTCCCTCTCACAGTTCTGGAGGCTGCAAGGAAAAAAACCAGGTACTTCTCTGTGCCTTCCAAATGTTCTCTGATAAGAACACAGATTGGGGGGCTGGAGAGATGGCTCAGTTGGTAAAGGACTTGCCACATAAGCCTAAAGACCTGAGTTTGATCCCAATACCTCACATAAAAGACCTAGGTGAAACACTGCACACCTGTAACCCCAGCTCTTTCAGCTGCTAGCTGAAGGACCCCTGGGGCTTGCTGAACTGGCAAGTTCTGGGTTCAATGAGTGACTCTGTCTCAAAAAATAAGGTGGAGAATAATAGAGGAAGGCACTCAACATCAAGCTCTGGCCTCAACACACATGCACATGTGCACACACACCATAAACATGAACATATACACACTAAAACACAGATTGCGTAAGGAAGAGAACAGGGGAGGAACATACTCTTGCCAAAGTGTCCTTATATAACACAGCACAGTGTGCAACGAATACATACAATGAATTTTTTAACTTTATTTTTATTTCATATGTATGAGTATTATGCCTGCATGTATGTAAGTGCATCTGGGTCATGCAGTGACTGCCGAGGCCAGAAGAGGGCGTTGGAGCCTCTGAAACCCGAGTTATGGATGGTTGTTAGCCACGGGCAAGAGCAGCCAGTGCTCTTAACCACTGAGCCATCTCTCTAGCCCGACAATGAAAATTTTAAAGACACATACTGGAATAATCCACACTAACAAGTTCATTTTAAACTGGTCCAGTCTTTGAAGGCTAGCCACATCAACAGCCCCATATGCTTCCCTGCCAAGTGCCCTGGGCAGAGAGAGACTGAGGCAAACGTCTGCCTCACCTTATTTGGTTTCCTGCTCTCAACAGCCACAGTCCCTTGCTACGTACTCTCCCGTGACAGCCACGAGCTGCTTCCCATGTGTTGTTGCCCAAGTTAAGAGAGCAAGCCCAGGTCTAGTGACTCATGCGGCCGGCAGCCGAAGCCCTGCTCAGCTTTTTGCTCGCCCTGCTCCAGCTCTGCGGTCAGACAAAATCACTCCTGATGCCAAGTGGACTTTCCTCACCACATCGGGTGTTCAGGTTTCTTTCCCTTGCTCCAGTCATGATGTGGCACTATCATGATGTGGTACCCCACTGCTACCACTTGTCATCCAGTCTCCGTCCCAGGCAGCCCCCATCCTTAGTCCTTGGGTGGAGACAGGGTGGAAACCATCTTTTTCTTCACTTTTCTTGCAGCGTTTTCTTCCCTCACCTTAATTTGTTGCTCTCAAAAGAAGGTCAAGTTTCCAAGGAGGTAAATTTGACGAGGAAATAGAGGTAGGTGGGAACAAGGGAAAAGACAAATCCCTAGAGCGAGATGGGGAGCAGGAGGGGAAAGGAGGGGGGCAAAGAGGGGCCACTGATGGATCCTCTGCAGGGCTTCATCGAAGCCTGTGCTTTGGGTCTCAGGTCCGAATACCACCTTTTCAGAGTCAGAATCTGACTGCTTGCCCGGCTACCCAGGATGTGCTGGTCTAGTGCCCCCTACCATGCTGCTACTTGTAGCTCAGGAAGCTGTGTTTGGTCTCTGGAGGACTTTACCAGCCTGGGATGAGGCCACTGTGCAGAGGGCATGGTAGTTAATACTGTGCACTTGATAGGATCTAGAGCCACATAAAAGACAAATCTGGATGCCCATAAGGGAGTTTCTAGATCGGAGTAACCGAAGTGGGAAGACCCGCCGTAACTATAGACGCTACATCTATATATGGGGGGCGGAGGTCTGGACTGGATAAAAAGGAGACAGTGAGCAGAATACTAGTTTTTCTCCCACTCTGATTCCTGAGTGTACAGTCAACATGTCTGGTCCCCACACGCTTCTGCTGCCTGACTTCTCCACAATAGACTATTCCCTCCAACTGTGACCAAAATAAATCCTTCCTTCCTTAAACTGCATGTAAAAAAATATTTACATCTATTTTGAGTGTGTGCCTGTACATGACACATATATGCTACAGAGTGTGTGTGTGTAGGTCAACGTGTGGGAATCAGTGCTCTCCTCCACCACAGGGTTCTAGGCTAAAACTCAGGTCATCAGGCTTGAAGGCCAGCGCCTTTGTCTGCTGAGCCATGTTGCTGGTCCTTCAGTGGCTTTTTTTTTTTTTTTTTGGTCTTTTCAAGACAGGGTCTCCCTGTAGTCCCGGCTGTCCTGGAACTCACTCTGTAGACCAGGCTGGCCTTGAACTCACAAAGAGACGCCTGCCTCTGCCTCCCAAGTGCCAGGATTAAAGGCGTGCGCCACCACGCCCAGCTTTAAGTGGCTTTTGTCAGAGCAGCAAGACAGTAACTAATGCAGAAGGCACAGCCTAGAGATTGGATGCTTCCTACAGAGACTGTCTTCCTAACAGAGCTGTCAACTGGCTCAGGCCCTCCCTCCACTTCTACTTCCTCTCCCCAGTTCTCTTGGCTCTGTTTGTCTTTGTTAGAACCAGCTCTGGCTACTTGGCTGTGGTGCTGAGCCCTGGGACCCTCTCTGAAGACTTCTCCAGGACAGTCCAATGTCACTATTCCCAGGGTCATTACTGGGTGCAGTGTGGTCACCAGCTGTGCCATTTTGTGTTACTTCTCCCCTTCAAACTTCAGAGGACAATGCTGATGGTTCTAGCCTGCTCTTATACGGAGGGAGAATTCTCTGTACACATGAATATTTAACTTTCTGGGAAAGCTCTTTTTCTAACTCATTGATCAGCTAGGTTCAGGACATATAGGGAAAAATGTCCAAATTTTCCATCTCATGTGGAGAGCCCCAGTGAGAGGTGACAGCCCCCTCTTCTACTTCGCAGTCCAAATTCTCTGATATAATGAGTTTAGGGAGGTGGAGGGGGAAGCAGGTGTTGGATTCTCATTATCATCCAGAAAGAAAGAAACCAAGAAACTCTGAAAATATTAATAGAACGGAGTTCTATAAATGGTACTATCTCAATTCATTCAGGGTATTCAGTGGTTATTTTTATCTACATGATTTTTAGAACAAGGAAAAGAATTTATATGTTAAATTAACAATTGTTACTCTACTTAGTCTCATTTTATGGCTAATGAAGCCTTGAAGACAATAAGAATTTGTAATAGATCTGGAAAATATTATTACTGAGCTGATAAAAATAATATAAATACTGGACTATAAATTAGTGAGGAACACTTGAATAAGAAATATTTCTATTTTACCATGAACTAAGGAAAATAAATACTCAATGGAGAAAATTACAAGGAACAATTTGTTGCCAGGCAGGCGACAAATCAAGAAAAATAAAGCTAAAGTGGAGAAAAGATGAGTCACTCACCAGGTGATGATCACAACATGGAATTACACAGTGCCTTCTCCGTTTTCTGTTCCTGTAACAGAATGTCTGAAAACAGGTAATTTATAAAGAAAATCCATTTACTTTGGCTCACCCTTCTGCAGGTCCAAGAACAAGAGGCCAACACTGTCTCAGCTTGTGGTGAAGGCTGCATGCTACCCCATGTAGCTGAGAAAGTACAAGCGGGTATATGTGTGTGGGAGGTGGGGGTGGGAGGGTGGGGAAGGGGGGTGGAAGGGTGGGAGGGTGGGGGGGTGGATGCTGACCTGCTTATTACAAACAAATCTAAAGAGAACAGCCCCAGTCTCAAGAGAGAAATGCATGAATCCCTCTTAAACGCCTCTCCCCCAACACAGCTACCAAATTAAAAAAAAAGATTTATTTATTTTTATTTTATGCATGAGTGTTTTGCCTGCATATATGTAACTGCATGTTTGTAGTGCCATGGGGGTCCAGCAGAGGGCACCAGATCCCCCTTGGAACTGGAGTTGTATATGGTTCTGGGAACCAAGCCTGGGTCCTCTGCAAGAACAGCAAGTGTTCTTAACCACTGAGCTATCTCTCCAGCCTCCACAGCTACCAAATTTCAACATAACTTTTTATGGGGGCAACCCTCCAACCCCCAACCATTGCACAAACAAATATTGTATGCCCATTGGAAGAACTCTACCCAGAGTTCTCAGGGAAGGGAGGGTCATTTGTGATAATAAAAATTACAACAGGAATACATGGCCCTTAAAGGGAGAGCTTTGCAGCCAACTGCCACCCCCCAAACCACTTCCGCTTACGAGGGCCATGAGCCATGGGAACTCTCTTTATGGGCGGGACCAATGCGGTTCTTAGAATAAGACATAGGCCCAAACCGGGAACTGCAGTGTTCTACCCTGCCCCCCTGCACGGCTTGGCTCACTTGCTTAAAAGACACTATCTAAGGCCTGGGCCATAACACCTCAGTGTCTCTGCTCTGGGTCCTGCCTGAAGTCTAGCCACCTGTGCGTGTTCACAATGACTCGTTGGCTTTTCTCTCTTGGTCACATTTCTGGTGGCTGCCCAACAACCCGGCTCGGAAGGTGGAGCTCCTGCTCTGCCCTGGGGGGGGGGGCACTTCAGGGTGTTCAGGGTGAATTTTTCTTTTTTCTTTTTCCAGCTGTCCTGGAACTCACCGTGTAAACCAGGTTGGCCTTGAACTCACAGAGATCTGCCTGCCTCTGCTTCCTGAGTGCTGGGATTAAAGGCATCACACCTGGCCTTCAAGGTGCAGTTTTCTGCAGACTCTGGTCAACCACCCTCTTTCTGTCCACTTGAATCTTCGTTTATTTTGTTTTGTTTTGTTTTGTTTTTTTGGTCTTTTTGAGACAGGGTCTCCCTGTAGTCCCAGCTGTCCTGGAACTCACTATGTAGATCGGGCTGGCCTTGAACTCATAGAGATCCACCTGCTTCTGCCTCCCCAGTGCTGGGATTAAAGGCGAGCACCACCACGCCCAGATCCACTTGAATCTTAGAATAGTTGCAGACCCGCAGACCCTCAGACCCTCAACCTAGAGGTGACCTCCACATTCTTGCCCCAAGAATACACCCTTCTTCCTTCTTTTCTTTTCTTCCTGGTCATCCTTGGCTACTCTCACCCTTTCTTTCATTATATCAACCCTAATTATGAGTGCTGGGTACACAACAGCTAGCAAGACCGACAAGACATCTATGTAGCGGGACAGACAGACATCACACCAGCCAGCAAACAAATCACAGCCATACATACATATTCGCAAAAGGAGATTAAGTTCGAGGAAGAAGCTCGGGTGTTCTGGAGGGGACTAGCAGGGTCTTTTAATTTGGGTGCTCCTGGAAGGTATCTTACTGAGGGTAATAATTAAGTTCCCTGCTGCAGGCTATGGTGGAGTTCTCCAGAGAAGTGGGAGGGACAGTGTTCCTGGCAGAGGGGACAGCAAGGGCAAAGACCTGGAGGCGAGCTTGGAATGTTCAAGGAGCGGGAAGCATGTCAATGAGGCTGGAGCATCCAGAGAGAGGGGAAGATTGACACGGAGGAGCTCAGGGAGAGGGCAGGGATCAGACGTGATTTACTTTTAAGAGTGACAAGAAACCACTTAAGGTTTTCTTAAGCAGTAGAGGAAGAGAAGCAGATTTGCATTTAAAATTTTGAAGATTGGAGGAGGAAAGGCCCATGTGGAGAGAGCAGGTGGGACACCTGTGACCTCAAGAAGGTCACAAATGCACAAGGTCTTCTCCAGGGCAGGGCAGGGGGGTGGCAGGAGACAGTGTGTAGCTTCAAAAGATATTTAGGTGTTTGACCTTGAGACTTCGGGAAACAGAAGCAGGCCAGGCAGGAGCAGAGGGGCGGGGGTGGGGGAGGCAGAAACATTCCCGCTTTACAGTGATGTGTGGTCAGCGCTGGCCTTTGCAAGAGGCATGCAGAGTCACCCAAGGTCATCATCCCCACACTGTTCAGAGCCTGGACTCAAAACCCAGACACTCTGCCTTCTGAGATCTTTTCCTTGGGACCTTCCACTGCCAGGATCTCGTGGTGTGGCTGTGGCTCCGAGGACTGCACTCAAGGGTGAGGTCTCCAGTAGGCCTCCTTGCTGACTTTGCCCTGTCCCCAAACTGCTGGGACAGTTAGTTCCAGGAAACGCGGTACATCAGTGAGCAGGGGAAGCAGAGTAGAAGTGTCCACAGTACTGCGACCCCAGCTTTCCAAAACCTGCTTCTTCACCTCCTCCAACCTCTATGTCTGTCTCCCTCTGTCACCTTTGCCCTTCACATTATCAAATCCCACACCCTGAGCTGACAGTGACACTGTTTGTCCCTATGGATCTCAGGTCTTTAACATCTCTTTATTACAGTGGACTGCATCCGGTGTAGGATCCAACCCCCTCACACTCCTATGACAGCCCCTCTGTCCTGGTCTGCTGGACCCCTCTGCCCACCCGGCAGGGGACCTGTGCCCTGCCGTCCCTGTCTATCTGCATCCCAGTGTCTTCCTGCCCTCCTAGGCCCCGTGTTGCTCACCAGAGTTGTTATAAAGCTGTCTTCTCTCCAACAGCAGATCTTCCTCTCCTAATTTCCCCACTCAAAAACCTTCATAGACTGTCCATGGCCAACTGGAAGAGGTACCAACTTCTCCACTGACTTTAAGACCACGCTTCAAATCCATAAAGCCTAACAAAGGAGATAAGAACATAAAGAACGAAGGTAGGTGTGTGCGTGCGTGCGTTCATGCGTGTGTGTGTGTGTGTGTGTGTGTGTGTGTGTGTGTGTGTAGATTCAATATTAGAAATTGGCTCACAGGATTATGGAGACTGACAAGTCCCGAGCGCTGAACACCCGTGAGAGCCCAAAGTGTAGCTCTAGTCTCAAAATGACCAACAGTCTGGGACCAGGAAGAGCCAATGTTTAAAAGGCCAAGTTTGAAGGTAGGGGAAAAAAAAAGTGTCTTGTTTTGAAGACAGGCAGAGGAATTCTGACTCAGTCTGTGTGTAGTCATTATTCATTACTTTTCTTGTTGCTGTGACCAGATACCTGACAAGAAACAACTCGAGGGAGAAAGAACTTAATTTTTTTTTCATGATTTAAGCGCACAGTCCACTGTGATGGGGAAGGCCTCGTGGTCAGTGCTACTCGAGGCTGCTGCAGCTTGCTCCCGGCTCTATCGGATCAGGAAGCAGAAAACAATCAGGAAGCAGGGCCAGGTTATAAACCTCACAAATCCCCGGGCATGGTGGTTCATGCCTTTAGTCCCAGCACTACGGAGGCAGAGGCGGGTGGGTCTCTGTAACTTCAAGACCACCCTGGTCCACATAGTGAGTTCCAGGACAGCTGGGGCTACAGGGAGACCCTGTCTCATAAAGACCAACAAACGAACAAGAAAACATCACTGACCCGTTCCCTCCACCCAGGGCATAAGTTCTAAAGGTCAACATCTTTCCAAAAGTCCCACCAGTTGGGGACCAAGTCTTCAAATACATGAGCCCACGGGGGACACTTTACATCCAGACCATGACACAGACCTCTGAGGAATAGATAAGGTCCAGCCATGCTAGAGAGGGCAACTGTTTTACTTGGAGACATATTTAATATAGTTGGGGACCCTGGGGCTTAGTCAAGTGAACACACAAAAAAACTATCACAGCTTCTCCAAGAAAGCATCTGTGTGAGAAGAGAACTAGGGAGGAGGTGGAGGTCAAACTTGGGATAGGCAGGGGAAGATTGTTCAGGTAAAGGTGACAGTGCATAAAGTTCCTGAGGCCAAGGCACAGGTGACTGTGTGAGTTAGCAAGGTCATTATGTCTAAAAAGGAATGACCTAGGGGATACGCTTGAGATCTGAGGGGCCACGGGTGGGTGAGATGGGTTTACTAACTGCTGCTTTTGCAGGGATTACAGACTTCAGTCTGAGTGAGCTGGGGAGATACCAGGGAGGAAGGCTTTAAGTAGAGACAAAACTGATCTTTGATTTGTTCTCTCTCTCTCTCTCTCTCTCTCTCTCTCTTTCTCTACCTCCCTCTCTCTCCCTCTCTCTGTTGGGTTTTGTTATTGTTGCTGTTGTTGAGGCAGAGTCTAATAAAGCCCAGACCGACTATGAATTCTCTGTGCCGTCAAGGATGACCTTGAACTTCTGACCCTTTTCCCTCAACACTTACTGAGTTCTAGGACCCTGCCAATACCCAGGTGATATGGTGCTCAGGATCAAACCTAGGGCCGTTGTGCATGCTAAGTAGCCACTCTACCAACTGAGCCCAGCCCAGCTTTGTTCTTTGTGGAGACTGGACTGTGGGCAGCAAGTGTGAAGATGGCGGTCTTGCTAGGAAGTGAGAAGTGAAGGCCGGAAGAGGTGGTAGAAAAAGGGCTAGAATGTTCTGAAAGACTCATTGGTGTGCGATGAATGAGATGGGGAATCTGGGATGACTCTGGGGTTTGCCCTGAGCTGGATTTTCATTCCTGTTGGAGGAAATCCCACAGGAATGCTCACAGCACTGTGTAGGCTTATAGAAGTAAATGACAGGGTGGAAATGAAGAATCCGGTGGATGAGCCTTGGAGGAGGGGTGTGGTGGATGCCAAAGAGAAAGCCTACTCAGGGGCAGGGTCCGGGCAAGAGAAGCAGAGGCCTGTGTGCTTACTCCCACGGCGACCCTTACCAGCCCATCTGGTTGCCTAGATCTAAGGCCTATTTGCTGTTGAAATCCGGAGGAGCAAAATCCTCCCCTCCCCACCCGTGCTGTCCCCGCCCACCTGCTTGTTCTGGTGCAGACAGTAGTCAGGAGAGAACTAGGGACTAGGATCCAGAGATTTCCTGGGGACCACGCTGCGGGGTGGGGACTAGGCAGAGCTTGGGAGCAGCTAGAGCTTGGCGCCTGCTGCAGGGCTACAGCACGACGCAGGTGCCCATTGCCTGGGAGCCACCTGCAGTTCCGGGGTTAGCACCCAGGAAAGACAGCCCCTCCCGGGGGATAGGTGTGGAGCAGGAAAGGATTCTCTCCTACCCATCCTGAGAGTAAGCACACCCCCCTCCCCCGGGGAGGCAGCCTGGGTGTCTCTTCCAAAGGTGCTCTCGGAGCCTGGAAGCCTGTGTACCATCAGGAGCTTCCCACAGCTTGCCCTGGAGCCGCCCTCTCATTCTACCTTCTGCTCTCTTCCCTGGACAGGTGTGGAGCTGGGCCAGCGGGTAGCTCCAGGCAGCCTCCGCTAATAATGTTGGCAGGTGGACGGCTGCTTTTCAGCCCCTTCGGGAAATGTAGGAGGTGGGCCGAACAAGCTGAGCTGGCAAGCAGCATTCCAGTGTTCTTTCTGCTCTCAGTGCCTGGGACTTCGGGGACCTCCAGGTAGGGTGGGGAAGGCCCAGACTGTTGGGGGAGCAGGGCTCCTATGAAGCTGTCTTAGTTTCTCATTCTGGGGGCAACAAAGCACCCTAGAAAGGGGGCTATAGCTGCCTGTGTCAACCTCCCCCTGTTTAAGGCCGTATCTTCACCATACCATAGTTATCTCCCAAGGCTGACTAGGGTCCACACATCTGTCCTCAGCAGACTCCTTTAGTGATAGTGTCTTCTTGGGGCTCTTGGTGGGTCCCCTAATGGGACTACGGTGTCCCCAATGCTGCAGACCCCTACACTGACTAAATCCCAGTCACAGCAGATGGGTATAAAACCCTACTGGAGCAGGAGACTGCGTGGCACAGTGGGGTGTGCTACAGTTCTGCTCATAACCAACCTGCCAGGTACAGAGTGAGACTGATGGGTGATGGGAAGGGATTGCAGCTGGGATGAGGGCAAGGGATTGCAGCTGGGGTTCCCGCCACCTGCCTGTCTGCATGCTTCCCGAGGCTCGGCCTCAGTTTCCCTCCCCCACTCTTCCTCTCCTCAGGTCTCGGCTCTGCTTCCCTGACCCCCATCTCTGCCTGGTGCAAGCCAAGCCCTGGAGGGTCTGCCCCTTCCCGACACCCTCCTGCAGATGTCTTCTTTGGATCTTTTTGCGGTCTGGGCTTGCTGTTCCTCTCAATAGTAGTCAGGAAGCCCTTACCCCAAAAAGTATCTACGGGAGGCTTGGTCCACAGGGGAGACTCCCAAGGGCTCCAGGTGAGTCTTACCAAAGTCAAGAACAGCAGCTGGAACCTCGCATTAGTGTTGCTGGGTGGTCTTATGTTGAGCCCTAAATAAAGGTTTTCTCTGGCACAGTCCTGCCTTACCTTTAATCCTTGCCTGGTGGGTGTTTAGTGGGAGTGGCTCCATTAGGGCCCAGGAAAGGCCACTAGGTGGATGTTGGTGGCCACCCTGGGCACTCCTGGCAGGACTCTGTCCCTCCCTGCCCACTGGGTAGACATAAGAACCAAGACAGGCCTTGCTGTTGGAATCCTGTGCAGAGCAACCCGAAACTAGGAACAACAGAATGGATGTGAACTGATGCTAGCAGAGCTTCTTCCATGGATCGCCCAGGCTCCTGGCCTCCGGCCTCCTGAGGCCTGGCTCAGCCTGCTTCCTCCTGTGAGGCACCGCAAATCCTTCAAATAAAGTCCTTAATTGCTCAAGTTAGCAGAGTGTTTACTGTTGCTCGCCTCTGATCCTCTAGAGGGAGGAGGGGGTTACACTAGAGAAAGGAAAAGGGAACGGGCTTGGGGGAGTCTTTGAGTCACCATCCAAAGGGACGGCCACCTAGGCGCTAGCCCGGAGAAGACAGCATCCATCAGGGGCCATAGGGAGGGTCGGGCTAGGACCCTTGGAAACTTCTCTAAAGGTGAGCCAGATGTTGGGATTAAGAGCCGGGAGACCCACATACTACAGAGAATTTTAAAGTAAGGTCACGGGGGTTCTGTTTCTGCCGGTGGTGAAGATGGGTAACGACAGCAGCAGGTGGTGGCTGTGGGTTTTCGTGCCTCCCACCAGTGCTGGAATCCTATGGGTGCCACGGCAGATCAGGGATGGCCGCGTGGCCACCGTCGAATTCCCTTCTTCCCTATCCTACTGAGTCCCAGAGGCCAGGAGCACCTCCGTTCTTTCTGGCCAGGAGGTCAGGCTCCATTCTCCCCCTTGTCCGGATCCCATTGCTGGACTTTGGGGCAGCGGGGAGGCTGCCCAAGGCAAAGAGCCCGGTGTCAACCTCTTTCTTACAAAATCACAGATCTCGGGGCTGGAGAGATGGCCTAGCAGTTAAGAACGCCTACTGCTCTTGCAGAGGACCCAGGTTCGATCCCCAGCACCCACATGGCGGCTGAGAACCATCTGTAACTCCAGTTCCAGGGGAATCTGACGCCCTCTTCTGACCTCCGCGGCATTGCACGACACGGGTGCACCAACCTACATGCAGACAGCACACTCATACACATAAAAAAATAAATTAAAAATCACAGATCTCAAGAAATAAGCTCCCTCCCACCCCCATGTTCCTTTCCCGTGCAGAAACCACGGGAGGCAATTCTAAGGCAATGTGTGGTGTGCGACCCAGGAGTTCCAAATTCAGGATCCTAAGGGGAGCTGACAGTACACGGAGGAAGGAAAGGTGAATTCACAGTTCAGAAGCAAGGATTCACAAATCGCCTCCACTTGGAGACAGGTAGACAGCAGCGGAGAAGGCCGGGTGGCGACAGGTCACGGTGCCGACCTGTCACGCCTGTGACCGCAGGAGCTCCGCCTCGATGCCCCCTGACCTCCCGTTCCGCCCCCGGTGGAAAGCACATTTGTTTGGCCATGGCCCCCAGCGTGCTAGGTGGGAACTGTGTATGTGGCTCAAGGGCGGCATCGTGCGGTCAGAATGGGGTAGTGCACCCTACAGCTTCCTTTATGTGTGAGGTTAAGTGTTGCCTGACACTGGACCAGCAGAGGTCTTTCCCAGCAGAATTCTGTACAAAGCAGTCGCACCCAGAGGGCCACAGAGCGCCGGGCAGGGGTGAGGATGGGAGGGGGGAAGGGTGAGGGGGGAGAGGTTGCTGGATGGAGGCGCCTTCTCAGTGAGGATGTTTGCTGTCTGCTCCCCACCTGGTACCAGTCAACTCTCAAAATGGGTTTCTGAGTCCACATCCTGGGCACTTTACTGCCTTTAGCTCTCCATTTGAGCATCTCAAGTCACAGCCCTACCCCCTCCAGGGAGCTGTTCCCATTAGAAGGCCTCGTTCAGAAAAGGATTATGTTCCAGTGTTCCTAGGAAGACCTTGGGCTTTGGAGTAAGTCAGGGAGATCCCATGTGATCCAGTACAATCCGTGTGCCCTCAGGAAAGTCCCTCTGTACTTCAGTGTCCTCACCTTTAATCCAAGGGCAATAACGCCTGCCTTAACAAGTCGTGAGACCCAACTTTGGGCCGAAAAGATGTCATTTCTAGAATGGGATCTGCATGGCCATCAGAGTGTGGCTGTGTCTTTCTGTAGACCAGGCTGGCTTTGAACTCACAAAGATCCACCTGCCTCTGCCTCCCAAGTGCTAGGATTAAAGGTGTGCACCACCACACCCAGCTGTGATGTGTCTTTCTACAGTGTGTGTGTGTGTGTGTGTGTGTGTGTGTGTGTGTTTGTCTGGCATTTGAGTGTATTATTTAATTGAAGTCATCCATGGTACTTGCTCTCCACCTCAGCACCCAGGACACAAAGAGGCTTGCTGAGAGCCCACATGCCTGGCACACTGTGGGAAGGTGGCCACCCATCTCCTGGAGCAGAGGAAGAGGTCACCTTGGTGGAGAGACTGGAAGGCAGAGGGCACTGTTTCACTGCAGTTTCTGGAGCCCCAGGGAGTGGGGAGAGGTAGAGGAGAGAGGTGGGCACCTGTCAAGGCTGAGAGGCACAGGTAGGAGGCCTGCTCCACCAGCACGTCACTACCAGGCTGTGCAGAGGGAGAAGGTGGGGACAGAAGAGGCCAAGGGAAGTCAAGAAGGAAAGAGGATGCTGGGAAGCAACATGGGAAGTCTCCCAAGGTGGCTAATGTCTGTCCACCTGTTGGAGATTCAAGGTATCACTTGGGAACCTGGGTACGGTTCCCCCCTCTCCCAAGAGACTGAAAGCTGAGATCTGATCTAGGCTGGGCCATGCCAATGAAGAGGCCTTGGACAATCTCCCTCCTTTGGGTGTTGAATTCTTCATCTGTGTAAGGAGAGGAATATGTGGGACTCCTTGGCTACTGCAGGGCTAGGGTCCTTGTGATAACATGGGTGCGGGAGCTGCTGAGGCCTGGGAGGGGTAGTGATGGACAGCTGGAATCTAACCAGGATCTGGAAGGAAGACATTAGCAGCAGTGAAGGTGCCCAAGAGCTTCCCCCAAGTCCTGGTGGAGCAGAGACATCAAAGGCCTCTGGAGTCACTGCTTCCCATAAGCCTAATGATAAGTGACCCTGCACACTAATGTGACACTCAGCAGCTTCATGACCACACCAGCATCTCTTCTTTCCTTGCCTCTGTCCTCTCTTCTCTTTTCCTTCCTTTTTCTCCCTCCTTTCTTTTTCCTTCCCCAAGTCTATGCCTTGTCCATCCAGGAACTGTCTCTCATATAATTCTGTCCTTTACAAGTCCCTGGGGTCCAGTGCACACCCATCCTGCCAGGCTTGTGCCCGCTGGTGCCCTTTAGGTCAGTTGTTAAGGCGCTCAGCATGGGAACAGAACCTGCTGGCCAGTGGGCCGCTAGAATGCCATTACCTGCATGGCTGCCTGCTGGCCAGTGGGCCGTTAGAATGCTGTTACCTGCATGGCCGCCCGCACTGGCCCCAGGACAGAGCTCCTTTGCTGAAAGTCCCCTTTAGAACTCCTTTAACGTCAAGGCTGCAGTGTCATTAGCCAATCTACAAATCCCTTCCTGTGCTCCACACTCATGGGCTCAGCCTTCTGGGGCAAAGGCACTCGAAGTAAGGACCACTTTGGGACCCACAGCTCAGCATCACACTGTGGAAGACACAGGCACTTCGGCTTGCTGATTGCTTTTTTGTTTGTTTTGTTACGTCCTCAAAGAGTGTGTTGTTCAATTATTTCCAGAACCCCACTGAGGCCACCCAGAAACTGAAGGTGGGACCCACCAATGTCTTAGTAAGCCTTCCAGGAAATTCTGATGCATACTCATATATGAGAATCACTGTTCCAGGGGTCAGCTCCGGTAGAATCATGAGAAAGAAGTCAAGGAGCTGATCCTTAGAGAGGGGAGTTGCGGAGTGGCTAAGGAAAGGGATTCTACAAGGAAACTTGGGGAAGGTCAAAGAAGGAAGGAAATGAAAAAGAAAGACCCGGACAGGGAGTCTTCCTTCCGAGCAGAGGGGCACCAGGGGACTCTGCACTCAGATGCTGGCCAGACTTCTCACCGCTGCTAGGGAGGCTGGGGCAGCCGACTTCCGGTGCTTTCCTTCTTGCCCTGTGTCTGAGTGAGGAATATGGTGTCAATTTCTGCGAGCCACGAGATCAGAAGGGCAGAGTATAATTGGTGAACAATCACTCTTTGGGCGCCCATTTCTGCAGCAAAGAAAATACACTTGTGGGCCTTCACTGCAAATACAAGGAAGAAATCCTAAGAAGCTTATTTCAGGGAGTGAAAACGGAAAACTAGAGGACGTCGCCTGTTTACTACCTGAGCAAATATGTGCAAAATGCTGCTGGAATTTTCTTGCTGTCTTTCCTTTCTTCAGTTTTGAAATACATCAGCCTTAGAGCAAAATAGAATAACAGCCTTGCACCTACCCGCAAATGGCAAATGCTAACATTTTGCCACGTTTATGTCAGATTCTTTTTAAAAGAATAAATAATAAGACCTTAAACACTGTGGTCCCCTCTGTACCCTTGTCTCTCTCCAAATACACAGCTGCTATTCTGGTGCAGGGCTGGTGGATATTTTTCTTACATGTGTGCTCATAAATTATACCCAGCAATACTTTGAGTGCTTTTTATTTTACATTAGTAGTGTCACAGTGACCACATTGTTCTAGAACTTGCTGTTTTTCACCTGGCATTATGTTTCCAAGATCTGTCCATTTTGAAGGGTAGAAGTCTAGCACATTCATTTTAACTTCTGAGTAATAAGAGACTTTATAGAGAGACCACAGTTTGTCCCTTTGCCTCTTGATGGGCATTTCAGGTTTCTGTGGGCTGAATATGGTTTATTTCCTCAGAAACTCATGCTGAAATTTGACTGTCATTGTGGCAGTATTGGACAGGGACCTTTAAGGGGGATTTGACTTTGTCCTCAGAAATGGATTAATAGGTTAGCACAGGAATGGCTTCATTATAAAACTGTGTTCTTAGCCAGGCGTGGTGGCACACGCCTTTAATCCCAGCACTCCGGAGGCAGAGGCAGGCAGATCTCTGTGAGTTCAAGTCCAGCCTGGTCTATATAGGGAGTTTCAGGACAGCTGGGACTACAGGGAGACCCTGTCTCAAAAAGACCAGAAAAACAAAACAAAACAAAAAACTGTGTTCTTTAGTACTCAGGAGGCAGAGGCAGGTGATCTCTGAGTTCAAGGCCAGCCTGGTCTACATAGGGAGTTCCAGGACAGCTGGGGCTACAGGGAGACCCTGTCTCAAAAAAAAAAGCCAAAAAATAATTTAAAAAGTAAAACTGAGTTCTTACTGGGTAGAGCAGTTCGTGCTTGTTTTTCCAGCAATAGGCTGAGGCAAGAAGATCATAAGTTTGAATAAGAAATAAGAAAATATCTGGAGGGTCTGGAGAGATGGCTCAGCGGTTAAGAGCACAGACTGCTCTTGCAGAGGACCCAAGTTCAATCCCCAGCACCCACATGATGGCTAAGAACTGCCTTTAACTCCAGTTCCAGGGGAATCCATTGCCCTCTTCTGACCTCCGGGGCATTGCAGGACACGGGTACACAAACCTACATGCAGACAGTACTCATACACATAAAAAAATAAATAAAATTTTTTAAAAAGAAAATATCTGGAGATATAGGTGAGGGGTCCTTTATTTAATCCTCAGTATCATCAAAAAGAATAGCTAAAAATAAATAGAAAGGCCAGGTATGGTGGCACATGCCTTCAGCCCCAGCACTGGGGAGGCAGAGGGAGAGGGAGAGGCAGACAGACTGAGACCAGCATGATCTACAGAGTTCCAGGCCATCTGGGTCTACAGGGAGACCGTACCTCAAAAACAAAAAAGTAATAATTCTTAATTAATTGATGTGGTGGTGAGATGTTCAGCAGGTATGAATACTTGCTGCCACACAAGCCTCACAGCCTGAATTAGATCTCAGCAGCCTTGGACTCCTGAAAGTGGTCCTCTGACCTCCACACATGCAGAGGCATGCACTGCTGTGCTGCATTGCTGCGAGGTGCTGCCACATGTGACATCCACATGCACAACAGTAAAATAAATGAAAACCAAAAGCAAGAAAACAACAAAACCTGTGAGCTCCCTGACCAGCTGGCGCTGTCTCACCGCATCTTCCTGTCATGTTTTGATGCAGCAGAAGGCCCTGTTCTGTATAGTCCAGAGAATGATCTACAATAGCGACACTTTCTGTTTCAAATTAATGAGTTTGTTAAATGCATTAGCAAACAAAAGTATAAGAACAAATTGCAAACAACAGATTGAAACAGAATACAGGAGGCAAAACAACATCAAGTTGGGAGTTTACAACATCCACCAGAGACAACCAAGGTGGGCAACTGGAAGAGCAAACAAAGACAACACCACCAAAACAGGGCTTACGCTATCCAGCAAAGACTGGCTGAGGAGGCTGAGGCAGTCGGCTGGAGTTCCCGGATGAGCCGCTCTCCAATCCCCGGTCCCCACTGTGGTGCAGCCTGCCTCTCTTTCCCTCTGCTGGAAACAGTCTACCTTCTAGATATTCTCTAGGACACAATGTTTTTAATGTCTTTAGATGCTTACTGTTTTGCCCATCTCCCCATTACAAAGCAGGGATGGGGTGCAGATTTGGAAGGAGATAAGGGAAGGCCTCCTCATTCCCAGAGTCTGCTTTTAACAAGCTTGAACAGCATATGATGATTTACCAATATAAAGTATGTTATAATGTATGTTGTGAAAGCAGATGCTGGCACCATGCTCTTAGAATTCCAGCCTCCAGAATCATGAGCTCAATAAACCTCTATTCTAAGAGCACTGGCTACTCTTACAGAGGACCTCACTTTGATTCCCAGCTCCCACATGGTGGCTAACAACCATCTGTAACTCCAGTTCCAAAGAATCCAACTCCCTCATCTGACCTCCATAGGCATTGCATGGCACAGGTGCACTTACATACATGCAGGCAATATACTCATACACATAAAACAATAAAATGTATTTTTTAAAGAAAGACTGCCTTAAGTCTTAGAAGAGACTTTGAACTTAGGCTTTTGAACATTGTTAGAAATGTTAAGACTTTGGGGACTCTTATAGATTAAATAGATGCATTTCCCAATATGAGGTGACCATGACATTTGAGGAACAGTAGAATGCTATAGCATAAAATGATATGGTTAGATGTCAGATTGACAAGCAACGGACTTTGATGGTTATCTTTGATTGTCAGCTCATATAAGATTTACAGTCATGTAGGAGACGTATTTCTGGATAGGTCTGTGTTTCCAGAGATGTTTAACTGAGGCAGGAAAACCCATCCTGAATGTGGATCATACCACCCCATTGTCTCAGGTCCTAAGCAGAATAAAAAGAGAAAAAGAAAGAAGCCAGATGAACACCAGCATTTTGCTCTCTCTGCTTCCTGACTGTGGACCCAAGGAGACCAGCTGCCTAGTGCTCCCGTCGTCATATGCCTCCCCACCATGGGGGACTGTACCCTAAAACTGTGAGCCAAAGGCTGGGCATGGTGCCACACACCTTTAATCCTAGCACTCGGGAGGCAGAGGCAGGCAGATCTCTGTGAGTTCAAGGCCAGACTGGTCTACAAAGCAAGCTCCAGGCCAGCTAAGACTAAAGGGAGACCCTGTCTCAGAAATACAAAAAACAAAAACAAAATGAAACAAAAACCCAAAAAAACTGTGAGCCAAAATAGCTCCTTTCCCTTAACTTGCTTCTTCTCAGGTATTTGGTCACAAGAACAAGAAAAGTAGCTAGTATAGACACATCCTAAAGTATTTTTTCTCCAGTATTTTCTTGGATTGTGTTCTACCCTGAATGCAAAAGCAACTGGAGGGAAAGCGTCACTCCTGACCTTCGTTTCCTAAATCCACTTTTCTCTCAAAGTCTTTAATACTTCAACCATGAATTCTTCTACCACTAAAGCTTTCCAGAACCATGTGACTCTGTGTGTGCGTGTGTGTGTGTGTGTGTGTGTGTGTGTGTGTGTGTGTGTGTGTCTTTGTGTCTGCAGCTTTGTACTGAAGGCAAGAAAAGAAGGGACTGGTAAGGGCCAAACTTCTACTATAGTGTTTCAAACAATGCATCAACTCCAGGAAAAAGGGAATTACCCCGTGTGACCAAAAAAAACCCCAAACCGCTCTTAAGCTGTAGGGTCCTTGCCTCCCTTTTATTTGTTGTGGGTGAGGGGAGAGGTAGTCGTAGGACGTCACCCTATGGTTCCATCTCCCCTACTTCCCTATTCCTATGAAGCCCCAAATACTTCTCTAGGCTACATCAACACCAAGAAGAAGAAGCCACACTCTGGCCGTGGGGCAACTCCATGTGTTCATCTGGGGTAAAGGGCTGGCTTTAGGCCCCAAGCCTAAAGTTCTCTGTCTGTGCCAAAGACTGCTCCTGCACGAAGCCTGTGAGGATGGACAACTGCCCAAAGTCTGGACTGGGCAGTGACAGTGACAGCCTCGTTCTTGGCTGTGCACCCTATGCTTCCACCCCAGTGCCAGAAAGAACTGGTTTGGAGTTCCTTTCCCTACAATTCCCAAAGCAGGGAGTTATCAAGTCTGTTTAACCTGATACCTGATTCAAGAAGAGGAAAGGGCGTTTAAAGGCACGACCACCAAACTGCCTGTGTGAGGGGGAAGAAGGCATTTCAAGAGGTGGGAACTTCAAATGGATGAAAAAGCAAAATTTGCAGTTGAGTATAGGGAAGACTGATCTAAGGCCTGTCTTAGAGAGGATTTTTCACACCTAAAGTATGACAAGAGCTTTATTTGGAGAGGGCATTTGCCTTTTATCAAAAGGATGAAGTCAGAGAATCTTGACTTCCTTCTGTCAGACACCTTTCAGTCCTGGGCAACAGTGACTTACTTCAGCCTGGAGAGCAGGAAGCCCACCATGTGCTCAGGATATCCCTGCAGAGACTTCACCTCAGAGCCCCACTTGCCAGCCAATGAGGGCATGTGGAGGTGAGGTCACTACATTCTTGATTCCCAGGCCAACAAGGGAGGATGGGACTTGCATGATGTGGGGGGGAGGGGGCGTGGCAAGAAACAAATACCACCACTGAGGCTGGTAAAGAGGCGGCGAAGGGCAAATGAGTCAGCAGCAAGTTTAAGCAATGAACAATTGCGCCACGGGGTGTTTCTCAAATTCTTGTCTACTTTTAGAAAGTACGAAGGGCCATTCAGTGGGCATCTTGATTCTGAAATAGCTACAGAAAATGTTAAAAATGCTGCGGGCGAAGATGTGCTCATGTTGACCTCTTTTCTAAAACAATAGTCCACAATTGTGCTACGAGTCCTTCAGTGAATCTCTTAGCCTGGTTGTTCCTTAATATCCTTGGTGATACGAAGGGAGCATCTGCCTGCAAAGCATCTCTGGAGGCTCCTCCCAGTCCTTCGTTCTGCGATTTGATAGCTGATGCAGTGCTCACATTCTTGATGCTCAGGCTGTGTCTCCAATAGGCCAAGACCACCAGGCCGTGACTATGGATAAAATGTTCTCTCCCATCAATTCTTTAGTGGATAAAATGAGTTAATTGGCATCGGTTTTCATTTCACAACTGATTGCTCTGGCATGGTCTTAACCAGTGGTTCCTTCACAGTGGTGTCCTGACATGCTGCCTGCCTGGAGCAGTTATGAGGTGTGTCATAGGCAAGTGGCTACTAATAACACACTGTTGGGCTTTTCAAATGATTGATGGTCTCTCTCTCTCTCTCTCTCTCTCTCTCTCTCTCTCTCTCTAACCAATTAGAACAGATTCAGTGTTCTCCTGTAATTATGTCCCAGCCAGTCACTTGCCTCCCTGTGTGTAAGAAGTTTTCTAACTGGCAGAGACTGCTTGGAGCCCCAAGCCTATTAAATTCCACAGGAAGGGTGTCACATGTCATACATGTGAATATCCCATCAACTGCAACATCCACAGGATGGCTATTGGAAATCCCTGATACATGACTAGATATTATCCAATGAAGACCCAGACCTGAGAATGATCTGGTCCAAGTGTGGCCTGCTATTAGCATCCTGTGACCCAACAACCCCATCAGTGAAGACAGAAAGGGTTAATCAGAGCACATAATGAAGGGCTTGTTTGTTATTCCTGATCCTTGGTCTAAAAAGAGATTCCATGATAATCTGTTCACTGGTGAGGAAAGGAAGGGACTGTGACATGGTTGGTACTAAGTACTAAGTACTTAAGTACCCAGCCCTGTGCTGATCACTCATGGCCACTTCAATACTGTTTATCAGAAACTCTGGGTTCTTAGTCCATGGGGTTGTGCTTTTTCCCTCTTAAGGTATGGAAGAGCCCTGTAATCTATAGGCCACTGAGTTAAGGTAGAAGAGATTTGTTAAACACAATGTCAGAGCATTGCCCTGGTAGCCTCAGACCCAGCAGCGTTCCCGCTCCCTCCACTGTGAGGACTGCGGTAGAGCAGCCTGGCGGCTCCCTGAGCTCTGGGGTATTGTGGAGCAGGGCCCCAGCCCAGAGGAACTGGATGTCAATTACACACTTCATGGTTATTAAGATTTTAGGGTCACTTGCACACAAGCAAGTACAGCACAAGCTAATTTTGTGCTGACGGGACAATGTTTTATATAACATAGTGACACAGTAGAGAAATGTGAGTTTTCGAGTTTAAAAAGACTGGTAGAATCTTAACACTTGCTGACCATGGACAAATCTACTATTATCCTGGACCCTGGGCAGCTTCTTTGTTTATAAGAGCAGTTCCGACTTCTCTCTCATAACATTTATTAGATTTGGAAATAGTATGTATAAAACATCTAGCACAGCATTGGTACATAAATGCTCAATTATAGTGATTTCTACTTCATGTACCCCTCAAAACAGCCCTAGGAATGGAGAGAGAGAGAGAGAGAGAGAGAGAGAGAGAGAGAGAGAGAGAGAATAAGAAGAAAAGGATAATTCACTGTTGACACTTTAAATGGCATCAGATATTATGGCGGACATTAACCAGGGACCCCAAGGGTAAATGAACATGGGACATCATCTGTTTCTCCACCCCCCCCCCAAACTCAGAGAAGTTCTAAAAGGCAGAGCAGGCCCCAAAGATGCCCTTTACAATTTAGCCTTTTTATCACCAGAGAAAAGGCCAAGTTTACCCGGGGAATGATCACAGACACCTTCAGCATATAAAACCAGAACGCAGCAGCGGAGGGTGGTGGTAGCTGAGGCTCACTGCAACTTGTACGCTGCCAAGCCACGTGCCAGCCGAAGCCTCCCTCTGAAGTCCAATGCTCTAAATTCTTCTCTTAAATCAGCTTATTAGTATTATAATGGCTGCTTTGGTGGGCCCAGCCAGGATTCAGGAATACTTTGGAGGGTAGACTACAGAGGAAGACAGAACAGAATGTCCACGACAGTAGGGGACTGAGGGGCTCCTTCCCCTATCCTGCTGGACACCACACCCTCCCTTCTTACAAAGTCTGACCTGACGGGGGAGCAAGCAGGGAAGGAGTGGGAGACCAGTCCCATCTGGTGTGGCCTTTTCCTCATGGTCCCGGTTGCTCTGGAAACCACTAAATTTCAGGGTTCTCCCATTTATGTTTAATTTGGTGGAATGAGTTTGGTCCAGAGCCAGTACTCTCTAAAGTCTATCCCTAGATCGTTGTTTTCCTCTGAATTGCTACATTCTGCCCAAGAACTTGGAATTACAAACCTTCCACGACCTACCCTATTGGATTCCTCAGTTTTGCCTCTGGTAAGGAAGCTCCCTGGACATCTCGTAACTTAGAGTACAGACAGTCAGACAGAACGCATTTACTGAGGGCCCATAGACTTTGTAGGAAAGAAAGAAGGAGGGAGGGGAAGAGAGAGAGAAGGGGGGCAGTTCCAGATAGAGCACTACCTGCTGTCAATCTGACTCTGACTTTGACTTTTCCGTGCAGATCAAGCTCCTGTGAGAATTACCATGATCAGGGCATCATTCTGACCTCCAGAAAATGGGTGATGCTTCTAAGCTTAAAGGTTATCAAATAGTGTATTAGATGTATATGGATTTGTAGCCTATGCTCAGGGGTTAACATATGAAAAAAGAAAGAAAATTATACCAGGTATGGCGGATATGCTTTAATCCCTGCACTTGGGAGGCAGAGGCAGCTGGATCTCTGTCAATTTCAGGCCAGCCTGGTCTGCAGAATGAGTTCCAGGCTAATCAGTACTATATAAACAAACAAAAAAAATCCCCCAAATAAACAAAAATCCCATAAAAAAATAAAACAATATATAAAATTATGAAATTGAGTTGGGGAGATGAGAGTCAAGCTCATTTTGATCAAGGTACAAAATTGTACCCTTGACCTTGATTAAAATCTGTAAATTGTGGGGATGGAGAGATGGCCTAGCGGTTAAGAGTGCCAACCGCTCTTACAGAGGACCCGGGTTCGATCCCCAGCACCCACATGGCAGCCAAGAACTGTCTGAAACTCCAATTCCAGGAGAACTCCAGTTCCAGGGGAATCCGACACCCTCTTCTGACCTCCGTGGCATTGCATGACACGGGTGCACAAACTTGCATGCAGACAGTACATTCATACACATACAGAAATAAATAAAATGATGGACGTGGTGGCGCACGCCTTTAATCCTAGCACTTGGGAGGCAGAGGCACGCAGATCTCTGTGAGTTCAAGTTCAGCCTGGTCTACAGAGTGAGTTCCAGGACAGCCAGAGCTACAGGGAGACCCTGTCTCAAAAAAAAAAAAAAAATCTGTAAATTGTGTCTCTGTAATTATGAGAGGGACAAGGGGTGATGTGCTAGAGCACAGAGGAGCTCCAATGAAAGAGCTGAGTGAGCCAGGCGTCCTGGCACAGACCTTTAATTTCAGCACTGGATTGGGGGACAGAGGCAGGCAGTTCTCTATGAGTTTGAGGCCAGCCTGGTCTACATAACAAGTTCTGGCCAACCATAGTGAGACTGTGTCTCAAAAAAAAAAAAAAAAGAAAAAAAAAAAGATCCAAATCAAAATATTCAGAAGCTCTATGTTTTTTTTTTTTTTAACCCCTTATGGTGGGAGAGTTTACACCATGGAGGCAGGCAAACCTCCCAAGACAGGAGTGTTATTATGTCGTTCTCGTCCTCACTCTTCCTGTTGGAAGCAAGGTTATCCAGATATGTGCAGCTTCTATTCCAGGGGTGAGAATGGAATCAGAGGGAATCAGCTTTGTGCATGGTGAGAGGAGAGCTTTCTGGAACCTTAGCTAGCTTCAAGGAGTCTTTTTTTTTTTTTTGGTCTTTTCGAGACAGGGTCTCCCTGTAGCCCCAGCTGTCCTGGAACTCACTCTGTAGACCAGGCTGGCCTTGAACTCACAAAGATCCGCCTGCCTCTGCCTCCCAAGTGCTAGGATTAAAGGCGTGCACCACCACACCCGGCTTCGAGGAGTCTTTTAAAAATCACTTTTAACATTGAAAGAAACTCTGATCAGACAGGGGACAGAGCATGGCTTCAGTCACTGAGATTTTAAATTTAAAAGCTTTAGCTGAAGTGAAAATTGCATGTAAATGTTGGGTTGTGTATAGCTGCAGGAGTCTGCAGTAATGTTCAGGAAAAGGCTTTTATTGAATTCTCAGTGGAGCAGTCTCCCCCCGTTGATGTGGCTTCCAGGGGGGGAGGGAGTAGCTCTGAGCCTTGCAGAGGGGGAGCTGACACCTGCATTATAGCTGACTATACCTATTGCTGTGTGGCCACTGGGGGCAGGACAAAGGTTTGAAGGTTTGAAAAAATCTATGAATTATGTCTCTCCAAAACATATACGTTGAAACTCTAACCCCTGAAATGCCTTTATTGTGGAAATGGGATCTTTAAGGGGTAATTAAGGTTACATAAAGTCATAAGGATAGGACCTTAATCCACTGTGACCCATGTCTTTTTTTTTTTTTCTTTCTTTATAGAAAAAGAAATGTAGACACAGAGACACCAGGTATGAGTGCACACAGAGGAAGGGCCTGGAGAAGACACAGAGAGAGGGTTCTGTCTATGAACCCAGGAGAAATGGCCCACCAGAAACCCACCCTATGGATGGATAACTCCATCTTGGACTTCAGCCTTCCTGACTGTGAGGTGTGAGTTTTGGCTGTGGAGCACAGAGTTCCTGGTGGTGGTGTTGCAGTGAGTTGACAAAACAGGCTACAATCCAGGTTGCTTATTTTCTGTTCTTGTCTGCTTATTGGTTGGTTTTACAAATCATTAACACCCTCCCCCACCTCTGCAGGCCCTCCTCAGCGTGCCTGAGGTGTTCACCATGCCCAGGCACTCAGTCAGGAAGCCAGAGATTAGGGCCATGGAGAGTCTGAATTTGACACATTCCTAGAGAAGGTGACAGACAGTCAGATTGAACACGGGTGGAACTCAGCATTGCCAGTTTCTACCTGCAGCATGGAAAGCTGTGTGCAAATCTTCATCCCTTCGGTGCCTTGCTGTCCTCATCTGTAAATTAAGGCAAAAATACTACCCACCCTCCTAAGATTACAGCGTCATAGAAGCAAGCAACAGAAGGCTCAGCCTGGGGCACAGTGCTCAGGTAGCACTTCCATCCTGGGGCCAGGCTAGCTTGGGCACACCTTGGCTCAGAAATAGGCTGCTTGCCTTGGCATGGACTGGTGGGGACACTCAGGGACAGGGTCCCTGGGAGGACAGGGTCTTTCCTCTCTAGGTGGCCTGCAACTGTGAGGCCACAAATGGCACCAAGTGCTTCCCCCATTTGAATTCTTGTCCTCCTACCTCCTAAACATGAGGAGCCTTTCAAAGAGAACACTGTACATCTTAATAAATAAGATAATGAAGTAAAGGTTTCCCAGAGAGCCCGGCTTGCCGCAAGCACTCAATAAACGGTAACGAGCTCTATGCAGACAGCAACTTTCAAGCCACCCCCCCCAACCCAGGTGTAGCTGTGGTCACAGAACTGAGGTGTAATTTGCATACCATTGATAAGAGCAGCATCAGGTAACTTCATTAACCGATTTGATTCAGCTTTGCTGTACCGAAGAGCTTCATTCCTGTCAACGGCTTCTCTAAGCCCTTCACATTTATCCAGTATCAAACA
Source organism: Rhizomys pruinosus (assembly GCA_009823505.1). Classification (NCBI taxonomy): domain Eukaryota; kingdom Metazoa; phylum Chordata; class Mammalia; order Rodentia; family Spalacidae; genus Rhizomys; species Rhizomys pruinosus. Next base: position 8,345,948 of record VZQC01015004.1, read on the forward strand.
GGCTGACCTCATCCAAGAATGACTCCCTACTGGAACCTGGCATACCCCAGCAAGTCCTTCCTGACTCTGCATCTTCTGGCACATGGACTGGTGGGGAACTCAGCCTTCCAACTCTTTTCCTTTCAATAAGCAAGAACATCGGCAAACAGGGGAGGGAGCAAGAACCTGCAGCACAGGCCTGGCTGCTGACAGGGGAGTCCGCAGCTGCAGAGTGGTAAACAGAGCTCTGTTCACAGGTTGTCTGAACCCTGGGACGGTGAACACATGACGCTGAGACTTTGTCTCCTCCATCAGCTCTGTGACATCTGGGCCCCGTGCTTTGTACCTGACTCCCTAGGGACTTCCACGCACCTTGCTGAAAGCGCCTTCGAGAGCTTTTTCTATTTTCACGCACCCCGGGATCTTGCTGAGCCCACAGGGAGACTCAAGTAGAAGTCACTTTTTGTCTTGGTGTCACCTTTTGCTTAAAAGTACTATATAAGTCATGTTCTGAAATGACCTTCTTTATACCTAGCCTATAGCAGGCTTTGTGAAGTCAGGCGACACACAGAAGGGTCATTTGACAATCTAACCTTATCAGGCCCTGGTTGCTAAGGAATCTTTCTGTGGAGATTAGTGATAACAAATTCAACAAACAGCTGAGGAGGAGAAAGGAATTCAAGAACAGAGTGTCCTCCTGCTGACTTGGGAAAAAGTCGTGAGTTTCGAACATTCTGGAAACCTCCAACCTTACTATAATTTGCTTTGTCTCTCTCTGCAGGCAACAGGAAGTGGCCCCAAGAACAAGAAAGCCAAGCTTCCTTCAGAGAGGTCGGAAAGAGTTGAGAGAAGGTCCGAGATAAAGGCTGGAGAGAAACCATAGACAGAGACTTTGAGCAAATATCATGGCATTGGACACGCACCTAAGAAAGTTGAAAGGTTCAGAGTCAATTAACTGCACCTGTTTGAAGAAGCATGATTAAGCTAATTAAGGGAGATGGCGCTAGTAATTGAAGACATTGATTTATGCCAGAATCTTTGTATTTCTCTGAATCTAATTCCAACTGTACATCCTGTTTTAAATTGATATTTGAACTTGGTATTCCTTGCTCTTGGTTACTTTAATAAAAAGCTTGGTTTAAATTTATTTAAACAATACCAATGACATTAGAAATGAGTGCTTTAATTATTACTGCTTTGGGGGAGACAGGCAATTCAAATCTGGCTGGTTTCTTACTGACAGTCTCTTCCAAGTATAGCCAAGGTGCTTCAAAGGAACTAAACAGTTTGTGGGGTCTGGTGTTGGAATCTATAAAGTTCTTATAACTGTCACAAAGCTCCATCAATACTTATGAACAAGATACATCCTAGGGGAGAAAGCCTTAAAAGCCTGCAAACACGGAGACTGCTAACGCCCGAAGATAAATGAGATGCTGCTGAGCATTGGGTAGAAATGGTGACATGTGTCTCAGTCTCCAGTTGCTTAGATGAAAGGGATGAAAGGATTGTTTACACACACACAAACACATTCACGTGCGTGTGGTCATGTGGCTGGAATGAAATGTGACAGACGTTGCTTCTTGGCCAAAAATGTGTTAAGAGCTGGCACTCTCTGTCCTCCTGCCTAGGGTCAGAAGCCACATGTTGGAATGTCAGGGCAGGATGTGGAGGTAGTTCCTCCACAACTGAGCTGTGCACTATGCAGCACGTGGAGGTCATTCCTCCACAACTGAGCTGTGCACTATGCAGCACGTGGAGGTCATTCCTCCACAACTGAGCTGTGCACTATGCAGCACGTGGAGGTCATTCCTCCACAACTGAGCTGTGCACTATGCAGCACATGGAGGTCGTTCCTCCACAACTGAGCTGTGCACTATGCAGCACATGGAGGTCGTTCCTCCACAACTGAGCTGTGCACTATACGGCACGTGGAGGTAGTTCCTCCACAACTGAGCTGTGCACTATACAGCATGTGGAGGTGGTTCCTCCACAACTGAGCTGTGCACTATGCAGGCACAGTCAGCCTGGGAGGCAAGGAGCCCGTGTTTGCAGTCTGATCGCTCCTGTACCCTCGCGTCACCTGCTCCAGTCCATCAGATCTTCCTGTGTCAGCACTGGCAATCAGATCAGAGGCAGAACCTCTATCTAGCTGGGATCTGGGTGGATGAGGAAGTCGCTCTTCTCTGGGTGCCCTTTTCTTCAAGGGGAAATTTAGACAGTTGAATAAGTTGATCTTCTTCTGATCTATCATTCTACAGTTTTGTGTTTTGAAAAAATTCAGCCTAACAAATACTGTGTGAAAAGTTCCTGGTTGCCAGTAGCTTGTTTAGTGATAAGGTCTCCCTGGAACTCAACTGTGCAGACCAAGCTAGCCTCAGATATAATCCCCCTGCCTCAGCTTCCCATGTGCTGAGATGACAGGCAATTATATGCTATTGCATGTAGCTTTCTGTCCACCAACCTACAACCCATCCATCCATCCATCCATCCACCCTTCCATCTTCCTGTCCATCCATCCATCTATCCATCCACTCACTCATCTATCCATTCATCCATCCACTCACTCATCTATCCATCCATCCATCCACTCACTCGTCTATCCATCCATCCATCCATCTACTCACTCATCTATCCATCCATCCATCATCCATCTATCCATCCATCCATCATTCATCTATCCATCCATCCATCCATCTATCCATCCATCTACCCATCCATCCATCTATCCATCCATCCATCCATCATCCATCTATCCATCCATCCATCATTCATCCATCCATCCATCCATCCATCTATCCATCCATCTATCCATCCATCCATCCATCCATCTATCCATCCATCCATCCA
>VZQC01015004.1:8351273-8519118 GCA_009823505.1 Rhizomys pruinosus
GGGTGTACGCAAAAGACAATGAACTTTGCCTTCTGCCTGCAAGCTCTGAGCAAAGAGAAGAAGTGATGGACAAGGTACATTCCTCAGGCCTTGGAGACTGCATGGTAAGTAAGCAGGTGGAGCATGTCCTGTCAGTCACTCCAGGTTCACTGTCCCTCTTCTTCTGACACTGCCTAGGACCAACACAACTGCTGGTTTAGCCTTGGCTCCAGCCTGCCATCCGCACTCCTGTAGAAACTCCTCTCCTCTGCAAAATGTGCCAGAACATATGCACACAGGCCTCTCAGACACAAAGGCCCCCCAGGACATTCCTGGAGACCTGGAGCGTGCAGAGATACAGGATCTCACCCTAAATCTCCTAACAGGAATGTAAATGCGGGCCAGCAAATAGCTCATTGGGTAAAGGTGCGGCTCCCAAGCCTGACTACTGGAGTTTGATTCTGGGGTCTTATGGTGGAAGGAGAGAACTGACTCCTGAAAATTGTCTTCAGACCCCCACAGGTTCTTGGGCATGTGGATGTGCACACACACACACACACACACACACACACACACACACAAATAACATATTAAAAGTCAAGGCCCTCCTTGGAATTGGCTGGCACAAGGCTCACTGTGGTGGTCCCAGCACTTCGTTCATTACAGGTCCTCACCATCACTAGCCAGAACCCCAGCCCTCCCAGAGTTATTCAGTGTCCCCTGCGCCAGCCACCTCTCCCTACATGGACCTCAGCCATGACTGTTTGAGACATGAACGCTCGGAATATGGGAAGGCCTAGCGCCATCGACCCGGACGTCCCCCTGCCCACCTCCCACTCCCCAATTCCTTTTTTCCTTTTTTTCCTTTTGAGAACACTTACCAGAAAAAGTTAATTTTATGAAGTCCCCAAAGATTTGAACTTTCTGCAGAATTGGCCACAGCTTCTAGTGGGTTAGAGTCTAACTGAAGCCAAGCAGAAGCCGTGAGCTGTGCTGGGGAGTGGAGGGAGGAGAGACCACAACATGGAAGCCACCAGCCAGGCCAGGCCAGCGTCTCCAGACAGCCCTCCGCCCATCAGGGAGCTGAGGGGGAACATCTAAATTGTGCTTTGTGGGTGGGGAAGGCATGTGACACAAGGCAGTCACAGAGGGGCAGGAAGGCGGAGTACTGTGGTCTGCAGGACTCTGTGGCTGGGTGGTCCCTTGGCCAATCCTTTCATCCCAACTAAAACCTGAAACCACCCAAGTGCCCCAGGGCACCTAAAAGCCTCCTTTCCCACTTCCCAAGGTTTCCAGATAGATCCAGCTTATTCTGCTCCTTGGACTTTCTGTTGGTGGGGCCAGCCAACCACTGCCCCTGGGGCAGGCATTCCTGCCCGTCCCTGGCAGGCACCACATGAAGGCCAAAGCTGAATTCTGTAAAGACAAATGCACATTCAAAATAAGAGGCTTAAATAATAGAAGAAGCTGAGTGTGGTGGTACATGTTTATAAGCCCGGCACACAGGAAGCTGAGGCAGGAAGATAGAAACCCTGAGAGCCAACCTGGGCTACAAAGTGAGACAACCAAACAAAAAGCCCCCAAACTATACATAACAGAGGAGACCCCTTACCGCATTGCATTCCCTTTTCTTGCCCCCCTTTCTTTAGAAAAGTTATAACTGGTGGTTCTCTCGCTATCTCTTTGAAGTATATAAACATTTGCTTAAAACGTCCAATAAAGGGCGGGGCTGGAGAGATGGCTGAGTAGTTAAGAGCACTGGCTGCTCTTCCAAAGGACTTGGGTTCGATTCCCAGCACCCACATGGCAGCTAGCAACCATCCATAACTCCAGGTCCAAGGGACCTGACACCCTCTTCTGACCTCTGCAGTGCACTTACACACATACAGGCAATACACTCATATACATAAAATAAAAGTAATAAAAATAAAGGGCTAGGTTTATTTGGTAAAAAATAATAAAAATAAGGGGCTAGGTTTAGTTGGTAAAGTGCTTGCTGCGCAAGCATGAGGACTTGAGTTCAGATTCCAGGCACCTGCATAAAAGCCAGGCATGGCAGTGCACACTTCTTTTTTTTTAAATTTTATTTATTTTTTATGTGTATGAATGTACTGTCTGCACTTATGTTTGTGTACCTGTGTCATGCAATGCCGTGGAGTTCAGAAGAGGGTGTTGGATTCCCCTAGAACTTGAGGTAAAGACGGTTCTCAGCTGACGTGGGTGCTGGGGATCGAACCCGGGTCCTCTGCAAGAGCAGTCGGCACTCTTAACCACCAGGCCATCTCTCCAGCCTGGCAGTGCACACTTCTAACCCCAGGGCTGATCAGGAGGTGAAGACATGGCTCACTACCCAGCCAGTCTAGCTGAAACCAGCAACCAGTTCAGTGAGAGACCCCATCTAAGCAAATAAGGTAGAGAATGATAGAGAAAGAGACCAAAAGTCAACCCCTGATCTTTACATACCTATGCATACATGTATATACAATACACACATAGAAAGAGAGGGAGAGAGAGAGAGGAGAGAGAGAGAGAGAGAGAGAGAGAGAGAGAGAGGTCAGTACGCCTGTTTCTAACTCCCAGCCAGGTCTTTCTCAGAGGTCTGAGAATCATTCCCACCAAGAAAGACTGCGCCCCAACCCCTAGTTTCGGGGTGAGAAGAAACCAATTGTGAAATAAAGAGATAGGAAGCATCTTTATATGAAGACAGTCAGTGGGGTCAGAGGTATGGCTTGATGACAGAACGCTTGCTTAGCATGTGTGACACTCTGGGTTTGAATCCTAGTATGGCTGGAAAAACAATCCAGTTAGGAAACTGAGAGACTGGGGACCACTGGATACAAATAGTGCTGACAGATGCTGGGATCTGACAACACATGCTGTGTGTGGATCTGTTGGGCTCTGCTGAAGTTGGGACTCCCAGCTGTCTGCATCTCGGTGGATCACCAGTCACACACCTCATACTGCTCTGTGCTTATTTGAGAACAAAATTCTTTCCTCTCTTCTACTTGGGAGGGGAGGTCTTCCGGGTTGGAAGGCGTGGGCTTTAGCTCTAAGTCTCAGCTCTCCTACTGAGAGATGAGCTGAGGAGCCAGGCCAAGTCAGCTGGATAAGGAGTCTGTGTCACCGGGAAAAAGCAGCTTAATCCGCCCTGCTCCAGCCCCAGTGCTCCATCTACAGACTTTCACAGTTCCTGCTCTAGCGTCAGGCTTTCCACCTGCTTTCCATTATCCTTGATGGTTAAAATCCACTTGTTTGCCTTTCAGAACTCTTTGTCCCTCTGCATACAGAGCTGGAGTAACATCGGCCCACTGCAGAGCTTTAGAGTCCATTTTCCTTCTCCTAAGTCATCTTTGTCTGCACAGTGAAATGTATTCATTTGGGGCCATTTGTGACATTTCTTGGAAAACTACTTTTCTAGGCAAAGACTAAACTGTCCTTTTCTTTTTCTATGAAGAAAGATTATGTCGAGTAAACATGTCAGTGAGTTTGCCAGAAGCGTTGAATTGACTTGAGAGCAGGATGCCTTTTTGAGCATTTGGCATCTGGGCACACTGGGCTGGGAAGTGTTGATGGCTCTCTCTTTCATCCTCAGTCCCCAGAACGCAATGGGATCCCACAGAGGATGAACCGCACCACCCTGGGCTCTGTCCTGGTCAGACTGGGGCAGGCTGACTAAGGGAACAGCTCAGAGATGTGATTTGTTTTGAGCCTCTAGATTAATTCTCAACATTGGTTGCATTTGGACTCTCCAGGAGGCTTTAAAAGGATAGAGACTAGGGGCTGGAGAGATGGCCTAGCGGTTGAGAGTGCCGACTGCTCTTGCAGAGGACCTGGGTTTGATCCACAGCACCCACATGACAGCTGAGAACCATCTTTAACTCAGTTCCAGGAGAATCCGACGCCCTCTTCTGACCTCCATGGCATTGCATGACATAGGTGCACCAACCTACATGCAGACAGTACATTCATACACGTAAAAATAAATGAATAAATTAAAAAATTTTTTTTTAAAAAAGGATAGAGATTAATGTGTAAGCCTCCTCCCAGAGTATCTGCCTTTGATGATACCTGCTCAATCTCCAGTCACATCTGATCTTCAAGCCCCCAGTGATTCTAATGGGAGCATGGGTGGATACATCTCTCACCGTGGTCAGGGGCTGCCTATGACTTGAGTCCTTGAAGTGAAGGCTGTGAGGTGAAGACCTATTCACCTTGGGTGCTCACCATAGTACCTAGGGAACTTTTGAAACTACTGATATCTGGGACCAAGCCCAAGCATTCTGATCTATTTGGACTAGGGCTGAGTCCTGGGTCCCAGGAACCTCTACAGCATAGCCAGGGTAAGACCAGCTGGCATAGGGCAAAAGCCCTGACTTCTCAGTCTGTCTGGGATTTGACCTGGGCTTCTGCTGGACACTTTTAGAGTTAAATGAAGTCTGTGAGCCTCCACTTTACTGCTTTGAGTATGAGAATAGTATTACCCACCTTGAAGAGTTGGCTGCAGCTGACTTCCTTCACCACTAGTACAGAGCCGGTTGACATCTTATTCTTCCTGGTCAGAAAAGGCCAATTTATCACCAGTAATGAACTATGTTACCCATAAAAATTCAGTTCTTATTAATGCAACGTGCTGCTTCTGGAACCACAGGAAGGGAGATGGCAAACTCACCTGATCATCTCTGGCAGGTGCCACTCCAGTGGGTTCTCTCCTTCCTTATCTCATACCCTCCTGTCTTGGGAGGCCAGTTCCTTTGAATCAAATTACAGTTAATTAAATCCTCTCTGAAACTCACTAGGGGAACTCAGCCTATATTGAAAATCCTGCCAGGCTTGGTGGTATGTGCTTACAATCCCAGCACTTGTGGAGGCAGGAGGCTCAGGAGTTCAAGGTCACCATCTACCACATAGTGAGTGTGAGGCCTACTAGATACTCCAAACCTCAAAACAAACCAATAGTTGTAGATGCTTATTCTAAACAAATGAGTGTCTTCTGTTGCAAATAATCACACAGATTACTGTATAAACAGGAGGCCGTTTAGCTAGACCAGTTCTAGGCCAAGTGTGTGTCTTTGGCCCATGTCCCTTCCCTTTTCAGCTGCCGTATGTGCTATCATATTTTAGATAATTATTCTGAAAGGCAGGGTTGAAATGTTCCTACTTCTCTCTGAGTAGCATGCAAGTCCACAGCCCATACTTGCCACCAGTGTCAGCTGTAGAAGGATGAGGCTCACAGTACTGCAGTGTGTCTGGGTCATTAGAAGAACTTCCATACTTTTGGTATCTGCTCTTGTAGTATCTTGCCTTTGCTGGTGTGGAGCAGGGTAATGGATTAGTAAATAGATATGGATTCTGCTTGCCTCCCCTCAGAAAGACTATGATTGAGAAGTTCAGATAAGTCATGTGTTTAACTGACTTCAACACCGAGGAGGCCTTGCTGGAGCTCAGGGCAGGCTGGTTAGAGGAGAGGGTATAACTGTGTATCAGGAAGAGCTGGGATTGGGTCATGGGGCAGGAAAGGTTGTGAAGCAGGTCCAGATGTGAGGCAGACAGGAGTGGGTTCCCAGAGACCTTGCTTACTTTTAAAGATATTCCATTCCTAGAGTTGCACTGGGAGTGGTGGCCAATGCCTTTCATTCCAGCACTTGGGAGACTGAGGCAGGTGGATCTCTGTGAGTTTGAAGCTAGTCTGGTCTACATAGTGACTTCTAGACAGCTGGAGCTACAAGGAGACCCTGTCTCAAAAAAGACTGAAAAAAAAAAGATATTCCTACAGTTGAAATTATTGGTCAAGATATGTGCTTCTCTGAAGGCATTAGCACACACGGCTCACACTGCCTACTGGGCTGAGTTGGATGTGCAGAGACAGAGCACACATCTCTGCCTTCCTGAGCTCAGCCAGCTCACAGTCTAGCTCACTGGGCAACCCCCAAGGCTCCTTGAAAGCCATAGCAGAATTGGAGCTGGAAGCTGTGTTCTTTCTCATTCTCTCCACCCCCTCTTGAGGCAATTCATCCATCATGGAATTATTTATTCCCACAGTTCTGCTTGGTCTTTAGGAGTGCCCTGACTTCCAAGGGACAGCTGTCTGAGTACACATGGGCTGACCACATTCCACCATGTTCTTTGTCCCAGCCACTCTCCTTACCAATGTAGGAATTTCCAAGGTACATGGTTACCCGCCCAGCCCCCAGCTCTCTGCGAGAGTCTTAGCTGGGACTTTGTAGGCCCCAGGGTATGAAAGTCATTACTGAGAGCCTCACCTAGGGAGTCAGTGCAGCAAGCATCCAAGGCCTCAAAAATATGCATGCCTGTTGGCCAGTTTTTAGAAATGAGCCTAAGGAATAAGTATGAATATTTGCAGAGATTTATCCACAAGATTATGCATGAGAGCCTTGTTTATGAGAAGAAAGAAGATCACTGAAAGTATTCTCAAGTTTCAACCATAAAGCTTGGTTAAATAATTTATGGCACATTCACACAATGTAGGTGTCATAAATTACATCATGGCAAGATATTTAATGACATACAAACTTGAGAAAACTGAAGATAATGTGTAGCACATGATCCTATTCTGATAGAAAATAAATGCATGTATAGACAAGATGAGAAACAAGTGATGCATCAAAAATATAAAACATTCGTGATTTGGGGGTAGTAGAATTATCAAAAATTTTGAATTGTCTGGATGTTCATTTCTTGTATATCAGAATAAGAGGTAATTAAAAAAAAAAAATGACACCTCCCAAGCACACTCAGAACAAAGATTCCCTTTTAAGACATGAACAAGCAGGTGTGGGGTGCTGGGGAGTCCCAGCCCAGGAGCAGGCTTCCCACCTGAGAGAGCAGCTCCTGGCTGCCGGGCAGGCTACTCAGCCTCCTCCGCACCCCCGCACCCCCCTGCCCCGCCCCGCGCAGGGGAGTCATGCAGCAACCCCACTGCTTATGTAACTCAACTGCAGAAGAAATGCACTTGGCAGCCTCAGCCCTGGGCCGACAGATCTTCTGACTCCTCGGCTCCATTACAGAGCATAATGGGACAAATCAGAACTGACGGTTGCGTAAAGGCAGGAAGGATGGATTTTTCTGGCCACTGCTCTGTCTGCTGAGCACCGCACACTGGAACTCCATCCCCGTGGCTGCTCGGCACAAGCATGGCTGGCTACGCCTGTGCTACCAACTCTCTTGCTCTGAGGAATAATTAACACTTGCAGAGTATTTCACTTGCAATAACCCACAGCACTGTGAACTGCTACTGGAATGCTTTCATTACAGATGAGACAAGGAGGCAGAGAGATTGTAAGCAGCTTACCCTAAGTCACTCTGGGACAAGTGGAAAAGCCAGGACTCAACCCACGCAGTGTGGTCCCAGGATCTGCTCTGGAGACACTGTGCCTGACCATCACGTGGGCAGTCACGTTTCCATGGTGATCTGGATTTTTCAAGGAAGGCTCTATTCCCTTAGGATATGAGCTACATTAGTTTATGGGCCCACACAGGCCCCAACGTAGTGCTGGGGACACTGACCCTTCCCAGGGACTTGCACGCTGGTCATTCACACCCTGCCTTCCCTTCCCTGTTACTTCAGTGACCAGATTGCACCTGCTGGCAGCTTGTCTATGAGGCCGAGAATGCCCCAGATGCATCACGTCTCAACTTCGAGGAGGGCTCAAAGCTTGCTGCATCTTCCCGAATGCCTGCTCAGCCTTGGGTTCGTAAATCCATCTCTGTGAATGAGCCTGGTCTGAGTCCTTGCACTCCAACAGGAAGGAGCGTATAGCCCAGACAATGAGGCTGCTGCAGAGAGACTCCTTGAAACTTCAAGGCTGGATTCTAACCAGAAAGCACATCGCTACTACCATGGCAGGGCTGACTGGAGCAGACGCACAAGCGGTCCATCTCAGTGCCAAGGGGCTTTGGATGACCTTGTTCGTGGCTTTGCTTCTCTGACTTTTTAAATGAACATGAGGGTTTGCAGTTTCTTTTTTGTTTGTCTTTTATTATTTATTTATTTTTTATGTGTATGAGTGTACTGACTGCATGTAGGTTGGTGCACCCGTGTCATGCAATGCCGAGGAGGTCAGAAGAGGGTGTTGGATTCCCCTGGAACTGGAATAAAGGCGGGTCTCAGTCTCCATGTGGGTGCTGGGAATCGAACCCAGGTCCTCTGCAAGAGCAGTTGGTGCTCTTAACCACTGAGCCATCTCTCCAGCCCCTAGGGTTTCTTTTTTGTTTTATGAAAGAAAGGAAAAGTCATTCTGACTCTTATCCTTGATGGACTTTCTCCCTAACCTTGGGGGGCTGCTAGCATCCTGCAGCTTTTTTTTTTTCTTTTTAGTTTTATCCTTTCTTTGGTATTTTTGAGACAGGGTCTCCCTTTTAGTACCAGGTGTCCTGGAGCTCACTCTGTAGACCAGGCTGGCCTTGAACCCACAGAGATCCACCTACCTCTGCCTCCCGAGTGCTGGGATTAAAGGCGTGTGCCACTACGCCCGGCCCTGCAGTTTCTTGAGGCTCCCGTCTCATCACACAGACAAATGCCCCCCACACTCATTCTTTTCTTTCATCTCCTCCATTGTAGACTAGTTTATTAAAAATCTTGCAGATCATATAATATTACACAGGCATAACTCTGCCAGTCCCACAACCCTGGCATCAGGAGAAATTGCTCAGGCCTTCTAGATGATGCCTGGATCCTTCTTTGGCTTCTTGGTAGGACTTCAGTCATATAGACTGTCAAACATCTATAATTGCATGTCCTGGGCTATTGCATTCTCCACAAGCATCTTAGCCTAGCCCCTCCCTTGCCCTCTCCCTTTCCCCTTCAGATTCAGTCACCTCCCACCCTGAAACTTCTGTCTCTACCAGCAGCAACATTGGGTTCTAGCTGAGAAAGCTGACAGAGCCATGACTCCTATTGATCATTCATCTAACAGAGCGGTGTTCTTCAAAATGCCGTTTGGATCTATGTGTTTTCTGTTGCTATATCTGAATACCACGACATAATCACCTTTTACATAGCCTGCCTGATAACCCTGTTGGTTTCTATATAAGTGTTGATGGGGTCAGTCAACCATGGCGGATCTCTTTCCTTTGTCTTCCATCCCACCCAACCCCCTCCATGTTTCTGAGTACTGCTGAGGCTGGGTCCTGAACCTCACTTGCCTTCACAGTTCCAGGGACAGCCCAGTGTGTAGTTATCCTCAATGTAAGCCCTGGGTTCTTAAATGAAGAAATAAACAAATGGGTGAGCAAGTAATTCTTGATCATCTGTCATCTTGATTTTGGGGTTCCCCAGGGCAATAGTTCCTCTATTTCTCTACCAGATGACTCTTCAAATGTTGGTTCGGCCATGGAAATCCACTTTTGGGCCTTTACATGAACTCACTGGCTGCCGCAGACTTCAAAATCCAGCCCCTGTCATTTTTCTCGAAGCAGTCTTTTCTGTCACTCCCCGAGCCCCCCTTCCACTGACCAGGGTCCCTCAGCATCTTCTTGGGCCTTTGTCCAGTTGCTCCTCTGCTTGCTACTTTACAGCGTAACCTCCAATGCTGTTAACCCATATTTTCCCAGGTGCCTTCTCTCCTGTGATGACTGATTACAGTGAGACCCTATCCTATCCATCCCTCCTATGTGGCTACTATTAAGCAGTCTTCTCCCCCAGCACCCCTGGCCTTCAGTGGGAAACAGCAGACATGTTAGCTGCAGGTTGACAAGTGCTGCCACATGATGCTTTGCCTCTTTTATTGTTCTTGGGAATCTGAGCAACAGTTACTAAGGAAACAAACCCACGCTAGCCCAGCTACTTTCATGATGTCAACTGACAGCCAGCACTCATAGTAATAAGGCTATACCATTGACTCACAGAACTAGGAGCTGGAAACATGGCTGTTACTTCAAGCTTTGGGGCTAATTTGTGATGTCACTCATGATTCTGTAAGACTGCTTGCTGCCTGGACCAAGAGACACCAAGAAGACTGCCTTTAAAACTCCCCAGGTCCAGCTATAGACATCTCAATAGAGGGATGAAACTATTCACTAAGCTTGCTCTGAACTATGGGAGGCTGTATTAGTGATAGCATTCTGTAACGAAAAAACAGTCACTACAGGCTGAGATGGCTTAGTGGTTAAGAGCACTGGCTGCTCCTCCAGAGGACCCTGGTTTGGTTCCCAGCACCCATTTAGCAGCTAACGACTATCTCTAACTCCAGTTCCAGGGGATCTGATGCCCTCCTGTGGTCTTCACAGGCATTGCATGACATGGTGCACTTATGTCCATGCACACCAAACATTCATACATACAAAATAAATAAGTTTTTTATTTTAATTTATTTTCTATGTATATGAATGTACTGTCTGCATGTAGTTTTGTGCACCCGTGTCATGCAATGCCAAGGAGGTCAGAAGAGGGTCTCGGATTCCCCTGGAACTGGAGTTCTCCTGGAATTGGATTTACAGATGGTTCTCAGCCGCCATGAGGGTGCTGGGGATCAAACCCCGGTCCTCTGTAAGAGCAGTTGGTGCTCTTAACTGCTAGGCTATCTCTCCAACCCAATAAAAGATTTTTATAAACAGTCGCTGTTCTAGTTTGTCTTCCATTGCTGTGACAAAACACTCTGACCAACACCAACTTGGGGAGGAAAGGGTTTATTCAGCTTACATCTCCTGGGTCACAGTTCATCACTTAAGGAGCCCAAGGCAGGAACTCAGGGCAGGAACCTGGAGGCAGGAGCTGAAGCACAGGCCATGGAGGAATGCTGTTCACTGGCTTGCTCCCCTGGCTCATGNCACTCTGTAGACCAGGCTGGCCTTGAACCCACAGAGATCCACCTACCTCTGCCTCCCGAGTGCTGGGATTAAAGGCGTGTGCCACTACGCCCGGCCCTGCAGTTTCTTGAGGCTCCCGTCTCATCACACAGACAAATGCCCCCCACACTCATTCTTTTCTTTCATCTCCTCCATTGTAGACTAGTTTATTAAAAATCTTGCAGATCATATAATATTACACAGGCATAACTCTGCCAGTCCCACAACCCTGGCATCAGGAGAAATTGCTCAGGCCTTCTAGATGATGCCTGGATCCTTCTTTGGCTTCTTGGTAGGACTTCAGTCATATAGACTGTCAAACATCTATAATTGCATGTCCTGGGCTATTGCATTCTCCACAAGCATCTTAGCCTAGCCCCTCCCTTGCCCTCTCCCTTTCCCCTTCAGATTCAGTCACCTCCCACCCTGAAACTTCTGTCTCTACCAGCAGCAACATTGGGTTCTAGCTGAGAAAGCTGACAGAGCCATGACTCCTATTGATCATTCATCTAACAGAGCGGTGTTCTTCAAAATGCCGTTTGGATCTATGTGTTTTCTGTTGCTATATCTGAATACCACGACATAATCACCTTTTACATAGCCTGCCTGATAACCCTGTTGGTTTCTATATAAGTGTTGATGGGGTCAGTCAACCATGGCGGATCTCTTTCCTTTGTCTTCCATCCCACCCAACCCCCTCCATGTTTCTGAGTACTGCTGAGGCTGGGTCCTGAACCTCACTTGCCTTCACAGTTCCAGGGACAGCCCAGTGTGTAGTTATCCTCAATGTAAGCCCTGGGTTCTTAAATGAAGAAATAAACAAATGGGTGAGCAAGTAATTCTTGATCATCTGTCATCTTGATTTTGGGGTTCCCCAGGGCAATAGTTCCTCTATTTCTCTACCAGATGACTCTTCAAATGTTGGTTCGGCCATGGAAATCCACTTTTGGGCCTTTACATGAACTCACTGGCTGCCGCAGACTTCAAAATCCAGCCCCTGTCATTTTTCTCGAAGCAGTCTTTTCTGTCACTCCCCGAGCCCCCCTTCCACTGACCAGGGTCCCTCAGCATCTTCTTGGGCCTTTGTCCAGTTGCTCCTCTGCTTGCTACTTTACAGCATAACCTCCAATGCTGTTAACCCATATTTTCCCAGGTGCCTTCTCTCCTGTGATGACTGATTACAGTGAGACCCTATCCTATCCATCCCTCCTATGTGGCTACTATTAAGCAGTCTTCTCCCCCAGCACCCCTGGCCTTCAGTGGGAAACAGCAGACATGTTAGCTGCAGGTTGACAAGTGCTGCCACATGATGCTTTGCCTCTTTTATTGTTCTTGGGAATCTGAGCAACAGTTACTAAGGAAACAAACCCACGCTAGCCCAGCTACTTTCATGATGTCAACTGACAGCCAGCACTCATAGTAATAAGGCTATACCATTGACTCACAGAACTAGGAGCTGGAAACATGGCTGTTACTTCAAGCTTTGGGGCTAATTTGTGATGTCACTCATGATTCTGTAAGACTGCTTGCTGCCTGGACCAAGAGACACCAAGAAGACTGCCTTTAAAACTCCCCAGGTCCAGCTATAGACATCTCAATAGAGGGATGAAACTATTCACTAAGCTTGCTCTGAACTATGGGAGGCTGTATTAGTGATAGCATTCTGTAACGAAAAAACAGTCACTACAGGCTGAGATGGCTTAGTGGTTAAGAGCACTGGCTGCTCCTCCAGAGGACCCTGGTTTGGTTCCCAGCACCCATTTAGCAGCTAACGACTATCTCTAACTCCAGTTCCAGGGGATCTGATGCCCTCCTGTGGTCTTCACAGGCATTGCATGACATGGTGCACTTATGTCCATGCACACCAAACATTCATACATACAAAATAAATAAGTTTTTTATTTTAATTTATTTTCTATGTATATGAATGTACTGTCTGCATGTAGTTTTGTGCACCCGTGTCATGCAATGCCAAGGAGGTCAGAAGAGGGTCTCGGATTCCCCTGGAACTGGAGTTCTCCTGGAATTGGATTTACAGATGGTTCTCAGCCGCCATGAGGGTGCTGGGGATCAAACCCCGGTCCTCTGTAAGAGCAGTTGGTGCTCTTAACTGCTAGGCTATCTCTCCAACCCAATAAAAGATTTTTATAAACAGTCGCTGTTCTAGTTTGTCTTCCATTGCTGTGACAAAACACTCTGACCAACACCAACTTGGGGAGGAAAGGGTTTATTCAGCTTACATCTCCTGGGTCACAGTTCATCACTTAAGGAGCCCAAGGCAGGAACTCAGGGCAGGAACCTGGAGGCAGGAGCTGAAGCACAGGTCATGGAGGAATGCTGTTCACTGGCTTGCTCCCCTGGCTCATGCCTAGTCCGCCTTCTTATACGGTACACAACAACCTGCCCAGGGTGGCACTACTCATTATGGGCTGGGCCCTCCCACACTGCTCGACCATCAAGACAATATTCCACAGATGTGACCACAAGTCAATCCAATGGAGCCAATTCCCCAATTGAGGCTCCCTCAACCCAGGTGTGTCAAGTTGACACTAAAGCTATCCAGCACAGTCGCTAAAATGTTTAATTGGTTTTCATTATTTTGTGTAAGGAAATCCATATGGAAGGGGAAGAGAAGAGGGGAAGAAGACAAGGAAAAGACCAGAGGGAAGGGAGGAAGCGGGCTCAAGGCCACCTGAGATGCACAGGTACTTTCTGAGGGAATGCCTTTCAGAGCCCAGGCAGAAGAGCAGCCAGCCTGAAACTCCTACAGTGACTTGCCAGAGGAAGATGCTGCCATCACCCTCCCATTCGCTATGTAAGCACACGGCAAGAGTGGCCAGGAGTAGACAGACCATGGCCAGACCTGTCTGTATTCTGACGATGAACCCCTGGGTTCCTCATTTTCCTAACACTGATTAGGTCTAGCATTCGATGATATGTGAGGCCCTAAGGCACAGCTAAACTGACTGACCTGCCCAGAGATCAGCGCCAACCCTCACCTCCTCAGCTAGCCTAAGTCTTATCAGTAAGTGAGGAGGCTGGAGCAAAGTTAGCATGCTTGGCAGCCCGGCGCTTCATAAGCTAAGCCTTTAGGAATTGGGGACACCTAGAGTCCCCTCTGTGCAGGAAAGAACAGACCCTTCCTGAGAAAGAGCAAAGATTAGCAGGACAGCAGCTAACCTGCCTTCTCCTGTCCTCCTCCACTAAGAAGGCCTGTTGGAGGCTCAAAGCTTGAGCCCACATCACCCAAATGGGGCAAAATGAAGTGGAAATCAGTTTGGAAAGGAACCAAATAAATGTAACAAACCGTTTGTGACTGAGCAAAGGCACTGGGGCTGGAGAGATGGCTCAGCCCTTAAGAGCACTGGCTGCTCTTGCAGAGGACTGGCATTAGATTCTCAGAACCCACATGGCGGCTAACAACTGTCTGTAACTCCAGTTCCGGGAGATCCAATGGACTCTCTTGCCCAGCACAGGCATTGCACAACACAGGTGCACTTACATGTGTGCATGCAATACACTCATACATATAAAATTAAAACAAAATAATGAATGAACAAAGGCATCAGGCAGAACTAGAGAAAGTTGAGAAACAGGTGGGACCCAGGAGCGATGAGTGGCCTGCAGGTGTGGACACCACATCCATGGAGGCTGTCAATCAGGCCTCCTGCCCAGACTTAAAACATTTCAAGAAGAGAAAAGTAACTGCTTGTGCCCCACCTCTCCTGCAGTGTGAGGACCACCAGACGCCTGCAGGGGAAACAGCACTCTCTACTGTGGAGCCATAAGCCCAAGAATGCAAGGGAAATAGCATCAGAAGGGGAGGATTCACAGCGCAGCCCTCCTCGGAGCTCCTGGGTAGAAGAGATAACTCAATATCCTTAATGCTTAAACTGCTGTTACTTGCAGTCAATTGCATATGCAAATTGGTGCAATCTCTAAGGAATGTAACTTGGCAATATATTTCTATTTTGAATGCACATACCCTTTGACTGATAATTCCACTTATCAGAATCTCTCCCACAGGTATACACACACACAGGCATCAAAGAAGTATATTTAAATATATTAATTACAATATTATGTATGTAACAATATGGCCAGGTAGATTGTGGTGCATCCATAAAATGGAATAAATACTGACTTTAAAAACATAGGCAAAGGTCTATGTATAGCAGAGAAAAATTATATGCTAGATATATTAAGGGAAAGAAACCAGATTAATAATAGTTGAAACTGGACGCTAGGAATTTGGATATTTTTTAGTGCCATTTCCCTTATAAATGTATTATGAAGATTGAAAATTTCAAAAATGCAAAAATTAAAGGCAAGGACAGGAATTTGTGTGGGTGTTTTATTTTTTGTTTTGTTAAGAAAAAATACATATGTGTAAAAGAACATGTAAAAGCCGTGATGGAGAGATTATGGTGACCTCTAAGGGGGGGAACACCTGATGGAGACCTTGTCTTCATGTCTCTTTGTCTCTTTTTTAATTATTATTATTTTTTATGTGTATGTGAGTGTACTGTCTGCATGCAGGTTGGTGCACCCATGTTGTGCAATGCCACGGAGGTCAGAAGAGGGCATCGGATTCCCCTGGAACTGGAGTTAAAGAGGGTTCTTAGCCACCATGTGGGTGCTGGGAATCGAACCCGGGTGCTCTGCAAGAGCAGTTGGTGCTCTTAACCACTGAGCCATCTCTCCAGCCCCTTTGTCCCTTTTGATTTTTTATTTCAAGCTGGGCATGGTGACACTTCTTGTAATTCCAGTTACTCAGAAGGCTGAGGCAAGAGAATCAAGAGTTCAAGGCCAGCCAGCCCGGTCTACATAGCAAGTTCCAGGACAGCTGAGACTAAAGAGAAACCCTGTCTCAAAAAGACCAAAAAGAAAAAAAAAAAAAAAGAGTTAAAGGCTAGTCTGGATAACTTAGTGAGACTATGTAAAAAAAAATAGATAGGGCTGGGGACATAACTCAGTGGCAGAGTGCTTGTTTAATATACACAGGGCACGGGTTTGATGGCCAGAGAAAGAGAGAGAGAGAGAGAGAGAGAGAGAGAGAGAGAGAGAGAGAGAGACTAGTCTCAAACTTACTATGTAGCCGAAGATGACCCTGAGTGCTCCACCTTCCTGCCCCCACCTCTCAAGCTCTGAGATTACAGGTGCATGCCACCATGCCTAGATATCTTATTTTTCAAATAAAACAAAAATTTTAAAAAATCAACAAAATGTTGGGGCTGGAGAGATAGCCTAGCGGTTAAGAGTGCTGACTGCTCTTGCAGAGGACCCAGGTTCGATCCCCAGCACCCACATGGCGGCCGAGAACTGTATGTAACTCCAATTCCAGGAGAACTCCAGTTCCAGGGGAATCCGACACCCTCTTCTGACCTCTGTGGCATTGCACGATACGGGTGCACAGACTTGCATGCAGACAGTACATTCATACACATAAAAAAATAAATAAATAAAAATTTAAAAAAATCAACAAAATGCATAAAACAGGTGTTGAGAAGATAGCCCATCTCCTTACAATGTGGTCTTGAGTGCTGCTTGAGTTCAGGCAGGAACCCCAGATATCAATTGTGACCCCAAAACAGTGATCCTGAGCTCAGCCTGAGGCTGCCAAGCCTTTCAAATCACTAAGTCTTCTTAGAGTAAAATCACAAGATGTTAAGGACAAGAAAAAAATGCAATTAGGTATGAGCATTACAGCCTGTAGATGAAAAGTAAAATTAGCCCATTCATACTGGATATAAGATTTCTCTTTAAAAAGTGCTTCAGCCGGGCAAGATGGCGCACGCCTTTAATCCTAGCACTGAGGAGGCAGAGGCAGGCGGATTTTTGTGAGTTCAAGGCCAGCCTGGTCTACATAGTGAGCTCCAGGCCAGCTGGAGCCAGAGAGACCCTCCAATGTTGAATACTTAGCATGCTTTCCCATTCCTAGTTGCAATACATTTCCAAGCTGTAGCTAACAATTTCTCACTTCTACCAATATATACCTTGATTCCCTCGCGCCCCCCCCCCTTATTTTTCTTCTTTCTTCAATAATACTTCTTGGGACTGGGAGTGTAGCTCAGTGGTAGAGCACATGTTTAGCACCAAGAAATGAATAGCTAAGAATAAATCAACCAGGCACAAACAAATCAACTCTAAAAGATAGTTTTGAGACATTTGGAGAAAATACGATGAGGACTAGGTCTTTTGTGATGTTGAGGAAGTGCTATTGTGAGATAATGGTCTTTTAGTTGTGTGGTAAAAATTCATTTTTTAGAAAATACTAAAATATTTAGAGGTAAAATGTCATGGTGTTTGAAGTTTGCTTTAAAATCATTTTGAAAAAAATGAATCACATGTGGAAAATAATAATTGTTACATTTAGGTGATAGGTATAATTCACTGTACTAAATAATTCACTGCTTATTTTTCTGCATGTTTGAAATATTCATTTAAAAATATATGTGTTAACGGGCTGGAGAGATGGCCTAGGGGTTAAGAATGCCAACTGCTCTTGCAGAGACCTGGGTTCGATCCCCAGCACCCACATGGCGGCTGAGAACTGTCTTTAACTCCAGTTCCAGGGGGACTCTGACACCCTCTTCTGACCTCCACAGCATTGCATGACACGGGTGCACAAACCTACATGCAGACAGTACATTCATACACATAAAAAATAAATAAAATTGCCAGTTGTGGTGGCGCACGCCTTTAATCCTAGCACTTGGGAGGCAGAGGCAGGCGGATCTTTGTGAGTTCAAGGCCAGCCTGGTCTATAGAGTGAGTTCCAGGACAGCTGGGGCTACAGGGAGACTCTGTCTTGAAAAGACCAAAAAATAAAAATAAAAATAAATAAATAAAAATTAAATTAAATATATATGTGTGTGTGTGTTAAATCCAGAAGACATGGAATTTTTTTATTACCTATCTTTTCTTTTTGAAATTATTTTTTAATTTTTTTGTTTAAAGTCCTATTGATTCCCAATGGTCCAACAGCAGCTTTAAGACCATATATCCACATCAATGACCAGCACAGCATACAACATCAATGCAATAGTGGCATTTTATCTTAGGGGAAATCAATGGCTAACCAACTAGATCTAGCCCAGTGGGAGGGAACTCATGTGTGGTGTTATAAACATAGCCAGATGCACACAACTGGAGAGGTCACAGATCCCTAGGCTAAAGTAAGATCTTACTAACTACAAAAGAGGTATCCTTATATTTACAGACAAGTATTCCAGATGCCACTCAGAAAAGAAGCTTCTTTTATACTAGATGAGAATATGCAGTCTCTCAACTGGACATACACAAACATGAATTGCTCATGCCTAGAAAACACATTTATAACGCACCTCTACACATAAGCCCCAAGCATCATAGAACAAGGACCCAAGAAGGCATTAATTATCTCTCTCTTCTCTCTCTCTCTCTCTCTCTCTCTCTCTCTCTCTCTCTCTCTTTGTCTTTTTAAGACAGGGTCTCCCTGTAGCCCCAGCTGTCCTGGAACCCACTATGTAGACCAGGCTGGCCTTGAATTCACAGATATCCACCTACATCTGCCTCCCAAGTGTTGGGATTAAAGGGGCACACCACCATGCCCGGCAGAAGGCATTAATCACCTCTTAACTCACATTAAGGAAGTTCCCCCAGGCAGCAGGAGGCCAGGAACCCAAAAGGGCCTGAATGGCCAAACTGAATCTACAGAGTGTGGTTTCATGAATAGGTCACCTATATTCACCTTTACCCACCCAGGGCTCAGAGAACATTGCAGAAAAGGGGACAGAAAGATTGTACAAGCCAGGGAGGTGGTGCAAAACCAAATGGAAATGAAACCTACAAGCTCTAGGACCCTGTTCATATGAATGTACGGCATTGATATCAGCATGCACAAGACCCATGCAAGCTCAGCCAGACAAAAACCCAGCACAGAACTACAGAAATGAGCAGCAGTGCCCAACCTTGGCTGAAGAAGTATTGGCATCTTGTTGGGTGAGGAAGAACTCTTTTTTTTTTTTTCTTTTAGACAAGGTCTCCCTTTAGTCCCAGCTGGCCTGGAGCTCTCTATATAGACCAAGTGGACTTGAACTCACATAGATCTGCCTGTCTCTGCCTCGCAAGTGCTGGGATTAAAGGCATGCACCACCATGCCTGGCCAGAACTGGCCTTCTTTAAAAGGGACTCCAGATAGGCTGACTAGAGCTCAGGGGACGAGCTGGCACTGAGCAGTGGGCAGGGAGAGTAGTTTGGCACAATGGACCCTAGCAGGAATGACAGAATGTGTGAACTCAGTGGGGGCAGGGGGGCAGCTGCAGGAGGGTGCCAATGGAGAAGTGGGTATAAAGGCAATTAAGACTGATTGAAAAATTATGTATTCCTGGGAAATCCCTGATTTAAAAAAATGAAAAATTATGTATGAAACAGATAAAAATTCGATAGAAAATAACAATAAAGTCCTATTGATTCCATTCTTTGCCTCCCACAGGGACCTGGATGCGGGTCCGCCCTCTGGAGTCTGGTCAACTTACTGTGAATCACACCGTATGGAAGACTGGCTCTCCCTCTCCCTGCACCCATCAGTTCCCAATAGGTCCTCAGCTAGGGCTGGGGCTTCCCGCCCACCTCCCCCATGCACGTTGGGTCCTTGTCTACTTCGGTTTGTGCAAGTCTTGTAAATGCTGTCATAGGCGTCATGAGTTCATATGTGCAACTGCCCTGTGATGTCCGGACAACAGAGTTTCCTTCTAGTCATCCATAACCTCTGGCTCTGACAATCTTCCAATCCCCTCTTCTGCAATGATCTCTGAGCCTCGGGAGAAGAGGACGTGATATAGGGTGTCTCGTGTGGGGTTGTCTTCTCTGCAAATTGGGCTGAGGGCCAGATGCTGTTGTGCTTTAAAATTTGAATTTATTTTTTTTAATGTGTATGAGTGTACTGTCTGCATGTAGGTTTGTGCACCCATGTCGTACAATGCCAAGGAGGTCAGAAGAGGGTCTCGGATTCCCCTGGAACTGGAGTTCTCCTGGAATTGGAGTTACAGACCGTTCTTAGCCATCATGTGGGTGCTGGGGATCGAACCTGGGTCCTCTGCAAGAGCAGTCGGTGCTCTTAACCGCTAAGCCATCTCTCCAGCACCTGAATTTATTTTTTAAGCCAATGTTTTATTGAAGCTCTGTGCATTTCATACAAAATTACATTACAAACCAAATCTAGACCCGTGCCCCCCTTCCTGCCCTCCCATCCCATCAAAACTCATGCATTCTGCCAAACATGTTTTTCATCTTTTTCTCAGCCTCTCTCAAAATTCTCAATGCAGAAGTTTACTGTTTCAAGCAGAAGCTCACTGTTTCAGTCAGTTCTTTGATGCAGTCTTTTCTGTTGTTGTTGTTGTTATTCCTTCCAATTTGCATCACTCCAAAATATGCATAAATGCATGCCACATATATCATAGGTTCTAGCATCTTCGGCTTATGATTTTTTTTCTTTATTAGGCTGAAAGATGTCATGTTTGAAGTCTCCTCCTTGACAAGCTCAAGCCACCATGAGTTCTGCCCTTGTGCTCCACATGGGTTTTCCCTTCCCAGGGTCAGTAATGAGGTCCAGTAAGCACTGCATCCTGTCTTGATCTTCCTGTACTGGTCTCTGTGATACAGCCTGGGTAGTCCAACAATGGCAGTCTATGCTCTGAAGAGGCTGAAACCCCAGTAGTAGCTCAGTCCACAAGTTGCTAGACTAGGCTTCCCCTTTTTGAAGCATGAGCAGACTTTTCTCTTTATAGACTGGATACTGGCTGAAGTCCCATTAGTGGATCTCCAAGACCTCCCTGCACAGGAAGACTGGTGACTCACACTGGCAGGACATTTCAAGAAAAGTCCCCCGGGACTTAGTTGACGAGGAATTCTCACACAGTAGTGCATTAGCATGGCATGTCAAAAACCAGATATGTGATCTGTGGTCATCTGGGGTTCTGTTCAGCAAAACTTTCCTCGGCTCTTACATGTTATTGGCACTATGAAGGTACCAGGACTTCAAGAATAAGTGGCAGAGGCCCCTGCCTGCCCCCTGACGGAAATCAAGCCAGACCCCCTCAATGGGGAGGGCAAGGCCCCGGCAGAACAAGGAGGTTATGCGTGCAGAAGAGATGGTGCTGCCAGGTGTCCCCACAGAGAGGCTGGCAGACCGAGGCCCTGGAGGAGTCAGAGCAGGTGGGCGTGGATGTTTCCTAGTTCAGGGGTTGGCAATTTTTTCTCTGAGGGGCCAGATGGCAAACAGCTCGTGTTTGCAGGCCAAGAAGCAAAATGGATGCTATCTCGTATGTACTTACACAAGAATAAAACAGGCCAAAATATTTTTTTGCTGACAAAATTCAAAACTTTTATTTGTAGACACTAGAATTTAAATTTCTTATAATTTTCCCATCAGAACTATCATTCCTTTGCTTGTTTCCTAACCATTTAATTATGTAAAAAAAAAAGTTATTCTTATTTCGGTGGGTGGTAGCAAGCTAGGGCAGGCAGGGTTGCCGGGAGTTTGGCCGTCTGGTTGATCCAGAAAGTGGTGGCTGTTCTCAGCTGCAGTGACCTGAATGGATCTGATTCTCGTATTAGCACCAGGGTCCCTCACCAGCCGAGGTTGTAAGAGACATCGCTGAACTCTCCGGGGCCTGTTTCTTCAGTCTGGAAACTGAAGAACACCCTAATCTAGAGAGGAAAGGAAAAACGTTGCCTGATCTGGGACGGCCCTCCTCCTCCAGGTCGGCTCCAGAGTCCCTAAAGGCCTCAATGCTTGCAACCATCAAAGCAGGTGCACTCTGTGGTCTTGGAGGCAAACATCTTACACCTATGGGGAGGGGGTCTTGGGGTACCAACTGAACGTGGGAACCTGGTTCTCCGCAGAGCAGGGGTGGAGTGAGATCACCACCTACTCTCTGTCTGACTGGGGGCGCTGAGGGCGCAGCAGTGTGCTCCCTCCAACCTAAGCACAGGCCCAGGGTCGTCGGAAAAGACTACCGTGAGAGTGCTTGGCAGGTCCCCAGGCCCCAGGACAAGCCTGGCTGAGCAGGGCGCTGTTGGAAGCGCCCAAGGGACGGAATCCTCAAGCCACAGTCGCGCAGGAGCCTCTGGTAGGACCTCGAGGATTTGGGACTCACAGCAAACGCCCCCAAACTTGCGGGACGCACCCAAGGGCGCGGCTGGGGTCCTCCCTTGAGGCGTCTGCCTCTGAGGCTGAGATCTCACCGCCACCGCCGTCGCTGCCCGGTGGGGCGGGGCGGGAGCTGGCGCTCACTGGGGCTGGAGCCGGCTGGGCAGTTGCGCAAGTGGCGCGCTGGGGCAGCTATAAGAGGGGCAGGCAGGCATGGAGCCCCGGAGGAATCCCCGCGCCAGAAGCTGTGAGGTAAGGCCCCGGACACACTCCTTTCTCCACCACCAGCCCTTCTTGGCACCTCATTGCACCCCACCCTATTATGGACCCCGGGGAAACTGAGGCAGGAGGGAGGCAGTGTGGACCGCTTGGTGCTGAACTTGGTGGTTTTGCAGTGAGATCCAGACAGAGGAACAGCTACTGGGAGCCGAGGTTCGTTGCATACCAGGCTGGGCTGCTCTGTGCCCATAGGGTACGAACCTGGCCTTGCACAGTCAGCTGGGAGTCCCACAGCGTGCCCTGTCTGCAGACCTGAGAGTGAGAGCTGAGATAAGCAGATCCCACACAGGTCAAGGCAGAAGTACAGAACTGGGCCGCACAGGGTTGCAGGTGTGAGCTTTCCCTGAGGGCTAGATGCAACCTTGCTCTGACTGCAGGAATTCAGGCCTTGTTTCCAGCGCAGGTCCTGAGTGAGAAGGCACATGAGGCAGAGCCTAGCAGTTAGAAGTACCGTGGAGTAGAGGTGGGCAGAAAAGCTAGCAGGACGATCCCAAATCTCCCAGAGAGAATGTGCTGGAATTCACATCTGCCCTCAAAGCCATGCAAATTGCCTTCTTGGGGTCCTAATGGATGGCCTCAGAGCAATAGACTATCAGGTCGTGAGAAAGGCCCACAGTTTTTCACTGTTGGGCGTTTCTAGCCAAGATGGATTAAGTGTATGTTTCCAACCAGAGGTTTCATCAGGCCCCTGGATGGCCTACCTTCTCTGGGTGCTTTGGACTGTGTTGTGGGTGTGGGACATAGATGATTCTTTCTGTGTCTTACTGGAAAAGTGCTTAGAGCCCATGTTGTCCTGCAGGAATAGCTGCTTTGGAGAGGACAAGACAATTGATTGATTTCTGTTGGAAGCATGGTGTTAAAGGGAGGTGGAGAGGGCAAGGATTTGGTGGCAGCATCCCTGGGCCACAGGCTCTCTGGGTACGCTTTGCAGGGTAGGAATTTGCGCTCCAGAAGTGCCTTTCGAATTTTTCTGTAGAGCCAAGATGGGCAGTGGTCAGCTGGGACTGGAGAAATGTTTCCAACCTCTTTCCCATCCAAATAGTGTGTGGAACCAAACTTCAAAGGAGAATGGTTTCTGATAGTCTGCATGCTCTCCCAGGAGTGGAAAGACCATATTGGTCATTGATCTCATTTAGTAGGGAGAGAAGGTTAAAAAAAAAAAAAAAAAGGATTGTTATCGGTTCTTTCCTTTCTCAAGCAACTGAGGACATTGGACTAAGGGGAACATTTCCATATTGGCCAAAGGAGCATCTTTCTCATATTTGGTACATCTTATACCCAAAATAACTCTTCTTGGTATCTGGAGGAAATATTTTCCTCCCCCTCTGTTCTAGGAAATAGCTCCAAGCGCCAAGGACAGAGCCAGGGAAGTTGCAATGAATTCCTGTCCGTCAGCCCCAGGCAGATGCCTCTCGTGTCTGAGTGACTTGAGTGGGGTGGGGAGGTGGCTACCTGGGAAGACTCTCTTCTCAGAGCTTCAGTCGGAGTCCCACTCTGGCCTAGATTCCCCCAGGGACATATGGGAGCCAGAGAGAGAATGGGTTCTCCTGGGAGATGGAGGTTTTGTGGGGTGTGCCTCCCTGAGTAACTTCTTCAGGATTTAAAAGGAAAGTCACTCGTTCTATCAATCAGTACACCCTGTCCCCACAGGGCATGGATAGAAAGAAGATTCTAGAAGCCATTATTCCTTCTGGCCTATGGACAAAGAGCCCTGAAATTCTCTGTCTGTTTAGTTGCCTCTCATAAGTGCAGCAAGGTTAGGCTGTTTGTGTCATAAATAGAACACCTGGTGCTCAGGTCTACAGACTCCTTTGTATTTGCTCTACATATGACAAAAAAACAGACATGCCCTGCTCTGAGCAAATTGTACACTCTCGATTTCCCTTTGGTCTGTGACCCCTCTGAATCTGTAATCATGTCCACCCTGATATTTCACCTAAACCACAGACTTGTGTTTGTACTCAGTACCACAGACCTCTGCAGAGATGCCACCAAGGAGACAGGAGGACTGAGCAGAGGTCTCTGGCAAAAGCAGTGCACCCAGAGTGCCAGAACAGGACAGGCTCATGGATGGGTCTACGGCAGAGAGCCCCCAGGACGACAGTCCATACAGAACAGAGTTCAGGAGGCTGGACGGAATCAGGGCTACGTGGGGGCTGGGTAAAGGAGGAGGTGCAGAGGCAGACCAAAGTGTCCAAGGAAGAGAGAGTTGGACACTGAAGCATTTTAGGACAGATTCTTAGGAGTTTTGATGGGCAAAAGTAAATTCTAAGATGTGACTTTCAGTTGGGCATGGCGGTACCTGCCTTTAATCTTACCACTAGGAGGTGGAGGCAGAGGATCAGGAGTGTGTGGCCAGTGTGGGCTACATTTGAGTCCAAGGCCAGCCTGGGTTATGTGAGACCACCTCAAAACAAACGAAGATGTGACTTTCGGGTGATTGCAGGTGGACCATCTTAGGGACATGTTAACCTGCTAGCCAATGAGGATCAGGGATGGGGAATAGTTCACTTATTTCATTCAACAAATATTTAATAAACACCTGCTCCGTGTCAGGCCCTTCATAGAAGCTGAAACACAGGCAGGTGGCACTGATTGTGGCAGCCTCTCCCTCTCAGTCGGGCTGGAGTTTCAGACTCCCTTCCCACAGTGCTCTGGGGAGCCACTGAAAATTGATGAGAGTTGACACAGGACTTGAAATCTATTTGCTTTTCCTGATGGGATCAGTTATAAGGGAGTTTCTATGAATGAGAAGAATATAACCCTGGACCCACACCGTGCCTACCAGCTAAGGATAGCATGATTTCTCAAGCAAGGCTTTTTTGGATGCAAAGAAGAGAAAATTGCTCCTGCTAGCTTAGTGGGTTTCTTTTAATTTTTTATTTACTTTTTATGTGTATGAATGTACTGTCTGCATGGAGGTTTGTGCACCCGTGTTCATGCAATGCCACCAAGGTCAGATGAGGGTGTCGGACTCCCCTGGAACTGGAGTTAAAGACGGTTCTCAACTGCCATGTGGTTTCTGGGAATCGAACGCAGGTCCTCTGCAAGAGCAGTCAGCGCTCTTAACAGCTAGGCCATCTCTCCAGCCCTAGCTTAGTTTTCAAATTGCACACCATGGCCAACATTTGAAGAATGAACTGAAATCCTCAAGAGTGTGTTCCTCATAGTAAGGGCAAATTGTATTTGTTTATTTATAAGATTATTTTATTTTAAATTACGTGTGTGTCTGTCTTTCGATCTGTGGGTATATGAACATACCTATAGGTCTGAAGCATCAGATCCCTGGAGCTGGAGTTACAGGCAGTTGTGAGCCACCCAGTGTTGGGAGTGCTAGAACTGAACCTCAGGTCCTCTGCAAAACAATAGGTACTCTTAACCACTGGGCCATCTCTCCAGGCCCAAATTTTATTTTATTTTTTGACATATATACATGTCCCAAGTAAAAATAAATTATCTAGAAAGTTGAAAGTTACTCAAGAGCCGGGTGTGGTGGTGCATGCCTTTAATCCAGAAGGACAAGATGGAGGACGGGGAAAGATTGGGGGGGTGGGGACAAGATGGAGGATGGGGACAAGATGGGGGGTGGGGACAAGATGGAGGATGGGGACAAGATGGGGGGAAGGTGGAGGTGGGACAAGATGGAGGTGGACAAGATGGGAGGGGACAAGATGGGGGGGGGGACAAGTGGAGGTGGGGACAAGATGGGGGTGGGGACAAGATGGGGGGTGGGGACAAGATGGAGGATGGGGACAAGATGGGGGGTGGGGACAAGATGGGGGGGGTGGGGACAAGATGGAGGGGTGGGGACAAGATGGGGGGTGGGGACAAGGATGGGGGGTGGGGACAAGGTGGAGGATGGGGACAAGGTGGAGGGTGGGGACAAGATGGAGGATGGGGACAAGATGGAGGGTGGGGACAAGATGGGGGGTGGGGACAAGATGGGGGGGGGGACAAGGTGGAGGATGGGGACAAGATGGGGGGTGGGGACAAGATGGAGGGTGGGGACAAGATGGAGGGTGGGGACAAGATGGAGGATGGAGTTGAAGAGTCAACAGCAGGAAGCAATTCTGACTCCAGTGAACTCAGAGAGGAGAAGGTGGGGGCTGGTGGTGCAGACCAGCCTTAGCCTGTCTCCTAGGGCATTTACCTGGAGCTGCCTCGGACCCACTCTCTGTTCTTTCCTCTTGTCAGGGGTGCCCAGGCAGGGCCAGGAGTCACAGTGGAAACAGTGAGGCATGGCAGGACCTGGGTGACATGGGAAGGCAGTCTGCAGAAGAGTGGGGAGTGAGATGGGCTGAGTGAGACGGAAGCAGGGGGACAGAAAGCCTCTACACCCCCCAACCACTCTTCCCTCCCCTTCCCTCCCCCTCCTCTCCAGACTCTACTCCAACAGTCCCCGGAAGTGAGAGAGACAGAGAAATCCACTGACATTTCAGCAGCTCATCTGCTAGCTCTTAGACTACGACAGTTCTTAAGTGTGTGAACCTGCTTTGGTAGTTTCCACGCAAAAGGCTTTGTGGCCAGGCAGTTGATGGCCACCTTCTCCCTGCTCACTTGCTTCCTCAGCTTCCCAGAGCCATGACCCCCCCTTCCTGCCTGCCTCTCCCTAACCCCAGTTCAGACCCAGATTCCAACTGGCCACCAGATAGTTCCCTAGTGTCCTTCTAGAACCTGCAGATCAGCAAGTCCTCAGCCGTCTCTTTTTCCGTTTCTTTTTCTACTTTATTTTTCAGTGCTGGAACACAGGGCCTTGTGCAAGAGAGGCAAGCTCAGCACCATTGAGCTACACACTCAAGTCCATAATCCTAGAAACAAAGTGTGGCTAGGTACCCCAGGCTGGCCTCAAACTCCTGATCCCCCACCCCTCCGCCTTCCGAATGCATGCTCTGTCAACCACCTCTTTCCTGAACCTCTCTGTGTGTCTCTCCCAGATTCTGTCTCCATCTTTCTCCACAGCAGGGAAAGCAGCCTGCCTGCCTGCTCTCATGGCCAGCCCCAAATGCCACCCACCTCACTCTGCATCCTGGGTCTCCAGGTAGCTGGGAGCCACTGTCTCCTAAGCCTCTGCTAGGGCCACCCCACTCCTCCACTTCACAGATCCACTGTCTGCCCTTTCTTAGGACCTCTTCTAAATGCACCTCCTCCTCCGCAAGACCTCCCTGATTCCTTTTGGAAATATGGCGAGAGCCCCTCATGTGTACTAGGGTTGGCTACATGGAAGGCATAGTTAGTACTCTGTAGGTTCATTCCAGCCACCCAACAGCTTAGGGAGAATTTGGATTCACACCATCACTCTGGAAACTCACTCTGTAGAACATCGGCGCTGGCCTTGAACTCACGATAAGATCCGCCTGCCCCTCTGCTCCCAAAGTGCTAGGATTAAAGGCGTGAGACTTATTCCTATGCCCGGGCTTAAAAATTTTTTAACAAAGTCCCTGTTAGCCGGGCGTGTGCGGGCATGGTGGCTCCCTTTAATCCTAGCACTTGGAGGCAGAGAGGCAGGCAAGATCTTTGTGAGTTCAAGGCCAGCCTGGTCAACAGAGTGAGTTCCAGGCAGCTGGGACTCAGGGAGACCCTGTCTCGAAAAGACCAAAAAAAAAAAAAAAAGTACCATGTTTTTAAAAAAATAAAAATAAAAGATGGCGGTAGTGAGAGGTCGTTGGATCAGATGAAGACATACCATTGGAAGGCCTCAGGTCTCTCTGTGACTTGAACTGTGAGCTTGCTGTCTTGCACATGCTCTTAACCTTGCCATCTGCCACTGCCATGCCATACGCTAAGAGGACTCATCAACGTGCAAGAGCTGTGGTGATGCCTAGCCTGAACTCTCAAATCTGAGCTAATTCTTTTCTTCTAATAGGTACTCGGACCTCGGTATTTTTGTATGATATAGTAAGAAATCAATATACTGGTAACTTTCTTTTTTTTTTTTTTTTTCTTTTTTTTTTGGTCTTGTTCAAGTTGGGGGTCTACTATACTCCTGCTGTACTGGAAACTCACTCTCTAAAGAACAGGCTGGCCTCGATTCACAAAGATCTTGACTGCCTCTCCTCTGCCTCCCAAGGGCTAGGATTAAAGGCATGCACCCACCACCCGCTCTTGATAACTTTCACTTTCTAGATAATTTATTTTTACTTGGGACATGTATGTCATGTCAAAAAATAAAATAAAATTTGGGCCTGGAGAGATGGCCCAGTGGTTAAGGTACCTATTGTTTTGCAGAGGACCTGAGGTTCAGTTCTAGCACTCCCAACACTGGGTGGCTCACACTGCCTGTAACCCAGCTCCAGGGATCTGATGCTTCAGACCTATAGGTATGTTCATATACCCACAGATCGAAAGACAGACCACACGTAATTTAAAATAAAATACATCTTATAAATAAACAATACAATTTGCCCTTACTATGAGGAACACACTCTTGAGGATTTCAGTTCATTCTTCAAATGTTGGCCATGGTGTGCAATTTGAAAACTAAGCTAGGGCTGGAGAGATGGCCTAGCTGTTAAGAGCGCTGATGCTCTTGCAGAGGACCTGCGTTCGATTCCCAGAAACCACATGGCAGTTGAGAGCCTGTCTTAACTCCAGTTCCAGGGGGGTCCGACACCCTCTCTGACCTTGGTGGCATTGCTGAACAGGTTGCACAAACCTCCATGCAGACAGTACATTCTACACATAAATAGGTAAATAAAAATATAAAAGAAACCACTAAGCTAGCAGGAGCAATTTTCTCTTCTTTGCATCCAAAAAAGCCTTGCTTGAGAAATCATGCTATCCTTAGCTGGTAGGCACGGTGTGGGTCCAGGGTTATATTCTTCTCATTCATAGAAACTCCCTTATAACTGATCCCATCAGGAAAAGCAAATAGATTTCAAGTCCTGTGTCAACTCTCATCAATTTTCAGTGGCTCCCCAGAGCACTGTGGGAAGGGAGTCTGAAACTCCAGCCCGACTGAGAGGGAGAGGCTGCCACAATCAGTGCCACCTGCCTGTGTTTCAGCTTCTATGAAGGGCCTGACACGGAGCAGGTGTTTATTAAATATTTGTTGAATGAAATAAGTGAACTATTCCCCATCCCTGATCCTCATTGGCTAGCAGGTTAACATGTCCCTAAGATGGTCCACCTGCAATCACCCGAAAGTCACATCTTCGTTTGTTTTGAGGTGGTCTCACATACACCACGGCTGGCTTGGACTCAAATGTAGCCCCACTGGCCACACACTCCTGATCCTCTGACCTCCACCCTCCTAGTGGTAAGATAAAGGCAGGTACCGCTAACCCGCCATGCCCAACTGAAGTCATATCTTAGAATTTACTTTTGCCCATCAAAACTCCTAAGAATCTGTCCTAAAATGCTTCAGTGTCCAACTCTCTCTTCCTTGGACACTTTGGTCTGCCTCTGCACCTCCTCCTTTACCCAGCCCCCACGTAGCCCTGCATTCCGTCCAGCCTCCTGAACTCTGTTCTGTATGGATCGTCGTCCTGGGGGCTCTCTGCCGTAGACCCATCCATGAGCCTGTCCTGTTCTGGCACTCTGGGTGCACTGCTTTTGCCAGAGACCTCTGCTCAGTCCTCCTGTCTCCTTGGTGGCATCTCTGCAGAGGTCTGTGGTACTGAGTACAAACACAAGTCTGTGGTTTAGGTGAAATATCAGGGTGGACATGATTACAGATTCAGA
Source organism: Rhizomys pruinosus (assembly GCA_009823505.1). NCBI lineage: Eukaryota > Metazoa > Chordata > Mammalia > Rodentia > Spalacidae > Rhizomys > Rhizomys pruinosus. Next base: position 8,381,149 of record VZQC01015004.1, read on the forward strand.
GGGGTCACAGACCAAAGGGAAATCGAGAGTGTACAATTTGCTCAGAGCAGGGCATGTCTGTTTTTTTGTCATATGTAGAGCAAATACAAAGGAGTCTGTAGACCTGAGCACCAGGTGTTCTATTTATGACACAAACAGCCTAACCTTGCTGCACTTATGAGAGGCAACTAAACAGACAGAGAATTTCAGGGCTCTTTGTCCATAGGCCAGAAGGAATAATGGCTTCTAGAATCTTCTTTCTATCCATGCCCTGTGGGGACAGGGTGTACTGATTGATAGAACGAGTGACTTTCCTTTTAAATCCTGAAGAAGTTACTCAGGGAGGCACACCCCACAAAACCTCCATCTCCCAGGAGAACCCATTCTCTCTCTGGCTCCCATATGTCCCTGGGGGAATCTAGGCCAGAGTGGGACTCCGACTGAAGCTCTGAGAAGAGAGTCTTCCCAGGTAGCCACCTCCCCACCCCACCAAGTCACTCAGACACGAGGGCATCTGCCTGGGGCTGACGGAGCGAATTCATTGCAACTTCCCTGGCTCTGTCCTTGGCGCTTGGAGCTATTTCCTAGAACAGAGGGGGAGGAAAATATTTCCTCCAGATACCAAGAAGAGTTATTTTGGGTATAAGATGTACCAAATATGAGAAAGATGCTCCTTTGGCCAATATGGAAATGTTCCCCTTATCCAATGTCCTCAGTTGCTTGAGAAAGGAAAGAACCGATAACAATCCTTTTTTTTTTTTTTTTTTTAACCTTCTCTCCTACTAAATGAGATCAATGACCAATATGTCTTTCCACTCCTGGGAGCATCGCAGACTATCAGAAACCATTCCCTTTGAAGTTTGGTTCCACACACTATTTGGATGGGAAAGAGGTTGAGAACATTTCTCCAGTCCCAGCTGACCACTGCCCATCTTGGCTCTACAGAAAAATTCGAAAGGCACTTCTGGAGCGCAAATTCCTACCCTGCAAAGCGTACCCAGAGAGCCTGTGGCCCAGGGATGCTGCCACCAAATCCTTGCCCTCTCCACCTCCCTTTAACACCATGCTTCCAACAGAAATCAATCAATTGTCTTGTCCTCTCCAAAGCAGCTATTCCTGCAGGACAACATGGGCTCTAAGCACTTTTCCAGTAAGACACAGAAAGAATCATCTATGTCCCACACCCACAACACAGTCCAAAGCACCCAGAGAAGGTAGGCCATCCAGGGGCCTGATGAAACCTCTGGTTGGTAACATACACTTAATCCATCTTGGCTAGAAACGCCCAACAGTGAAAAACTGTGGGCCTTTCTCACGACCTGATAGTCTATTGCTCTGAGGCCATCCATTAGGACCCCAAGAAGGCAATTTGCATGGCTTTGAGGGCAGATGTGAATTCCAGCACATTCTCTCTGGGAGATTTGGGATCGTCCTGCTAGCTTTTCTGCCCACCTCTACTCCACGGTACTTCTAACTGCTAGGCTCTGCCTCATGTGCCTTCTCACTCAGGACCTGCGCTGGAAACAAGGCCTGAATTCCTGCAGCCAGAGCAAGGTTGCATCTAGCCCTCAGGGAAAGCTCACACCTGCAACCCTGTGCGGCCCAGTTCTGTACTTCTGCCTTGACCTGTGTGGGATCTGCTTATCTCAGCTCTCACTCTCAGGTCTGCAGACAGGGCACGCTGTGGGACTCCCAGCTGACTGTGCAAGGCCAGGTTCGTACCCTATGGGCACAGAGCAGCCCAGCCTGGTATGCAACGAACCTCGGCTCCCAGTAGCTGTTCCTCTGTCTGGATCTCACTGCAAAACCACCAAGTTCAGCACCAAGCGGTCCACACTGCCTCCCTCCTCTCAGTTTCCCGGGGTCCAATATAGAGGGTCGGGGTGCAATGAGGTGCCAAGAAGGGCTGGTGGTGGAGAAAGGGGAGTGTGTCCGGGGCCTTACCTCACAGCTTCTGGCGCGGGGATTCCTCCGGGGCTCCATGCCTGCCTGCCCCTCTTATAGCTGCCCCAGCGCGCCACTTGCGCAACTGCCCAGCCGGCTCCAGCCCCAGTGAGCGCCAGCTCCCGCCCCGCCCCACCGGGCAGCGACGGCGGTGGCGGTGAGATCTCAGCCTCAGAGGCAGACGCCTCAAGGGAGGACCCCAGCCGCGCCCTTGGGTGCGTCCCGCAAGTTTGGGGGCGTTTGCTGTGAGTCCCAAATCCTCGAGGTCCTACCAGAGGCTCCTGCGCGACTGTGGCTTGAGGATTCCGTCCCTTGGGCGCTTCCAACAGCGCCCTGCTCAGCCAGGCTTGTCCTGGGGCCTGGGGACCTGCCAAGCACTCTCACGGTAGTCTTTTCCGACGACCCTGGGCCTGTGCTTAGGTTGGAGGGAGCACACTGCTGCGCCCTCAGCGCCCCCAGTCAGACAGAGAGTAGGTGGTGATCTCACTCCACCCCTGCTCTGCGGAGAACCAGGTTCCCACGTTCAGTTGGTACCCCAAGACCCCCTCCCCATAGGTGTAAGATGTTTGCCTCCAAGACCACAGAGTGCACCTGCTTTGATGGTTGCAAGCATTGAGGCCTTTAGGGACTCTGGAGCCGACCTGGGGAGGAGGGCCGTCCCAGATCAGGCAACGTTTTTCCTTTCCTCTCTAGATTAGGGTGTTCTTCAGTTTCCAGACTGAAGAAACAGGCCCCGGAGAGTTCAGCGATGTCTCTTACAACCTCGGCTGGTGAGGGACCCTGGTGCTAATACGAGAATCAGATCCATTCAGGTCACTGCAGCTGAGAACAGCCACCACTTTCTGGATCAACCAGACGGCCAAACTCCCGGCAACCCTGCCTGCCCTAGCTTGCTACCACCCACCGAAATAAGAATAACTTTTTTTTTTTTTACATAATAAATGGTTAGGAAACAAGCAAAGGAATGATAGTTCTGATGGGAAAATTATAAGAAATTTAAATTCTAGTGTCTACAAATAAAAGTTTTGAATTTTGTCAGCAAAAAAATATTTTGGCCTTTTTTAATTCTGTGTAAGTACCATGACGAGATAGCATCCATTTTTGCTTCTTGGCCATGCAACACGAGCTGTTTGCCCATCTGGCCCCTCAAGAAAAAAAGTGCCAACCCCTGAACTAGGAACATCCCGCCCACGCTGACTCTGACTCCTCCAGGGCTCGTCCTGCCAGCTCTCTGGGTGGGGACCACCTGGCAGCACCAGTCTCTCTCACGCTACCTCCTTGTTCATGGCCGCGGGCCTTGCCCTCCCCCATTTGAGGGGGTCTGGCTTGATTTCCGTCAGGGGGCAGGCAGGGGCCTCTGCCACTTATTCTTGAAGTCCTGGTACCTTCATAGTGCCAATAACATGTAAGAGCCGAGGAAAGTTTTGCTGAAAGAACCCCAGTGACCACAGATCACATATCTGGTTTTTGACATGCCATGCTAATGCACTACTGTGTGAGAATTCCTCGTCAACTAAGTCCCGGGGGACTTTTCTTGAAATGTCCTGCCAGATGTAAGTCACCAGTCTTCCTGTGAGGGAGTGTCTTGGAGATCACTAATGGACTTGCCAGTTTCCAGTCTATAAACAGGAAAGTCTGCTATTTGTTCAAAAGGGGAAGCCTATCTGAGCAACTTGTGGACTGAGCTACTACTTTGGGGTTTCAGCCTCTTCGAGCATAGACTGCCATTGTTGACTACCCAGGCTGTATCAACAAGACCAGTAGAAAGATCAAGACAGGACAATGCTTACTGGACCTCATACTGACCATGGAGGGAAGAACCCATAGTGGGAGCACAAGGGCAGACTCATGGTGGCTGAGCTTGTCAAGGGAGAGCTTCAAACATGGACATCTTTCAGCCTAATAAAGAAAAAAAATCATAAGCCGAAGATCTAAGAACCTATGATATATGTGGCATGCATTTATGCATATTTTGGAGTGATTGCAAATTGTGAAAGGAATAACAACAACAAAACAGAAAAGACTGGCCATCAAAGAACTGACTGAAACAGTGAGCTTCNGTCCCCCTGGACAAGAATTGAGCAGGTCAGGTCCCGCATGAGCTGAGGGATGACTGCTCTGTGGCTGCTACAAGCTGGCTTTATCTTTTTGGTTCTGTGTGTCTGGCTGGCTCTGCTTTGGGTGTGTGGTGGTTGTTTGCTTGGGGTTTTTGTTCTTGATGTTTTGTCTTTGATTTTTAAATAATCTGGTGCTTCTTGAGGCTAGTTTACAGAACAGCTCTGTCTCTAGTGCAGAATGTACTTGTTGGCCAGCTCTGGGCTTTAGGGTAATCCTTTCACCTGAATAACTGGCGGCTGGCTGTGGCCAAGCCCTGGCGGAGCTGACCCGGGTGATGGCTGGACGCCAGCCAGGCCTTGCCCTGTCACACACAAACAGCTCTCCCGAAGCCCCTCCACAACAGGAGAAAGAAAGCACAGTTTGGGGCGGCAAAGTTAATTTATGTTAATTTTTTTAAAAAAGCAAAAAAAACATATTGTTGTTACCAAAAAAGACAAGCATTTTTGCATGTGGGTAGTTTCACAGTCTGGGAATGGGCCTTAGTGCCTGGTCTTTTGAGCAAAAGGCTCAAGATATTTCAGCTTGATGAGGTGGCCAAAGTGATCCATCATGGACCCCAAGACCACATGATCCCAGGCACCACAAAGCCTCTGCTCCAGAATGTGGCCCTTGGGACTCTTTCAATATCCAACTTTTGTGCACCTCCAGGTCCCTTCATGGTCCTTTTCTGCCCCACTCTCCCTTCTCTGTCTTGTCACTCACTTCCTGTTAACACTTTTACCCCTGTGTCCCCATGTACAGAGCTTCCCAACAAAACACATCCTCTTCACCTCTCAGTCCAGTCCAGTGCAGTCCAGTGCAGTCCAGTGCAGTCCAGTCCAATCCAATCCAATCCAGTCCAGTCCAGTCCAATCCAATCCAATCCAGTCCAGTCCAGTCCGGCCAGTCCACGTCCCGTCCAGTCCAGTCCAATCCAAATTCCCTCTTCCAGCTAGCACTGGTTGTCCCTGCTCCAATTCACCTCCAAAGAGGATTATCTGACTGGAGGACACCCGGGAGGTCTGAGGATCTGGGTCCTAGCCTGGTCCTGCCACCTATTTGCTGTTATGGTTTTAGAAATAGGCACCTCTTAGCAGAAGATCCAAGATCCAAAATACTGCAAATCTAAAGCTTTTTGGGTGATATTATGAGTGGAAATTTCCACACCATGAAATCTTGTTTCCTGCACATTATTTGAAAACATTGTATAAAATTACCTTCAAGCTTTATGTGTATAAGGTGTATTCTTCATTATAAATGAATTTCATGTTTATGCTTGGGTTCCATCTCTAATATATCTTATTATCTTATATTCAAATATACTCAAACCTAAAAACCCTGACATCCCAGACTCTTCTGGTCCTAAGAATTTTGGATGAGAATATTCCGCCTGTATTTTCTTATTTTTTACAGTCCATTTAGCCTGCCTCGACCGGATGCACTAAGATAGCAGTCGATGCTAATGTGCCCTGAAAAGTTTGCAAATGCTACAGAGTGCAAGCAAGGTTATCCTGGGCACCACCACCCCCAGCTCAGGCCGTTTCCCACTGACTGAAGACAGTTCAGTACTTTCAGCTGTGTGGCGCTGCTGTGGTGAGGTTTTCACGAGGCACACCTGTGACTGGGGTTTTACCACACAGGGATATAAGTCCTTGATTTTCATGTTTATTCAGTGAGCTTCTCCAGCCCATAGCACCAGTCAGGGCTGAGCGCAAAGCAGCGCTCAGTCTTAAAAATGTATTGCTTTCATTCAAGTTTCCTTGAACTGCTCTACCGCCCCACGTCCGTGGTGACTAGAGTGCAGGGTGGTGGAAAAAACCAACCCTTGTTTCATCCTCCTGTGCCGTGACCCTCCAGCCTGAAGGGCAATTCTGGTAGCCTGGCCTGGGGCCCTGGCACTTCCCCAGCAGTGCTGGCCCAGGACCGGAGACCATCTGTTAAAGGATTTCCAATTCCCACTGGAATCAAAGTCTCCACAGAATGTGTGGGAAATGTGGTCTTGCTTCTGATGGGCCAATCAGATGAGAGTGATAATCTGACATACAAACACCTACCAGGGATACTGCCGGGTTAGAAAACTCATTGTGGGATCAACCTTGGGCCACTCAAAATGCCACACCAGAGACTCCTGTCCTGGGGATGGCTGGCTTGAATGCGGGGCCCTCTCTCCCTGAGCTCAGCACAATGCAAAAAAAAAAAAAAAAAAAAAAAAAAAAAAAAAAAGCCCTGTGGTTTTATCCCCTCTGTGGGTGCCTATTACAGTCCAAACCCCCTGAAAGAGTTAACTCCTTTGTTCTTTTCATGGAAACCATACCAGGTGGTTGCAGAAGATGAGAAAATGACCTTCTCTCTTCTGAAAAACCTACCACACAAATGTTATTCAGAAAACACATTCCGGATCCTTCCCCTCTCCCTCTATCACATCCCCTAACCCCGGGTGCATACAGCTACATATTACACTTGACAAAATTCCATCTTCTTTTGAAATAGCCTAGCCTATGCTCTAGGCAATGCCCCACTGCAAAAGTGTTTGCATAAAGTCAGTCACAATAGAAACAAAACCAGTCATCAGAGAATGAACTTGAGAGCTACCTTGGCTGGCTCTTGCTGGGTCAATCCCAACCCTGTGGTCACTCAAAATAGGTTTGCTTCAGGCAGACCCAACAATGGGATTGAAAACAGCACCCCAGGAGCATCTCTAGCCCTGGCTGACCCCAAAGCCTGGAAAAGCCGATAGTTTGCTTCAAATCCATCCAAAGTAAAATGCTGAACAAATAAATAAGTGCTTCCAACTTGTGCTGCTTGGGTGTTTCTAGCTGTGTTTGGATGCAGCCTTCATGGTGTTCCCCAGAGACTCTGAGACAAATCCAAAGACTCTGCCCACACCTTCCTCAAATACCACAGACCACAGTGAAGCACGTATTGAGAGGGAGGTGGAACTGGGAGGGAAGACGATGGCTCTTGTCTATTTTCACTGAAGAGCTGGGTGAGAGTCAGCTCTCTGCTGACTAGCCTCCCCAGGGTGCATGGAATCTTGTGTATATCGTTGGTCAAGCATTGTGGAGTCTTCGCCTTCTTCCGAAGGGTGGCCTAGAAGAATGAGAGAAATAGCCAAGAGTCCTGGATGAGGGATACACACACACGGCTCTCTTCTCCTGAAGACACCTGGAAGCCAAGGTTTCATCCCTCAACGTGATCTTTAGGAGGCTGGTGATCCTTGAAGCCTCAGCAGCTGGGGCTGAGGTCCAGCTGTCTCAGCATGTCCTGCAGAGAGCCCTGCAGCCTGCTCAGGGCCACCACCTCTGTGGAGTAGAGGGAGGCTTCCAGGAGGCCGTCCAGGTTCTCCAGCTTCTGTAGGCCACTGGTCAGGGGCAGGGGGCAGTTCTTGGAGGAGGCCAGCAGGTGGAGAAGGTCTCGGAGGTTCTCTAGGTCATTAGATATTTGCACCACATTTCGGGAAGGCAGACTGGTGAGGATCTGTTGGTAGACTGCCAGTGTCTGGTCCATCTTGGACAAACTCAGGATGGGGTAGAGCCCAGGAATGAAGTCCAAACCAGTAACCCTCTGCTTGGCAGATACTGACTGCTGTTCAGGAAGAAGAAGAATCACAGGTGCTTAGCAAATGGCCAGAGAAACCAGTCTCTAAAGCCCTCCATCATCCCTGTCTTCACCTCTCAGTCTAGACCCTTATTTCCCCTAAGCTGTTGTTCTAAACTCCTGCTTACCCCAATCCACCCTACCCTTTACTTCCAACTAATCATCTTGGGTAAGTCCTTTCTCCAAATGGCTGCCGTGGTTCCCTATGCCTTTTTCTATTCCCCTTCACTTACCAGAGTTCTCCCTCGTATTCTCTTGTGTTTTTCCCTCCTTGGGGTCAAGATCATGCTTCCTTCCCTTGCCCTGATGAATCTAGTTATCAGGAAGAGGTTTCCCTACAGTTGTCTGTCTGTCTGTCTGTCTGTCTGTCTATCTCTCCCATGTATTGTGTCTCTCATATGCAGCCTTGCTGAGTGACTATTTTGAAAGAAGACAAGGGTTTTCTTTATGAAATGCACAAGGCTCTTGTTTTAAGCTGTCCTTTCTTCTAGACACCAGACTTCTCCCCAGATGCCCAAAGCCACTGCTAGACATCCACACTGGCCAGGAGATATGTACGTCTCCAGATGGCTCTACATCCAGTTTAAGTCTCATAAAAGCATGGTGGACACCATATGATGTTACCCTTATCAAGAAGATAAAAACAAGTCTTAAAGACACCAAAGAACTTGCTTAAAATCTTACAGATGGAAAGGAGATATAGGAAGATACATATAATATAGATACATCTGGGAAATGGGTGAAGGTATGACCTATTAGACCCCAGAGAAAGACCAGGTTTGGCAAATATATAGAGGGCTGATTGAGAAGGAGAGAAAGATTGCTCTTCTATGTTATTTTGAAAGGTGGATGAGCAGCGGACAGGAAAAGCTGCACCTTAACTTGTCAGGACCCTAATGATCAGTCTACAGAGAGACTGCCCAGTGGAGATGCTGCTGGGGGTCTGGCCACTTGTCAGTGAGATACGAAGACCTTTAGGACTTCTTCTGGTCCTAGGCACTAGTATTCAAAGAAGTAGAGTCAGGTAGGAAGGAGTGTGAGGGGGCCGAAGGCCGAAGAGGAGGAGGGGAGGTGGTGGTCTGTGGAGCTTGGAAAGACAAGACTCTGTCAGGTCTTATGTACATGTCACGTGTTTAGCTAGCCACTGAGACCTGGGTTTTCCTGTGACCATGTAAACGAACTTGGCCTCTTAATAGTTCAGAATCCATGGTTTTTTAACACATTTTATTTATTTTTTATGTGTATGAATGTACTGTGCTGCATGTAGGTTTGTGCACCCATGTCGTGCAATGCTGCGGAGGGTAGAAGAGGGCATCAGATTCCCCTGGACTGGAGGTTAAAGACAGTTCTCAGCCACCATGTGGGTGCTGGGGATTAAACCCGGGTCCTTTGCAAGAGCAGTCAGCACTCTTAACCGTAGGGCCATCTCTCCAGCCCAGAACTTCTATGTTTTTTTTAATGGAAGCATATGACAAAGTTAAATGCTCTTGAAGACTTAGAACTATGCAACACGGGTGGCATGGTCAGGCAATCTAAGGTGCTAGTTTAGAAATTGAATCACTCAGCCCAAAATCCCATCAGGAAGAGAAGCCAAGTGCAATGGCTAGGAAGACTGGATGTCCTATGCTTTCAAATCCTCAGCTTCCAGTAGGTGCCCAACATTCAGAAGGTGTTCAAGACGAGTTTCTTGGACTAAATGGCTCCAGTCTCACTAGAAGCCACTGCTGGGCTGGCCACATTTTTCCATTGTCCCTGCGGAGTCTCCCTACCGTGTGTGAAATGTCATTAATCCTGGTGACAATGGTCTTGATGAGGGTTTTGGTGTCATCCTGGACTTTCTGGATAGGCACAGCTTGAACATAGGACAGATAGGACCAAAGCCACAGGAACTGGCACAGGGGTCTCCAGTACATTTTTCTGCCTGGGATATGCTTCTTGGGCCTGTAAACAGAAGGAATGACACATTGAAGAGGCTGGTATCAGAATCCACCCTTCTGCCCTGCTGCCAACTATGTCAGCAGTTATGGATGAGCTTTGTCCCCTTCACTGGCTGGCTACCATGTCCTCAAAGACTCTTCGTTACTGAACCTAAATTAATGAAACACATGCATCCCCTTGGGAAGATTATTGCCTGGTCAATAAAACCACAAGGATGTGTCTTGTAGATCACAGACTAGCACTTGTAAGATGGATGAGAGCATGGTGATGGGGCTTTATTGCAGGATTCAAGGAAAGAGAATTGACTTTCTGGTCACTTACTCCCAACTTTAGATGGATCACATAAGCAATCAAGACTCTACGTTCATCCCTATAATCTACCTATCTCCAGGCTTTTAGGAGGATCAAATTAGATAATGCATGTGAATGAGCTGGAAGGGTTGTGAAGCGCATTCTCCACTGTTACTAGAGTCGGTGCTGCCCAGTTCCCCTGTTACTCTCAGGGCAGCAGCCTGCTGCTGTGTCTGTGGTGGCCTTTCATCCTCTCCCACTGGGAACCTGCATCCAGACGGTGTGTCTCCACCAGTCAGACACAGGGGTAGATCCCAAGGATGGAAGGACCAACCACAGATATTTCCTACCCTTCAGTGTCTCACAGTGTAGCAGGAGAGACCAACAAACAACTAGGCCATTTCAAGACAGGAAGACAGGGATTCAAAAGGGGCCAAGCATAGGACATCACAGGAGCCCAGATCCAGTCAGCTGGGCTGGTCCTGCAGTCCGAGAATGGGTTGGGAAAGTAGAAAGTGGCTTCTACAAGAGGGGAAACTTTTCGACCGGGTGAGCAGAGGCATTGAGCCAGGAGAGAACACAGCGCAGTCACTTAGAATGGCTGGAACTTTCAGGCATGGAACCATGAGTTTTTAAATTAATGATATGCAGATCCTTGATTAAGAAGTAAAGTTTTGATGAGATGCATGAGACAAAAAGGTAATATAAAGTTAAATGTATGCAAGTCTGTGGCCTGTGATGCCATGCCAAATATGTTGTATGCATCTGAAATAATAAAATGTTTCACGAATATTAGGATGAAGATTCTGGGATGGCAAAAAGCTCACTCTCCTTTTTTTTTATTTTTGGTCCTTTTTGAGACCGGGTCTCCTGTAGCTATGTCTGTCCTGCGAACTCACTTGTAGACCAGGCTGGCCTCAAACTCACAGAGATCTGGTGCCTTGCCTCCCAAGTGCTAGGATTAAAGCGTGCCCACCGCCCGGCATTATGCTTATTTCTGTATGTGTATGAATGTAGTGTCTGCCATGCAGGTCTGTGTACCCGTGTCAATGCGGCAATGCCGCAGTCAGAAGGGTGTCGGATTCCCTGGAACTGGTTCTCCTGGATTGGAGTTTCAGAAGGTTCTCAGCTGCCATGTGGGTTGGGGATCGAACCCGGGTCTTCTGTAAGAGTGGTCGGCGCTCTTAACCACTAGGCCATCTCTCCAGCCCTAACCTCTCCTTTCTATATTCTTCCTCACCTGAGTCTAGATGGGAACAAATAGTACATTTGCTATCCATAGGTGCCAATTTAGTACAATTCCCCTCTGGCAATACAACAAAACAAGCGATCTGCTTATATATTATTTATAATGCTTGCTTAAAGGCACACTCTTTTTTAATCTGAATTACAGAAGAGAAAAAAATGAGGCTCAAAAGAAAATCTCCCAAAATCAAATAAGTGGCAGAGCTGCAATGTGTGGGGGCAGATTTAATACAGCATACCCACCCCCACTTATCCGAAGCTCCGTTTTCCAAGGTTTTGTTACCCATGGTCATATGTGCTCCAAAAACATTAAATGGAAAATTCTAGAAACGAACAATTCATGTTCTCAATTGTGCCATTCTGAGTAGTGGCATGAAGTCTTGCACCATCTCATCTTCCCCTCCTGAGATGTGACTCATCCCTTATCCAGGGTGTTTACACTGTATACATTATTTGCCTGTGAGTCACTTACTGGCTACTTGGTTATCAGATCAACCATTACAGAATCACAGTGCTGTGTTCATGTAACATTTGCTTAATTTAATAATGGCCTCAGGGGCTGGAGAGATGACTCAGCGGTTTTAAGAGCACTGACTGCTCTTGCAGAGGACTGGGTTTGATTCCAGAACCACATGGTGGCTAAGAACTGTTTTTAACCTCCAGTTCCAGGGAACTCTGATGACCCTCTTCGACCTCCGCAGCATTGCACGAAACAGGTACACCTCCTACATTCACTACATCATAAAAAAAAACAAAAAAAAAAAAAATTAATAATAATAATAATAATAATAATAATATAATAATGGCCCCAAAGGAGGAAGCATAAGCAAAGAAGGCATAGACCTTCAGATAGAGATGAATTTCGTTAGGTTCTATGCTTCCATGCTCCAGGGCATAAATGAGTATACAAAAGGTTTGGTATTCTCAACCAGTATAGGTGTTTACTGATTTGTCTGGCTCAGGGTTGACAGAGTAAATGCCAGCTACTTAAAAATTATTGTAATTACTGGGCAGAGCTTGAAAAGCTCTGGGCAAAACCACTTGCAGCCAACTCCAAATCAAGCACTTGGCCTACTGCCTTCCACAGGGCATCAGATAGGACACCTGGCATTTTTGGGTCTTTCCCTACAGCACAAGATTGTGTGGTATTCATTTCTAAGATTTATGTGTTGATGAAATCCTCCTTCCTTACAAGATTTACTACTGGATTAACTCTGGTCATATCATAGCCATTTTCACATAATGGCCACCCTGTGATGTTGGAAAGGAGAAACAGGTTTACAAAGCCCCCTCTCTCCCCACTGGTAATATGCCTCGGTGGATGCTGGCAATAAATTGTAGTGCTTTGAAAGCATGGAATCAAGAAGCTATTGCTGAGTAAGTATGCTGAAGAGAAGAGGCCAGGCTTCTGGGAGCACACATGGGGGGCTGCAGAGAGAAGTAGTCACAGGTCCATCTGAGATCAAAGCGATGGTAAGAACCTGTTGTGTCAGCAACACATACAACGCATACACTCACACTACAAACACACACACACAACCATCATGCATAACCATTGCTATGGAAATTGCCAGTTGTCTCCAGTGTCAAGTCTTTCCTTCTACCCCAGTTGTAGATGCTCCCAAGTCTTAGGGAGGTATGTGGCCATTGAGAGGAAATCCTGCACTTCCAGCTGTTGGCAATGCAGCGGAATTCTGACCATTTAAGTAGAAGCAGCAGTGCCATGAGGCAGCTCTCTGGACTCCATTTATGCCTTTGTTTCTTCTTCTTCATCCCTTCCTCTGTTCTGGCACCTGATTGCGAAAGAGAGAGCCAGCATTCTACACATCCTGGGCCCTTAGGACAAAAGCTTTCCTTATGAATGACAGAGCAGGATGCTTGAATTCATGGAAACCTAAATGCCATACTGACCTTGGATAACTATCTTCTAGACTTGTGCTTTGGGTATATGAGATATACCTTCTTTGTTTAAGCCACTATTTTGGGTCTCTGCGCATGCAGCCAAACTCCAACTTCCTGCGCCTCAATACAGATGCCATCAGTAAAAGGGTAACACTAAGTCTTTTCATATTTGCCTGACGCTCGTACCTAGGGTGGGCCAGGGAAGAGGAGGGACTGGGGAGAGGAGGGACAAACATCTTTTCTTTTCTCTTCTTTCTTTTTTTTTTTTTTTTTTTGGTCTTTTTGAGACAGGGTCTTCCCTTAGTCCCAGCTGGCCTGGAGCTCCCGTAGACCAAGGGCTGGCCTTGAACTCACAGAGACTCAGTCATGCCCTTCTTTTTTGCCTCCCGAGTGCTGGGATTAAAGGAATGTGCCACCATGCCCAGCTTCAACATTTTCTTTTCATTAAGCGCAGTGTCTGGCACACATATTACTTAGGATATATTTAGCTAGTTGCCGTAGGCCTATAATCCCAGTACCTTGAGCATAAGGAAGGAGGATGGGACGTTCAAGACTTTCCTTGGCTACAAAAGTGAGTTCAACTTATCAAGTTGCCTGAGCAACTTATTAAGACTGTCTCAAATGCCTGGTGTGGTGGCACATTCCTTTAATCCAGCACTTGGGAGACAGAATCAAGAAGATCTTGTGAGTTCAAGGCCAACCTGGTCTATACAGTGAGTTCTACCGCCATCTGGGACTATAGGGAAAACCCTGTCTCAAAAAGATACACACAAAAAAATATTGTTTCAAAATAAAAATAATGAAAAGGGTAGGAACACAGCACAGCACCAGGACATGGAAGGCTTTGGGTTCAATTAATCCTTGGTATTGACAAAAACTAAAAGGTTTTTGATGGCTACTGGGTATTGATCATCCATTGTGGGCCAGGTATGGAGGTAAAATGGACATGAACTACAGTAAGTGGGAAGTAGGAGCTGGGGAAGGATGGGGCAGAGGACCAGGTCTTCTAGGAAGCCTAGTGCAGCATACTATTTGACTTTGCTCAACTACTTAAAATTTAAAAAATAAAGCTAGGTGTGTGGGCTCATGCCTTGTTAATCTAGCATTTAGGAGGTTAAGGTAGGCGGGTTTGCTCATGTCTTCAGGCCAGCCTGGGCTAGGTAGTGAATTACAGGCTAGCCTGGGCTACAGAGTGAGACTCTCTCTCAAATAAATAAATAAATAATAAATAAATAAATAAATAAATCTAATAAAATTAAAGACTCAAACTGTGACTTTCTGGTGTAAAATTCCCACCATTTATTGCAATGGAAGGAAGGTCCTTTTAAGAGATGCAGTGCCTGGGCAACTCAGGGAACAACGTCAGCATGCTGAAGTGTATGGACTCTGGGAAGGTTGACTTACCTCTTTGAGACTCAGTTTTCTCAGGCATAAAAGGGGGAAAAGGGCTGGCGAGTGGCTCAGCAGAGAAAGGTGCCCGCTGCTGAGCCTGATGACCTGAATTCAATCCTCAGGACCCACATGACAGTACGAAAGGACTGAATCCCACAAGTTGTCCTCTGATAGCCACAAGTGTGCTGTGACATGTGATGCATGTTACCCACACTACACCCATTTTTTTTTTTTTTTTGGGTCTTTTCGGACAGGTCTCCCTGTAGCCTCAGCTGGCCTGGAACTCACTCTGTAGACCAGCTGGCTTTGAACTCACAAAGATCCGCCTGCCTCTGCCTCTCAAGTGCTAGGATTAAAGGCGTTGGGCCACCACGCCCGGCTACATCACACACATTTTAAAAGGTTCCAGGACAGCTGGGACTGCAGGGAGACCCTGTCTCGAAAAGACAAAAAAAAAAAAAAAATTATTATTATGTGTATGCGTGTACTGTCTGCATGTAGGTTGGTGCACCTGTGCCGTGCAAGGTCAGAAGAGGGTGTGGGATTCCCCTGGAACTGCCGTGTGGGTGCTTGGAATCAAACCCGGGTCCTCTGCAAGAGCAGTTGGTGCTCTTAACTGCTGAGCCATCTCTCCAGCCCCAGCCGCCATCTTTTAAAGGTTTCACACTATCTCCCTAAACTGTTATCCTGTACTCCAAGTTCCCAACACACAAAGGACAAACTACATGTAGCATCAACTGAGCATAAGTGGAACGAATATATTAGTTATTGTACTGCAGTGCTAAAATACCAAGACGAAAAGCAACTTAGAGGAGAAACAGGGGTTTTGGCTTACAGTTCTAGTGGAGGATACATTCTATCATGGTGGGGAAGGCGTGGCTACAGGAAGGCATGTGGCGAGAACAGGAAGTTGGATAATCACATGTCATTCACACACAGGAAGTAGAGAGAATAAATGGGAAGTGGGGAGAGGCAATGAACCCACAAAACCTGCCCCCTATTAAGTTTTTTCTCCAGCAAGGTTCTGCCTCCCAAAGGCTCCATGACAGCCCCAAACAGCAGCACCAACTAGGGACCGAACGTTCAAACGCACGAGCCTATGGGCATTGCTTACGCAAACCTCCACAACTGTGTAGGTTTCCTGGAGGTTGAGGTCAAGAAGGAGCATGGAGCCTTGTGAGGGTCCAGAACCAAAAAGCTCAAGAACAAAAACAGGGCCGGGAAGGAAGCCAGACAGTCACTACAACCCTCCTCTTAGTGACTATGAGGACCGCGGGTATTAACTGTGGCTACACTAGAGTTTCTAAACCCTCACAAAACTACGGGACTTCTTGGAAGCTTTATGAATTTCTGGAAGTAAAGTAAATTGGTCCAGTCTGAGGTTGGAGGAGGAACAGATGGGGAAACGGAGGAAAGAAGAGCCCCTTAGTTTTTCGCTTCCCACTGGTCAGGCAAAGGGGGCTGCAGTCTAAATGTATAGATGACCACTAAGGATTATAAACCGTGCACAGGGAGAGGGAGGGGTGTGTGTGTGTGTGTGTGTGTGTGTGTCTCCTAGGTTCCTGAGACTTGTGGAATCTAGCTTTCTAGACTCATGTAGTCCGTCCCTCTACCAACTCAACCACCATGAATTTCCCCAACTCCCCAACTCGGCCTGCTACGTCTGCTTTCCCAGGGAAACTCCTTGTCTGTCGGACTTCAGAATGTATCCTCCTCTAGAACTATTGCCTCCTCACTCGGCCCCACAGTCACCCGGTTCTCTGTGCACAGATTCTACACCCCTTCCACCAGATTGGGTTACAGGGGCCTGCTCATAATTCTGTCGGCTCCATCGGTCCGTGAGCCACATGGTCACTGGAATCCAATCCCCTCAGCCTTCCTCTTTTGTCTTTTCCCTATCCCCAAGTCCTTCCCAACTTGGAGCTGGAAGAAAGGAAGGAGAGAAAAAGGGAAGGAAGGGAAAGGGGGAAGAAGAAAGAGAAAGAGAGAAAGAGAAAAAGGAGGATGGGGAGGAAAAGAGGAAGCCCATAAAGGATATTTGTAGGTGGAGAAGACTTAGGATACGCAGACCTTTACCTCATCATTATCAGCAAATATCACAATGCTTAAACTGGTATGTTTTAAACATTTTAATATATGTTCTATAATTGACACGTAGCAAATACCACATTATTTAAACTAGTATCTTTTAACATTTTAATATATATTTTATAACTGACACAGAAAATACATCACTTCAACTAGTATTTTTAAACAATTTTAATATATATTTTATAACCAGCACATAGTAATTGTACATATTTATGGTTCTTTGAGCATTTCCATCCACGTGCACAATGTGTAACAATCAGATGAAGGTAACTGATACACGTATCACCTCAGACAACATTTCTATGTGTTGGGAGCATTTAATTCATTCAACATTGATTTTCTTCCTTTAATTAATTGGTTTTATATATGTATGAGTGGTGTATGTATGTTAGCATATGGGGTGTGTGTGTTTCAGATGTGAGGACAGCTGTAGAGATCCAAGGTTGGCTTCGTGTGTTTTCCTCGATCACCAGGTGGGCCACCATGCCTATCTGGCTTTTGTGTGGGTCATGGGGATGCAAACTCTGGATGCCAGCCTGGCT
Organism: Rhizomys pruinosus; assembly: GCA_009823505.1. NCBI lineage: Eukaryota > Metazoa > Chordata > Mammalia > Rodentia > Spalacidae > Rhizomys > Rhizomys pruinosus. Next base: position 8,398,167 of record VZQC01015004.1, read on the forward strand.
AGGTAGTGAATTACAGGCTAGCCTGGGCTACAGAGTGAGACTCTTCTCAAATAAATAAATAAATAAATAATAAATAAATAAATAAATCAATAAAATTAAAGACTCAAACTGTGACTTTCTGGTGTAAAATTCCCACCATTTATTGCAATGGAAGGAAGGTCCTTTTAAGAGATGCAGTGCCTGGGCAACTCAGGGAACAACGTCAGCATGCTGAAGTGTATGGACTCTGGGAAGGTTGACTTACCTCTTTGAGACTCAGTTTTCTCAGGCATAAAAGGGGGAAAAGGGCTGGCGAGTGGCTCAGCAGAGAAAAGGTGCCGCTGCTGAGCCTGATGACCTGAACAATCCTCAGGACCCACAGACAGTACGAAAGACTGAATCCAACAAGTTGTCCTCGATAGCCAAAAGTGTGCTGTGACATGTTAGTGCATGTACACACAACACAACATTTTTTTTTTTTTTTTGGGTCTTTTCGAGACAGGGTCTCCCTGTAGCCTCAGCTGGCCTGGAACTCACTCTGTAGACCAGGCTGGCTTTGAACTCACAAAGATCCGCCTGCCTCTGCCTCTCAAGTGCTAGGATTAAAGGCGTGCGCCACCACGCCCGGCTACATACACACATTTTAAAAGGGTGATGGTGTGAATCCAAATTCTCCCTAAGCTGTTGGGTGGCTGGAATGAACCTACAGAGTACTAACTATGCCTTCCATGTAGCCAACCCTAGTACACATGAGGGGCTCTCGCCATATTTCCAAAAGGAATCAGGGAGGTCTTGCGGAGGAGGAGGTGCATTTAGAAGAGGTCCTAAGAAAGGGCAGACAGTGGATCTGTGAAGTGGAGGAGTGGGGTGGCCCTAGCAGAGGCTTAGGAGACAGTGGCTCCCAGCTACCTGGAGACCCAGGATGCAGAGTGAGGTGGGTGGCATTTGGGGCTGGCCATGAGAGCAGGCAGGCAGGCTGCTTTCCCTGCTGTGGAGAAAGATGGAGACAGAATCTGGGAGAGACACACAGAGAGGTTCAGGAAAGAGTGGTTTGACAGAGCATGCATTCGGAAGGCGGAGGGTGGGGGGATCAGGAGTTTGAGGCCAGCCTGGGTGACCTAGCCACACTTTGTTTCTAGGATTATGGACTTGAGTTGTTAGCTCAATGGTGCTGAGCTTGCCTCTCTTGCACAAGGCCCTGTGGTTCCAGCACTGAAAAATAAAGTAGAAAAAGAAACGGAAAAAGAGACGGCTGAGGACTTGCTGATCTGCAGGTTCTAGAAGGACACTAGGGAACTATCTGGTGGCCAGTTGGAATCTGGGTCTGAACTGGGGTTAGGGAGAGGCAGGCAGGAAGGGCGGGGTATGGCTCTGGGAAAGCTGCGGAAGCAAGTGAGCAGGGAGAAGGTGGCCATCAACTGCCTGGCCACAAAGCCTTTTGCGTGGAAACTACCAAAGCAGGTTCACACACTTAAGAACTGTCGTAGTCTAAGAGCTAGCAGATGAGCTGCTGAAATGTCAGTGGATTTCTCTGTCTCTCTCACTTCCGGGGACTGTTGGAGTAGAGTCTGGAGAGGAGGGGGAGGGAAGGGGAGGGAAGAGTGGTTGGGGGGTGTAGAGGCTTTCTGTCCCCCTGCTTCCGTCTCACTCAGCCCATCTCACTCCCCACTCTTCTGCAGACTGCCTTCCCATGTCACCCAGGTCCTGCCATGCCTCACTGTTTCCACTGTGACTCCTGGCCCTGCCTGGGCACCCCTGACAAGAGGAAAGAACAGAGAGTGGGTCCGAGGCAGCTCCAGGTAAATGCCCTAGGAGACAGGCTAAGGCTGGTCTGCACCACCAGCCCCCACCTTCTCCTCTCTGAGTTCACTGGAGTCAGAATGCTTCCTGCTGTTGACTCTTCAACTCCATCCTCCATCTTGTCCCCACCCTCCATCTGCCCCCTCTCCATCTTGTCCCCATCCCTCCATCTTGTCCCCACCCCCCATCTTGTCCCCATCCTCCACCTTGTCCCCACCCCCATCTTGTCCCCACCCCCCATCTTGTCCCCACCCCCCATCTTGTCCCCATCCTCCACTTGTCCCCACCCTCCACCTTGTCCCCATCCCCACCTTGTCCCCACCCCCCATCTTGTCCCCACCCTCCATCTTGTCCCCACCCTCCATCTTGTCCCCACCCCCCATCTTGTCCCCACCCCCCATCTTGTCCCCATCCTCCATCTTGTCCCCACCCCCCATCTTGTCCCCACCCCCCATCTTGTCCCCATCCTCCATCTTGTCCCCACCCTCCATCTTGTCCCCACCCCCCATCTTGTCCCCACCCCCATCTTGTCCCCATCCTCCATCTTGTCCCCACCCTCCATCTTGTCCCCATCCTCCATCTTGTCCCCACCCCCCATCTTGTCCCCGTCCTCCATCTTGTCCCTTCCTGTGGACAAGGTCACCCCCAACATCCCTTCTTAGAGATGCTGGTGGCTTCAGATGGTGAGCACACTCACTGTCCCTCCATCCAGGGATGAGGCTGACCCTTGTGGCCAAGTGGGGTGGTGATGGGTGCAACTGTGGGCTGCTTTCTAGACCCAGGCTGGAGCTCTGAATAGCAGTGAGGGAACCGTCAGGGTCAGCGCAGCCCTGGGCAGAGACTAGCAAGAGACTTAGCACACCTCATTTTGTTTATATAATTTTCTTACTGGTTTAGGCATGCTGTGGCAATTAAATTCAAGTAATGTTTGGCTAGTGAGTGCGTGAAAATATGAGGGGAATGAAAATCAAAACCACAAGGAGTATCATCTCACCCCAGTGTAGAATAGTTATTGCCAAAGACCAGAGACAGCAATGCTGGTGGGGGAATGTGGAAAACGGAGAGCACTCCTACAGTCCCTGGGGGAGTGTGGAGAGAGGGGGACTCTCCTACAGTCCCTGGGGGAGTGTGGAGAGAGGGGGACTCTCCTACACTCCTGGTGGGAACGTAAATTAGTGAAGCCATATGGAAAGCAGTAGTTGAGGGTGCTCTAAAATCAAACACGTAGAATAGAACGACCTATGAGCCACCAGGTCCCACGCCTAGGCATATGCTCAAAGGAAGAGAAAAGCAAGTATGTCAAAGAGCTATTTGACTCTGTGCTTATGTAGGCATTTATTCACTATAGTCAAGATAGGGAACCAGTCTACATGTCCATTAATGTATGTGAATACATAAAATGTTGCATATTCACATGAAATACTGTTTACCATAATAATTGATGAAACCCCAGCATCTGTAGCAACATGCCTGGAGTTGGAGGATCGATATAATATACTGAGCTTCAAAGAGCCTAGAGAAGAGAAAAAGGTTCTCAGAAGCTGAAAACAGGAGTGGGGGTGGGGGAGAAAAAGGATGGTTACTTGGTACGGGGCACGTTAGATAAGAAGAATAACTTAAGTGTTTTTACTACATTCATTTATTTAAAACTGATTTTAAAAGTTAACATTTATTTTCTATGGGCTCTCAATGGTTAAAAAAAAGTTAACATTTATTTATTGTATGTGTGTGCGTGTGTGAATGAGTGCATGCATGAGTGCTGGCGGCGGCGTGTGGAGGTCAAGACTTACAGAGGGATCCAGTTTCTCCTTTCTTACCAGTGGGTCCCAGGCATTGAGCTCAGGTTGGCATCAGGTACTGTCGTAGTTTGTCTTTCATTGCTTACAAAACACTCTGACGCACACCACTTGGGGAGGAAAGGGTTTATTCAGCTACATCTCCCAGGTCACCGATCATCACTTTAGGAGAGTCAAGGCAGGAACTTCAGGGCAGGAAACTGGAGGCGAGGGAGCTGAAGCACAGGCCTGGGAGGATTGATGTTCACTGGCTTGCCTCTCTACCTGGCTTGCCTCTGCTCATGCCCAGCCTCCTTTTATTTACTGTCACTCTTGCTCACATTCAAGACAATACTACCACAGATGTGCCCACAGGCCGACCAATGGAGCCAATGCCCAATCGAGGCTCCCTCAACCCAGGTATGTGTCAAGTGGACCACCAAACTATCCCGCACAATGACCCCTTGTCACTTGACACACAAACAGATTCCTATTAAACCACAACCTTTCCCGTTCTTATCCCCACAAATATGATGTTAACATGAATCCAACCTAGACAGTAAAAACCTCAAAAGCCTCACAGGTCCTTAAAATGTCCAAACACTTTAAAGTTCACAGTGCCTTAAAAGTCTCTAACTGTGGGCTGCTGGTAAAATCCAAAACAAAGGTACTGTACTTAATGTCAAAGGCGAAATCAGGCACTCTCTAAACAAAAACCTAAGTCCAGCAAAGTAGCCAAGGCCTGGACAGCTGGGATTACATCTACAGATTCGTTCTGGGGCTCCGAAGGGGTCTCGGACAGCGCCCCCTCTCCGACTCATGCCGCGGTGGCACACTCATCGCGCCGACCCAGGCCGACTTCCATTCTACACCTAACAGCTGGCCTTGTGGTCGTCCAGGGTACAGGCAAAATCTCCAAAAAGCTGGGTCGCTACTGAAACTGAGGCAGCACCTGCACCAAGGGTCTCATTCTGACCTCTCCTGGTGCAAAGCCTCAGCTTCTCTCCCATGGTCCTGGCATTTCCAAAAAACCTGGTGTCTTCACTGAAACTGAGGTGGACTTCCACCATGGTCTTTCCTGACCGCGCACAGTGCCAAGCACCGGCTGCTCTCTGTGACCCCCTCAAATTTCCAACACCAGAACCATATAGGAGATCTTACACACTACCAAGTCCCGCTTCTGGCTCAAGAATGAGCTCAGGCCCTTTCTGGGTCACAGCTTCGGTGTGCTGACAGGAGATATTCTCCCCAGATTTCACCTCGTGATGCTGGTCTCTTGTTATTACAGCTGAATTTTTCAGCCCCAGCTAACCAGCATCAATTGCCCCAGTACCAAAAAAATTTCACTTCGGGTTCTGGTCTCTTGTGACTTACAGCTGAGCTCCACAGCCCCTGCTGACCAGAAACCACAGATTACACCATCCTGATGATCTCTGCTCCCAATTGACAATAGAAACTTCACAAGCCCGGCCTCCATCTTCTACATTTCCTTCAGCAAAACTGCTCCGACCTCCACAGCAACAATCTTTAGGCATTCAAATGATCTTCCCAGCCCAAAGTTCCAAACGCCTCCACAATGCCTTCCTCCCCAAAACACCAAGTCAGGTCTGTCACAGCAACACCCCACGTGTCTGGTAACCAAATTTCTGTTCTAGTTTGTCCTTCCATTGCTGTGACAAAACCTCTGACCAACACCAAACTATGGGAGGAAAGGGTGTTATTCAGCTTACATGTCCTGGGTCACTGTTCATCAGTGAGGGAAGCCAAGCAGGAACTCAGGGCAGGAACCTGGAGGCCATGGAAGGCTGCGTGGTTCACTGGCTTGGTCCTGGCTTGCTCCTGGCTCATGCCCGCCGCCTTCTTATACTGTCACTGCTCAACAATCAGACAATACACCACAGATGTGGCCCAGGCAGATCCAATGGAGCCAGTCCCATCGAGTTGAGGCTCCCTCAACCCGGTGTGTCAAGTGTGACACCAAAGATATCAGCACAGGTACCTTTACCACAGAGTCACCTTACCTACCTTTATTTATTTCCTTGGCGCGCATGTGCGCGCATATGTGTGTGTGTGTGTGTGTGTGTGTGTGTGTGTGTGTTACTCAGGAAGCAGCTTGTGGGTTCACTAGATGGGTCCTAAAGGTAGAACTTAGGTTATTAGACTTGGTAACAAGTACCTTTATGCACTGAGCCATCTTGGCAGCCCAGGAGAAATAACTTCTAATATTCAATAGTTCACTAGAATAGTTGTGGATCTCAATTAATTGGATAATTCTAAATAACCAATAGAAAAAAAATCAGTGTTGAGAAGGCAGCTAAAGTATATGCCCTAAAGAGCAGAGTTTGATGACAGGTGTGTTGGCTCATGCCTTTAATCCCCATACTTACTCGGGAGGGCATAGGCAGGCAGATCTCTGTGATTCAAGGCGCCGGTCTACATAATGAACTCAGGCCAGCCTAGGACTAAAGGGAGACCCTGTTCAAAGACCAAAAAAAAAAAAAAAAAAAAAAAAAAAAAAAAAAAAGAGNACCTGGAAGGCTTTGGGTTCAATTAATCCTTGGTATTGACAAAAACTAAAAGGTTTTTGATGGCTACTGGGTATTGATCATCCATTGTGGGCCAGGTATGGAGGTAAAATGGACATGAACTACAGTAAGTGGGAAGTAGGAGCTGGGGAAGGATGGGGCAGAGGACCAGGTCTTCTAGGAAGCCTAGTGCAGCATACTATTTGACTTTGTCAACTACTTATAAATTTAAAAAATAAAGCTAGGTGTGGTGGCTCATGCCTGTAATCCTAGCATTTAGGAGGTTAAGGTAGGCGGGTTGCTCATGTACTTCAGGCCAGCCTGGGCTAGGTAGTGAATTACAGGCTAGCCTGGGCTACAGAGTGAGACTCTCTATCTCAAATAAATAAATAAATAATAAAATAAATAAATAAATAAATCTAATAAAATTAAAGACTCAAACTGTGACTTTCTGGTGTAAAATTCCCACCATTTATTGCAATGGAAGGAAGGTCCTTTTAAGAGATGCAGTGCCTGGGCAACTCAGGGAACAACGTCAGCATGCTGAAGTGTATGGACTCTGGGAAGGTTGACTTACCTCTTTGAGACTCAGTTTTCTCAGGCATAAAAGGGGGAAAAGGGCTGGCGAGTGGCTCAGCAGAGAAAGGTGCCCGCTGCTGAGCCTGATGACCTGAATTCAATCCTCAGGACCCACATGACAGTACGAAAGGACTGAATCCCAAAGTTGTCCTCTGATAGCCACAAAGTGTGCTGTGACATGTGATTGCATGTGTACACACACACTACACCCATTTTTTTTTTTTTTTTGGGTCTTTTCGGACAGGTCTCCCTGTAGCCTCAGCTGGCCTGGAACTCACTCTGTAGACCAGGCTGGCTTTGAACTCACAAAGATCCGCCTGCCTCCTCTGCCTCTCAAGTGCTAGGATTAAAAGGCGTGGCGCCACCACGCCCGGCTACATAACACATTTTAAAAGGGTGATGGTGTGAATCCAAATTCTCCCTAAGCTGTTGGGTGGCTGGAATGAACCTACAGAGTACTAACTATGCCTTCCATGTAGCCAACCCTAGTACACATGAGGGGCTCTCGCCATATTTCCAAAAGGAATCAGGGAGGTCTTGCGGAGGAGGAGGTGCATTTAGAAGAGGTCCTAAGAAAGGGCAGACAGTGGATCTGTGAAGTGGAGGAGTGGGGTGGCCCTAGCAGAGGCTTAGGAGACAGTGGCTCCCAGCTACCTGGAGACCCAGGATGCAGAGTGAGGTGGGTGGCATTTGGGGCTGGCCATGAGAGCAGGCAGGCAGGCTGCTTTCCCTGCTGTGGAGAAAGATGGAGACAGAATCTGGGAGAGACACACAGAGAGGTTCAGGAAAGAGGTGGTTGACAGAGCATGCATTCGGAAGGCGGAGGGGTGGGGGATCAGGAGTTTGAGGCCAGCCTGGGGACCTAGCCACACTTTGTTCTAGGATTATGGACTTGAGTTTGTAGCTCAATGGTGCTGAGCTTGCCTCTCTTGCACCAGGCCCTGTGTTCCAGCACTGAAAAATAAAGTAGAAAAAGAAACGGAAAAAGAGACGGCTGGGATCTTGATGTCTGCAGGTTCTAGAAGGCACTAGGGAACTATCTGGTGGCCAGTTGGAACTGGGGTCTGAACTGGGGTTAGGGAGAGGCAGGACAGGAAGGGCGGGGGTATGGCTCTGGGAAAGCTGCGGAAGCAAGTGAGCAGGAGAAGGTGGCCATCAAATGCCTGGCCACAAAGCCTTTTGCGTGGAAACTACCAAAGCAGGTTCACACACTTAAGAACTGTCGTAGTCTAAGAGCTAGCAGATGAGCTGCTGAAATGTCAGTGGATTTCTCTGTCTCTCTCACTTCCGGGGACTGTTGGAGTCAGAGTCTGGGAGGAGGGGGAGGCGAAGGGGAGGGAAGAGTGGTTGGGGGGTGTAGAGGCTTTCTGTCCCCCTGCTTCCGTCTCACTCAGCCCATCTCACTCCCCACTCTTCTGCAGACTGCCTTCCCATGTCACCCAGGTCCTGCCATGCCTCACTGTTTCCACTGTGACTCCTGGCCCTGCCTGGGCACCCCTGACAAGAGGAAAGAACAGAGAGTGGGTCCGAGGCAGCTCCAGGTAAATGCCCTAGGAGACAGGCTAAGGCTGGTCTGCACCACCAGCCCCCACCTTCTCCTCTCTGAGTTCACTGGAGTCAGAATGCTTCCTGCTGTTGACTCTTCAACTCCATCCTCCATCTTGTCCCCACCCTCCATCTTGTCCCCCTCTCCATCTTGTCCCACCCTCCATCTTGTCCCCACCCCCCATCTTGTCCCCATCCTCCACCTTGTCCCCACCCCCCATCTTGTCCCCACCCCCCATCTTGTCCCCACCCCCCCTCTTGTCCCCATCCTCCTCTTGTCCCCACCCTCCACCTTGTCCCCATCTCAACCACCTTGTCCCCACCCCCCATCTTGTCCCACCCTCCATCTTGTCCCCACCCTCATCTTGTCCCCACCCCCCATCTTGTCCCCACCCCCCATCTTGTCCCCATCCTCCACTTGTCCCCACCCCCCATCTTGTCCCCACCCCCCATCTTGTCCCCACCCCCCATCTTGTCCCCACCCCCCATCTTGTCCCCACCCCCCATCTTGTCCCCACCCCCCATCTTGTCCCCATCCTCCATCTTGTCCCCACCCCCCCATCTTGTCCCCATCCTCCATCTTGTCCCTTCCTGTGGACAAGGTCACCCCCAACATCCCTTCTTAGAGATGCTGGTGGCTTCAGAGGTGAGCACACTCATGCTCCCTCCATCCAGGACTGAGGCTGACCCTTGTGGCCAAAGTGGGGTGGTGATGGGTGCAACTGTGGGCTGCTTTCTAGACCCAGGCTGGAGCTCTGAATAGCAGTGAGGGAACCGTCAGGGTCAGCGCAGCCCTGGGCAGAGACTAGCAAGAGACTTAGCACACTGCTTTTTGTTTATATAATTTCTTATGGTTTTAGCATGCTGTGGAATTAAAATTCAAGTAATGTTTGGCTAGTGAGTGCGTGAAAATATGAGGGGAATGAAAATCAAAACCACAAGGAGTATCATCTACCCACCCCAGTTAGAATAGTTATTGCCAAGACCAGAGACCAGCAATGCGGTGGTGGGAATGTGCTGAAAACGGAGAGCACTCCTACAGTCCCTGGGGGAGTGTGGAGAGAGGGGGACTCTCCTACAGTCCCTGGGGGAGTGTGGAGAGAGGGGGACTCTCCTACACTCCTGGTGGGAACGTAAATTAGTGAAGCCATATGGAAAGCAGTCATTGAGGTGTGCTCTAAAACACTAGTAGACATAGAACTGACTTATGATCCACCAGGTCCCACCCAGAGCATATGCTCAAAGGAAGAGAAAAGCAAGTATGTCAAAGAGCTATTTGACTTCTGTGCTTATTGTAGGCATTTATTCACTATAGTCAAGATAGGGAACCAGTCTACATGTCCATTAGATGTATGGTGAATACATAAAATGTTGCATATTCACATGAAATACTGTTTACCATAATAATTGATGAAACCCCAGCATCTGTAGCAACATGCCTGGAGTTGGGGACGGAGTACATTAATAAGCTGAGCTTCAAAGAGCTAGGAGAAGAGAAAAGGTCGCAAAGCTGAAACAGGAGTGGGGGTGGGGGAGAAAAAGGATGGTTACTTGGTACGGGGCACGTTAGATAAGAAGAATAACTTAAGTGTTTTTACTACATTCATTTATTTTAAACTATTTAAAAGTTAACCATTTATTTTCTATGGGCTCTCAATGGTTAAAAAAAAGTTAACATTTATTTATTGTATGTGGTGTGCGTGTGTGAATGAGTGCATGCATGAGTGCGGCGGCAGGCGTGTGGGGTCAGAGACTTACAGAGGGATCCAGTGTTCTCCTTTTTAACCAGTGGGTCCCAGGCATTGAGCTCAGGTTGGCATCAGGTACTGTCGTAGTTTGTCTTTCATTGCTTGACAAAACACTCTGACCAACACCAACTTGGGGAGGAAGGGTTTATTCGCTACATTCTCCCAGGTCACACGATCATCACTTAGGAGAGCTCAAGGCAGGAACTGCAGGGGCAGGAAACTGGAGGCGAGGAGCTGAAGCACAGGCCTGGGAGGATTGATGTTCACTGGCTTGCCTCTCTACCTGGCTTGCTCTCTGCTCATGCCCAGCCTCCTTTTATTAACTTGTCATCTTGCTCAACAATCAAGGACAATACTACACAGATGTGCCCACAGGCCGACCCAATGGAGCCAATGCCCAATCGAGGCTCCCTCAACCCAGGTTGTGTTCAAGTGGACACACCAAACTATCCGCACAATTGACCCCTTGTCAACTTGACACACAAAGCATATCCTATTAAAAAACAACCTTTCCCAGTTCTTATCCCCAAAATATGATGTTAACATGAATCCAACTACGACAGTAACAACCTCAAAAGCCTCACAGTCCTTAAAATGTCCAAACACTTAAAAGTTCACAGTCCTTAAAAGTCTCTTAACTGTGGGCTGCGTGTAAATCCAAAACAATACTGTCTTAATTCAAAGGACGAAAATCAGGCACTCTACAACAAATACTAAGTCCATGCAAAGTAGCCAAGGCTCGGAACTGTGGGATATAACACTCACGAGTCGTTCTGGGGCTCCGACAAGGGGTCTCGACACAGGGCCCCCCTCTCCGACTATGCCGTCGGTGGCACACTCATCCGCACGACCCAGGCCACTTCATTCCTACACCTACCACTGCTCTTGGTAGTTCCATGTCCTGGTGCTGTGCTGTGTTCCTACCCTTTTCATTATTTTTATTTTGAAACAATATTTTTTGTGTGTATCTTTTTGAGACAGGGTTTCCCTATAGTCCCAGATGGCGTAGAACTCACTGTATAGACCAGGTTGGCCTTGAACTCACAAAGATCTTCTTGATTCTGTCTCCCAAGTGCTGGGATTAAAGGAATGTGCCACCACACCAGGCATTTGAGACAGTCTTAATAAGTTGCTCAGGCAACTTGATAAGTTGAACTCACTTTTGTAGCCAAGGAAAGTCTTGAACGTCCCATCCTCCTTCCTTATCCTCAAGGTAGCTGGGATTATAGGCCTACGTCAACTAGCTAAATATATCCTAAGTAATATGTGTGCCAGACACTGCGCTTAATGAAAAGAATATGTGAGCTGGGCATGGTGGCACATTCCTTTAATCCCAGCACTCGGGAGGCAGAGGCAGACGGATCTCTGTGAGTTCAAGGCCAGCCTGGTCTACAGAGGGAGCTCCAGGCCAGCTGGGACTAAAGGGAGACCCTGTCTCAAAAAGACCAAAAAAAAAAAAAAAGAAAGAAAAGAAGAGAAAAGAAAAGATGTTTGTCCCTCCTCTCCCCAGTCCCTCCTCTTCCCTGGCCCACCCTAGGTACGAGCGTCAGGCAAATATGAAAAGACTTAGTGTTACCCTTTTACTGATGGCATCTGTATTGAGGCGCAGGAAGTTGGAGTTTGGCTGCATGCAGCAGAGACCCAAAATAGTGGCTTAAACAAAGAAGGTATATCTCATATACCCAAAGCACAAGTCTAGAGATAGTTATCCAAGGTCAGTATGGCATTTAGGTTCCATGACATCTCAAGCATCCTGCTCTGTCATTCATAAGGAAAGCCTTTGTCCTAAGGGCCCAGGATGTGCTAGAATGCTGGCTCTCTCTTCTGCAATCAGGTGTCAGAACAGAGGAAGGGATGAAGAAGAAGAAACAAAGGCATAAATGGAGTCCAGAGAGCTGCCTCATGGCACTGCTGCTTCTACTTAAATGGTCAGAATTCCGCTGCATTGCCAACAGCTGGAAGTGCAGGATTTCCTCTCAATGGCCACATACCTCCCTAAGACTTGGGAGCATCTACAACTGGGGTAGAAGGAAAGACTTGACACTGGAGACAACTGGCAATTTCCATAGCAATGGTTATGCATGATGGTGTGTGTGTGTGTTTGTAGTGTGAGTGTATGCGTTGTATGTGTTGCTGACACAACAGGTTCTTACCATCGCTTTGATCTCAGATGGACCTGTGACTACTTCTCTCTGCAGCCCCCCATGTGTGCTCCCAGAAGCCTGGCCTCTTCTCTTCAGCATACTTACTCAGCAATAGCTTCTTGATTCCATGCTTTCAAAGCACTACAATTTATTGCCAGCATCCACCGAGGCATATTACCAGTGGGGAGAGAGGGGGCTTTGTAAACCTGTTTCTCCTTTCCAACATCACAGGGTGGCCATTATGTGAAAATGGCTATGATATGACCAGAGTTAATCCAGTAGTAAATCTTGTAAGGAAGGAGGATTTCATCAACACATAAATCTTAGAAATGAATACCACACAATCTTGTGCTGTAGGGAAAGACCCAAAAATGCCAGGTGTCCTATCTGATGCCCTGTGGAAGGCAGTAGGCCAAGTGCTTGATTTGGAGTTGGCTGCAAGTGGTTTTGCCCAGAGCTTTTCAAGCTCTGCCCAGTAATTACAATAATTTTTAAGTAGCTGGCATTTACTCTGTCAACCCTGAGCCAGACAAATCAGTAAACACCTATACTGGTTGAGAATACCAAACCTTTTGTATACTCATTTATGCCCTGGAGCATGGAAGCATAGAACCTAACGAAATTCATCTCTATCTGAAGGTCTATGCCTTCTTTGCTTATGCTTCCTCCTTTGGGGCCATTATTATTATTATTATTATTATTATTATTATTATTATTATTTCTTATGTGTATGAGTGTACTGCCTGCATGTAGGTAGGTGTACCTGTGTCGTGCAATGCTGCGGAGGTCAGAAGAGGGCATCAGATTCCCCTGGAACTGGAGTTAAAGACAGTTCTTAGCCACCATGTGGGTTCTGGGAATCAAACCCAGGTCCTCTGCAAGAGCAGTCAGTGCTCTTAACCGCTGAGTCATCTCTCCAGCCCCTGAGGCCATTATTAAATTAAGCAAATGTTACATGAACACAGCACTGTGATTCTGTAATGGTTGATCTGATAACCAAGTAGCCAGTAAGTGACTCACAGGCAAATAATGTATACAGTGTAAACACCCTGGATAAGGGATGAGTCACATCTCAGGAGGGGAAGATGAGATGGTGCAAGACTTCATGCCACTACTCAGAATGGCACAATTGAGAACATGAATTGTTCGTTTCTAGAATTTTCCATTTAATGTTTTTGGAGCACATATGACCATGGGTAACAAAAACCTTGGAAAACGGAGCTTCGGATAAGGTGGGGGTGGGATGCTGTATTAAATCTGCCCCCACACATTCCAGCTCTGCCACTTATTTGATTTTGGGAGAGTTTCTTTCTGAGCCTCATTTTTTTTCTCTTCTGTATATTCAGATTAAAAAAGAGTGTGCCTTTAAGCAAGCATTATAAATAATATATAAGCAGATCGCTTGTTTTGTTGTATTGCCAGAGGGGAATTGTACTAAATTGGCACCTATGGATAGCAAATGTACTATTTGTTCCCATCTAGACTCAGGTGAGGAAGAATATAGAAAGGAGAGGTTAGCTTTTTGCCATCTCCAGAATCTTCATCCTAATATTCGTGAACATTTTATTATTTCAGATGCATACACACATATTTGGCATGGATCACAGGCCACAGACTTGCATACATTTAACTTTATATTACCTTTTTGTCTCATGCATCTCATCAAAACTTTACTTCTTAATCAAGGATCTGCATATCATTAATTTAAAAACTCATGGTTCCATGCCTGAAAGTTCCAGCCATTCTAAGTGACTGCGCTGTGTTCTCTCCTGGCTCAATGCCTCTGCTCACCCGGTCGAAAAGTTTCCCCTCTTGTAGAAGCCACTTTCTACTTTCCCAACCCATTCTCGGACTGCAGGACCAGCCCAGCTGACTGGATCTGGGCTCCTGTGATGTCCTATGCTTGGCCCCTTTTGAATCCCTGTCTTCCTGTCTTGAAATGGCCTAGTTGTTTGTTGGTCTCTCCTGCTACACTGTGAGACACTGAAGGGTAGGAAATATCTGTGGTTGGTCCTTCCATCCTTGGGATCTACCCCTGTGTCTGACTGGTGGAGACACACCGTCTGGATGCAGGTTCCCAGTGGGAGAGGATGAAAGGCCACCACAGACACAGCAGCAGGCTGCTGCCCTGAGAGTAACAGGGGAACTGGGCAGCACCGACTCTAGTAACAGTGGAGAATGCGCTTCCCAACCCTTCCAGCTCATTCACATGCATTATCTAATTTGATCCTCCTAAAAGCCTGGAGATAGGTAGATTATAGGGATGAACGTAGAGTCTTGATTGCTTATGTGATCCATCTAAAGTTGGGAGTAAGTGACCAGAAGAGTCAATTCTCTTTCCTTGAATCCTGCAATAAAGCCCCATCACCATGCTCTCATCCATCTTACAAGTGCTAGTCTGTGATCTACAAGACACATCCTTGTGGTTTTATTGACCAGGCAATAATCTTCCCAAGGGGATGCATGTGTTTCATTAATTTAGGTTCAGTAACGAAGAGTCTTTGAGGACATGGTAGCCAGCCAGTGAAGGGGACAAAGCTCATCCATAACTGCTGACATAGTTGGCAGCAGGGCAGAAGGGTGGATTCTGATACCAGCCTCTTCAATGTGTCATTCCTTCTGTTTACAGGCCCAAGAAGCATATCCCAGGCAGAAAAATGTACTGGAGACCCCTGTGCCAGTTCCTGTGGCTTTGGTCCTATCTGTCCTATGTTCAAGCTGTGCCTATCCAGAAAGTCCAGGATGACACCAAAACCCTCATCAAGACCATTGTCACCAGGATTAATGACATTTCACACACGGTAGGGAGACTCCGCAGGGACAATGGAAAAATGTGGCCAGCCCAGCAGTGGCTTCTAGTGAGACTGGAGCCATTTAGTCCAAGAAACTCGTCTTGAACACCTTCTGAATGTTGGGCACCTACTGGAAGCTGAGGATTTGAAAGCATAGGACATCCAGTCTTCCTAGCCATTGCACTTGGCTTCTCTTCCTGATGGGATTTTGGGCTGAGTGATTCAATTTCTAAACTAGCACCTTAGATTGCCTGACCATGCCACCCGTGTTGCATAGTTCTAAGTCTTCAAGAGCATTTAACTTTGTCATATGCTTCCATTAAAAAAAACATAGAATTCTGGGCTGGAGAGATGGCCTAGCGGTTAAGAGTGCTGACTGCTCTTGCAAAGGACCCGGGTTTAATCCCCAGCACCCACATGGTGGCTGAGAACTGTCTTTAACTCCAGTTCCAGGGGAATCTGATGCCCTCTTCTGACCTCCGCAGCATTGCATGACATGGGTGCACAAACCTACATGCANGTAGAGAGCAAGCCAGTGAACATCAATCCTCCATGGCCTGTGCTTCAGCTCCTGCCTCCAGGTTCCTGCCCTGAGTTCCTGCCTTGAGTTCCCTAAGTGATGATCTGTGACCTGGTAGATGTAAGCTGAATAAACCCTTTCCTCCCCAAGTTGGTGTTGGTCAGAGTGTTTTGTCACAGCAATGGAAGACAAACTACGACAGTACCTGATGCCAACCTGAGCTCAATGCCTGGGACCCACATGGTAGAAAGAGAGAACTGATCCCTGTAAGTTCTCTGACCTCCACACGCCTGCCGCAGCACTCATGCATGCACTCATTCACACACGCACACACATACAATAAATAAATGTTAACTTTTTTTTAACCATTGAGAGCCCATAGAAAATAAATGTTAACTTTTAAAATAGTTTAAATAAATGAATGTAGTAAAAACACTTAAGTTATTCTTCTTATCTAACGTGCCCCGTACCAAGTAACCATCCTTTTCTCCCCACCCCCACTCCTGTTTCAGCTTCTGAGAACCAATTTTCTCTTCTCTAGCTCTTTGAGCTCAGCATAATATAATGTCCTCCAACTCCAGGCATGTTGCTACAGATGCTGGGGTTTCATCAATTATTATGGTAAACAGTATTTCATGTGAATATGCAACATTTTATGTATTCACTCATACATTAATGGACATGTAGACTGGTTCCCTATCTTGACTATAGTGAATAATGCTACAATAAGCACAGAAGTCAAATAGCTCTTTGACATACTTGTTTCTCTTCCTTTGAGCATATGCCTAGGAGTGGGACTGTGGATCATAAGGTAGTTCTATTTCTAGTGTTTAGAGACACCTCTATACTGCTTTCCATAATGGCTTCACTAATTTACGTTCCCACCAGGAGTGTAGGAGAGTCCCCCTCTCTCCACACTCCCCCAGGGACTGTAGGAGAGTCCCCCTCTCTCCACACTCCCCCAGGGACTGTAGGAGTGCTCTCCTTTCTCCACATTCCCACCAGCATTGCTGTCTCTGGTCTTTGGACAATAACTATTCTAACTGGGGTGAGATGATATCTCCTTGTGGTTTTGATTTTCATTCCCCTCATATTTTCACGCACTCACTAGCCAAACATTACTTGAATTTAATTCACAACAGCATGCTAAAACCACTAAGAAAATTATATAAAACAAAGAGAGTGTGCTAAGTCTCTTGCTAGTCTCTGCCCAGGGCTGCGCTGACCCTGACGGTTCCCTCACTGCTATTCAGAGCTCCAGCCTGGGTCTAGAAAGCAGCCCACAGTTGCACCCATCACCACCCCACTTTGGCCACAAGGGTCAGCCTCAGTCCTGGATGGAGGGAAGATGAGTGTGCTCACATCTGAAGCCACCAGCATCTCTAAGAAGGGATGTTGGNTAACTCCAGTTCCAGGGGAATCTGATGCCCTCTTCTGACCTCCGCAGCATTGCATGACATGGGTGCACAAACCTACATGCAGACAGTACATTCATACACATAAAAAATAAATAAAATGTTTTAAAAAACCATGGATTCTGAACTATTAAGAGGCCAAGTTCGTTTACATGGTCACAGGAAAACCCAGGTCTCAGTGGCTAGCTAAACACGTGACATGTACATAAGACCTGACAGAGTCTTGTCTTTCCAAGCTCCACAGACCACCACCTCCCCTCCTCCTCTTCGGCCTTCGGCCTCCCTCACACTCCTTCCTACCTGACTCTACTTCTTTGAATACTAGTGCCTAGGCCCAGAAGAAGTCCTAAAGGTCTTCGTATCTCACTGACAAGTGGCCAGACCCCCAGCAGCATCTCCACTGGGCAGTCTCTCTGTAGACTGATCATTAGGGTCCTGACAAGTTAAGGTGCAGCTTTTCCTGTCCGCTGCTCATCCACCTTTCAAAATAACATAGAAGAGCAATCTTTCTCTCCTTCTCAATCAGCCCTCTATATATTTGCCAAACCTGGTCTTTCTCTGGGGTCTAATAGGTCATACCTTCACCCATTTCCCAGATGTATCTATATTATATGTATCTTCCTATATCTCCTTTCCATCTGTAAGATTTTAAGCAAGTTCTTTGGTGTCTTTAAGACTTGTTTTTATCTTCTTGATAAGGGTAACATCATATGGTGTCCACCATGCTTTTATGAGACTTAAACTGGATGTAGAGCCATCTGGAGACGTACATATCTCCTGGCCAGTGTGGATGTCTAGCAGTGGCTTTGGGCATCTGGGGAGAAGTCTGGTGTCTAGAAGAAAGGACAGCTTAAAACAAGAGCCTTGTGCATTTCATAAAGAAAACCCTTGTCTTCTTTCAAAATAGTCACTCAGCAAGGCTGCATATGAGAGACCCAATACATGGGTAGTGGAGAGAGACAGACAGACAGACAGACAGACAGACAACTGGGTAGGGAAACCTCTTCCTGATAACTAGATTCATCAGGGCAAGGGAAGGAAGCATGATCTTGACCCCAAGGAGGGAAAAACACAAGAGAATACGAGGGAGAACTCTGGTAAGTGAAGGGGAATAGAAAAAGGCATAGGGAACCACGGCAGCCATTTGGAGAAAGGACTTACCCAAGATGATTAGTTGGAAGTAAAGGGTAGGGTGGATTGGGGTAAGCAGGAGTTTAGAACAACAGCTTAGGGGAAATAAGGGTCTAGACTGAGAGGTGAAGACAGGGATGATGGAGGGCTTTAGAGACTGGTTTCTCTGGCCATTTGCTAAGCACCTGTGATTCTTCTTCTTCCTGAACAGCAGTCAGTATCTGCCAAGCAGAGGGTTACTGGTTTGGACTTCATTCCTGGGCTCTACCCCATCCTGAGTTTGTCCAAGATGGACCAGACACTGGCAGTCTACCAACAGATCCTCACCAGTCTGCCTTCCCGAAATGTGGTGCAAATATCTAATGACCTAGAGAACCTCCGAGACCTTCTCCACCTGCTGGCCTCCTCCAAGAACTGCCCCCTGCCCCTGACCAGTGGCCTACAGAAGCTGGAGAACCTGGACGGCCTCCTGGAAGCCTCCCTCTACTCCACAGAGGTGGTGGCCCTGAGCAGGCTGCAGGGCTCTCTGCAGGACATGCTGAGACAGCTGGACCTCAGCCCCAGCTGCTGAGGCTTCAAGGATCACCAGCCTCCTAAAGATCACGTTGAGGGATGAAACCTTGGCTTCCAGGTGTCTTCAGGAGAAGAGAGCCGTGTGTGTGTATCCCTCATCCAGGACTCTTGGCTATTTCTCTCATTCTTCTAGGCCACCCTTCGGAAGAAGGCGAAGACTCCACAATGCTTGACCAACGATATACACAAGATTCCATGCACCCTGGGGAGGCTAGTCAGCAGAGAGCTGACTCTCACCCAGCTCTTCAGTGAGAATAGACAAGAGCCATCGTCTTCCCTCCCAGTTCCACCTCCCTCTCAATACGTGCTTCACTGTGGTCTGTGGTATTTGAGGAAGGTGTGGGCAGAGTCTTTGGATTTGTCTCAGAGTCTCTGGGGAACACCATGAAGGCTGCATCCACACACAGCTAGAAACACCCAAGCAGCACAAGTTGGAAGCACTTATTTATTTGTTCAGCATTTTACTTTGGATGGATTTGAAGCAAACTATCGGCTTTTCCAGGCTTTGGGGTCAGCCAGGGCTAGAGATGCTCCTGGGGTGCTGTTTTCAATCCCATTGTTGGGTCTGCCTGAAGCAAACCTATTTTGAGTGACCACAGGGTTGGGATTGACCCAGCAAGAGCCAGCCAAGGTAGCTCTCAAGTTCATTCTCTGATGACTGGTTTTGTTTCTATTGTGACTGACTTTATGCAAACACTTTTGCAGTGGGGCATTGCCTAGAGCATAGGCTAGGCTATTTTCAAAAGAAGATGAATTTTGTCAAGTGTAATATGTAGCTGTATGCACCCGGGGTTAGGGGATGTGATAGAGGGAGAGGGGAAGGATCCGGAATGTGTTTTCTGAATAACATTTGTGTGGTAGGTTTTTCAGAAGAGAGAAGGTCATTTTCTCATCTTCTGCAACCACCTGGTATGGTTTCCATGAAAAGAACAAAGGAGTTAACTCTTTCAGGGGGTTTGGACTGTAATAGGCACCCACAGAGGGGATAAAACCACAGGGCTTTTTTTTTTTTTTTTTTTTTTTGCATTGTGCTGAGCTCAGGGAGAGAGGGCCCCGCATTCAAGCCAGCCATCCCCAGGACAGGAGTCTCTGGTGTGGCATTTTGAGTGGCCCAAGGTTGATCCCACAATGAGTTTTCTAACCCGGCAGTATCCCTGGTAGGTGTTTGTATGTCAGATTATCACTCTCATCTGATTGGCCCATCAGAAGCAAGACCACATTTCCCACACATTCTGTGGAGACTTTGATTCCAGTGGGAATTGGAAATCCTTTAACAGATGGTCTCCGGTCCTGGGCCAGCACTGCTGGGGAAGTGCCAGGGCCCCAGGCCAGGCTACCAGAATTGCCCTTCAGGCTGGAGGTCACGCACAGGAGGATGAACAAAAGGGCTTGGGTTTTTCCACCACCCTGCACTCTTATGTCACCATCGGACTGTGGGCGGTAGAGCAGTTCAAGGAAACTTGAATGAAAGCAATACATTTTTAAGACTGAGCGCTGCTTTGCGCTCAGCCCTGACTGGTGCTATGGGCTGGAGAAGCTCACTGAATAAACATGAAAATCAAGGACTTATATCCCTGTGTGGTAAAACCCCAGTCACAGGTGTGCCTCGTGAAAACCTCACCACAGCAGCGCCACACAGCTGAAAGTACTGAACTGTCTTCAGTCAGTGGGAAACGGCCTGAGCTGGGGGTGGTGGTGCCCAGGATAACCTTGCTTGCACTCTGTAGCATTTGCAAACTTTTCAGGGCACATTAGCATCGACTGCTATCTTAGTGCATCCGGTCGAGGCAGGCTAAATGGGACTGTAAAAATAAGAAAATACAGGCGGAATATTCTCATCCAAAATTCTTAGGACCAGAAGAGTCTGGGATGTCAGGGTTTTTAGGTTTGAGTATATTTGAATATAAGATAATAAGATATATTAGAGATGGAACCCAAGCATAAACATGAAATTCATTTATATTTCATAATACCTTATACACATAAAGCTTGAAGGTAATTTTATACAATGTTTTCAAATAATGTGCATGAAACAAGATTTCATGGTGTGGAAATTTCCACTCATAATATCACCCAAAAAGCTTTAGATTTGCAGTATTTTGGATCTTGGATCTTCTGCTAAGAGGTGCCTATTTCTAAAACCATAACAGCAAATAGGTGGCAGGACCAGGCTAGGACCCAGATCCTCAGACCTCCCGGGTGTCCTCCAGTCAGATAATCCTCTTTGGAGGTGAATTGGAGCAGGGACAACCAGTGCTAGCTGGAAGAGGGAATTTGGATTGGACTGGACTGGACTGGACTGGACTGGCCTGGACTGGACTGGACTGGATTGGATTGGACTGGACTGGACTGGACTGGATTGGATTGGATTGGACTGGACTGCACTGGACTGCACTGGACTGCACTGGACTGGACTGGAGAGGTGAAGAGGAATGTGTTTTGTTGGAAGCTCTGTACATGGGGACACAGGGGTAAAAGTGTTAACAGGAAGTGATAGACAAAGACAGAGAAGGGAGAGTTGGGGCAGAAAAGGACATGAAGGGACCTGGAGGTGCACAAAAGTTGGATATTGAAAGAGTCCCAAGGGCCACATTCTGGAGCAGAGGCTTTGTGGTGCCTGGGATCATGTGGTCTTGGGGTCCATGATGGATCACTTTGGCCACCTCATCAAGCTGAAATATCTTGAGCCTTTTGCTCAAAAGACCAGGCACTAAGGCCCATTCCCAGACTGTGAAACTACCCACATGCAAAAATGCTTGTCTTTTTTGGTAACAACAATATGTTTTGCTTTTTTAAAAAATTCAAATAAATTAACTTTGCCGCCCCAAACTGTGCTTTCTTTCTCCTGTTGTGGAGGGGCTTCGGGAGAGCTGTTTGTGTGTGACAGGGCAAGGCCTGGCTGGCGTCCAGCCATCACCCGGGTCAGCTCCGCCAGGGCTTGGCCACAGCCAGCCGCCAGTTATTCAGGTGAAAGGATTACCCTAAAGCCCAGAGCTGGCCAACAAGTACATTCTGCACTAGAGACAGAGCTGTTCTGTAAACTAGCCTCAAGAAGCACCAGATTATTTAAAAATCAAAGACAAAACATCAAGAACAAAACCCCAAGCAAACAACCACCACACACCCAACAGCAGAGCCAGCCAGACACACAGAACCAAAAAGATAAAGCCAGCTTGTAGCAGCCACAGAGCAGTCATCCCTCAGCTCATGCGGGACCTGACCTGCTCAATTCTTGTCCAGGGGGACTCCAGGGCTGACAGTCAAAGGCTGCCATTTCCATGGCAACTTTAAAGACCATTTCCCTGCCAAAAAAAAGGTCGCTGGTATCTCTGAGGATGAAATTCTAAGACAACCCCACACAGTGTCTAGATTAAGCAAACTGTCCTCCCTCCACCTCTTAATTAACGACAGGTTTGATTGTGGTCTGCTGGGGAGTATATAGATGGCAGCTTACCTGCAGTAAACAGGTGATACCTCGAGGTCTCAGTCAGCTCCAGCTGCTACAACAGAGTACCATGGGCCAAAGTATGACCAACAGACATTAACTTGCCAAAATTCTGGAGGCTGTCTATCCAAGATCAAGGTCTAGCAGGGTCAGAAGGCCATCTCACAAACTGCTATCTTACTGTGGTTTCCACAGGGGGCTTTAAGGAGGTCCCTTTTATAAAAACCCCACTCCTAGGGCTCCACCCTTATGACCTAACCACCCTCTCAGACCCCATCTCATAATGTCATCTGCTTAGGGGTTAGGATTTCAATAGATGGATTTGGAAAGGTACAACATTCAGCCCAATGTCCTCGTATATATTACCCTGAAGAAGGGGGATGGGACCCCCAAGCTTCTGGATGAAGGAAGGCCACAGAAGTGGGGACATAGGTGTGGCTACAGCTACCTTTTTGGGTTGCCTGGTAGTTCAGGAAAGTGGCTGCCAGCCAGGAATCTTGCAGACCAATCTACTAAAGAGAAACGGTATTGGCCCATGAAGATAAGAACGCCAGGTCCCAGCTGATCTCGACACCTTTCCTCATGCTTCTTTCCCAACAGGCAGCCCCTTCCCTCCACAGGGTAGCAAAGATGGCTTCAGCATCTCCAGGCCCATGGGGTCCTTAATGCCCGTTATGACAGGAGAAGAGCATCTTTCTCTCCAAGTGGTGCCAGTGAATGTTGGAAGGAGGCCTCTCATTGGCCAGCCTTGAGTCACTTGCTCACCTTGTTGGACAGGGAAGTTCCATGTAAACAACATGGTCTGAGAATGGGGGAGCCAAGTTCCCACCTGGAAATACATGGAAAACCAGAGATGTGGATAAAGCAAACTGGTAAAAAATTCAAAAACACATACCCAACACATTACCCCATGATCTATGGAGTTTCATGACCTGCATGCCTTTGTCGAGGAAGTCCTTGATCACCAACACTCACTCCTGGGAGTCCCTGCTAAAAAGCTCACTGGTGGCTTTGGATCCTAGGACTCACACCCGGTAGACTGGGTTCAGCAGTCATGTTTGGAGCCACTGCCATATACAGACTCTCTGGTCCTCTGTGTCTTCATCTTGAAAGAAGAGGCCACTGCAGATTCTGAAAGTTCTTAGTCCCGTGGGTTCCTAGAGGTGATACGTCTGGAAGAAAAGGAATCTGTATGGTGGAATGTCAAATTGTGAGTGGCACTGCCCAAGGGTATGGAACTAAGTCCTTGTCACCAGTGCCTGGAAATGTTCAGGTGTCCCCTGCCAACCTGAGGTAGTGTTAGGTTTATTTTGAGGGAAGACTCAGCAGAGAGAGGAGAAAATGTCAGGACTCTGATGAGAAGGAAGAAGGGTTGATTTCAGGCGTGAAGGCTGGCCTGCCTGCGTCAGGATTAGTATGACCAGTGTTAGAATGACCCCAAATGGCAGTTTTATACCCAGGCACACAAGGAAGTGAGTTTTCAATGAAGTGGGGACAAGGAGATTGGGAAATGGGCATAGGTAGGTCTGCGGCTGGTATGGTAGAAGCATCTGGAGAGAGACTGAGGCCTGGTTCTGGTCTCCAGTGAGGAATAATTGCAGGTGTTACAGCAACATTTCTTGGGTTGCAGGAATGCATTCCAGGATAATTACTTCACAGAACTTCTGCTACAATTGGCCTTCTGAAGTGCCTGACTTTGGTGGGCTACAACCTTACATTCCACCCTTTCCTGTTATAGGGATAGGAGGTGACGTTTTCGTTCAAGCTGCTTCAAGCTGATGGGGGATGATGAAGAGGGGGTTAATGACACAGAGGGTAAGATGCTTTACACCTGGGTGTAACCACTGTCAGCAGGAATGAGTTCGTATTTGTCTGAAGGGAGACCAAAATTGATTAAAACTGGTCAGTTGTTGGATAGGGTCTTGAAAGCACCAGATAAGGCACATGAGGATGAGGGACAAGGCCTAAGGTTACTTAGGAGTCCAATTAGGGGATACAGCCATGGGGGATATGCTGTCCAGGGTTCCCACTCTGAGGCCAGGGGAAGACATGGTTTTGGCATTCCCAGACTTTGACACAGACTAGGCTGCTAAGAAACTCAAGAAACTAGCTACTTTTGTCTTTTTACTAAGATCTCAAGTTTTATATCTGAGCTACAATTTCTCAGGCCTTACTATTTATTTATTTATGGTTATACTTTCCTTTTGGATGTTTAAGGCCACACAGCCCAGATTAACCAAAAGGTCAGTTGAGGAGCTGGTCCTCAGGGGTCGCTCAGGTTTTTTGTGTGTGTGTGGAGGAGGAGCCCTTGGCTCCTTTTGGCTTTTCATTTACCTGTTCTATCTACTTGAGGACAAAGTCAGGTCTTGCTAGACCAGGCTTCCCTTTTTGAAGCATGAGCGTACTTTCCTGTTTATAGACTGGACACTGGCTGAAGTCCCATTAGTGGATATCCAAGGCCTCCCTGCACAGGAAGACTGGTGACTCACATTTGCAGGACATTTCAAGAGATGCCCCCATGCATAGTTCCCTGGGACTCAGTTGCCCTCTGAGGGCAAGGAACAAAGTTATCCCTTAAGTCCCTCAGCTGAATTGTTATGGGCATTAAGTATGGTCGTGAACCATCCAGAAAGGCTGTTACTTTTAGTTACTGTATAATATTTTAGATAAGGCTTGGACAAAATCCCAAGAAGCTTTGTATAACACTGACTGGAAGAGAGATTTAATACCATAGGTTAAGCAGGCATAGCTCATGAGAGAGAATTAAACAATTTTAGGCCTATCTTAAATTTAAACTCTTTACAATTTACTACAAATAGGAACACTCTCTTTCTTTCCCAGAGCCCCCATATCCTGATTTATAGTTCTTCCAGAAAGGTGGGAACTGTATCACATACCTAAAGACAGGAAATAAGCTGATAGGGATTACCAAACCCATCCAAACTGTCTCCTTCTGGACTGTGTGCAGCTCATCCAGGGAGGTAGAACCTAGATTCTTTTGAGCCAAATTATCTTGTTAGATGAAAAGTAACACTTGCCTGATACAGAGAAGCATTAAGTACATCTTTCAGTAGCCAGAGGTAACCTACTACTTGTCTATGTTAATTTAATCCAAATCTGTAACAGGAAGCCCAGGAGCGGGCTGAAAACTAACAACAACTCCGTATACTGTATATCTTACCCTTCTACTAAACCTTAAAGTACCATGTGATGTGTAGATAAAGCTTGGGCAAAAACTGAACACTTTTAAATAAATCTTGACTAGATATAAACAGATTGACCCTTAGTTGTGAAGATTTACTGATTAATATGATGGGAATAAGATATAATAAAATGAGACAGTTATCTCAAATACACTGGTATAAACTATGAAATGTCCTTGCAAGACTGGGAGCAGGTTTTGAATGACCAATTCTGTTTGAATACTTAGAGATGTTTTACATAGACTTGGCAAATGTCCCCACATGTGCCCAAACACAGAAATAGATTGCACCCTGAAATTTAGCAATCTTAGCAATTTTATATCAAGTAAATTAGTATTCATTTTATAATTATTCTCTTAGCATTGAGCATGACTCTATACATTTAAGCAGTCCCATAAAATAAATACTGTGGTTAGACACAATGTCATGACAAACTAGTTTCAAAACCAAAACTTAAGAGCATTTTCAGAAATGCAGTAAATATCCCTAACTGGGTTTCCAACTTAATAAGAGATGGAAAATGAGATGGGCCAGATAAACTCCATTTTGTTCAGAAATCACTATTTCTGACCCTAACCTAAACCTCACCTGTGCTGGGAGTGAAGGCATATTAAGATTAAAGGCATGGCCCACCATAACTGGCCGGGGAACTCCCAGGAGTGGCCAGATCAGCAGGACCGCAGTTCAGGCCCAGGGAGGTATGTTTGTTTCCTATGAGGAGGAAGGGGCCACAGTTTAAGATTGTTTTGAGACAAGACAGAGATGACATAATTACACGAGATCACTGCAGTTTCTCTGCTTGGAAATAAGTTAGATGTTAACACATGGAAACATATAAAGACATGATATTACAGTGAGTTTTAAACGACGTGAGAAAACGATGGCCATACATAGGCAGTAGCTGGAGAGGCAAAACCTAGAGAAGAGAGCCTTAGAGTTGAGGTTTGGGGTGAAGGTGATGCCAGGGGTGAAGGGAAGGATTGGGGTTTGTCAGGCTGGAATCAGACATGTGCAGAGCTGAGGGTCCTTGGGAGACAGAGAACCTGGAAATAAATTTGTAGTGAATGAAAACATAAAACCATTTCTTTAAAGGCGAGTATGCTGCTGAGATGAAGCTAAGAGTGAGGAATTAAATTTTAAAGGATAGAGAAAAAAAACAATGAAATGGAAGGGACTGGGTATGGAAACCCCAAATAGCAAAGCAAAGGAATGGTCTCAAACCAAGGAGCCCAGATCACTCAGCGCCTGTTGCAACTGTGAAAGTGAAGCAGTGTCTTCTAGATCTCTCCATTCCTAGATACAAGCTGTGCTGGAAAAGGAACTTTTTGTTTTTATTTATTTATTTATTTATTATTTATTTATTTATTTATTTATTTATTATGTGTATGAATGTACTGTCTGCATGTAGGTTTGTGCACCCGTGTCATGCAATGCCAAGGAGGTCAGAAGAGGGTGTCAGATTCCCCTGGATCTGGAGTTAGCTGCCATGTGGGTGCTGGGGATCGAACCCGGGTCCTCTGCAAGAGCAGTCAGCACTCTTAACTGCTAGGCTATCTCTCCAGCCCAGAAAGGGAACTTTTGAAGAAGACCATTTGCCAGGTACTTTGACAGTAGTCTTCAAGATCTTTAAGAATTTGGAAGAGTGCCTTTTAGTGGGCATTTACTTATTGTCCAGAGGGTACTGAAGCCAAGAAGAAGTGCAGAGCCAGGAGAGTGAGAGGACTCCTTGAAATGAGAGGAACCCACAGTTAAAGACAGAGAGAAGCAGAAATTTAGCTAGTTTGGTTATGGAGGTAGAAGAGGGAGATGAGGTAACGAGTCTCAGGAGGGCAAGTCATTAAGATGGAGAAGGAAGAGAGAAGGAGGTGGAAGAGAGAGAGGAGGAGGAGGAGGAGGAGGAGGAGGAGGAGGAGAAGGAGAAGAAGAAGAAGAAGAAGAAGAAGAAGAAGAAGAAGAAGAAGAAGAAGGAGAAGAAGAAAAGAGAAGAGAAGAAAGAAGAAGAAGAAGAAGAAGAAGAGGAGGAGGAGGAGGAGGAGGAGGAGGAGGAGGAGGAGGAGGAGGAAGAAGGGGGGAAGAGGATTGCAACCCTCTCTATGCTAGCTGGAAATTTTGTGTTTTGGATCAGGTTGATGTGCTGCTTTGGGGATGGGCTTTCTCAGCTCTCACCCTGAGACTATCTTCTCCCACTGGGTCTCAGGTGTGTCCTGCACGTTTAAGGAAACTTGAGGGGGCTCAAGACACTGGGGGATCAGCCACTATGTGTGTCTTCCCAGATGAGCCAAAAGTTCCTTCTAACCCAGGAACACGGTATGTTTGTAGGGTGTTCCTTATGAGGCCGTTGTACATCCTGGGGCATGTCCCCTGACACCTGCGCCCTGTAAGGGTGCAGGGAACAAGTGCCTCTTGTCTTCAGAGCCCCTTATGACAAGGCACTCATATAAAGTTCCTGAGTTAAAGGCTGTGAGGTTGCAAGAAGTCACAGAAAAGCAAATGAAGAAGAAGGGAATGGGGGGGGGCAGAGAGAGAGAGAGAGAAACAGAGAGACAGAGACAGAGACAGAGAGACAGAGAGAGACAGCGCAGGTGGCCACCAAAGTGAAGTGACCGGCCAGAAGGTGTCCCTGTCTGGCTGGTGTTCCAAATGAGTGCCTTGAGCGTCTTGTGGCATCCCATTGGCCGAAGGGAAGAGAAAAGCTCGAAGGTAAGAGAGTCACCTGACATTCAGGAACGATTTTCAAGCGAGTGAGAGTGAACCTTATGGCTCTATGAGTGACTCGAGTGAGAGGTGACCACCACAGGAAAGGAGAGGGGGCGGGGGGGAAAAAGGATTTCAGTGCGTCGTCGGAGAGGCAGGTCCACCTCTCAGGTGGGCATGAACTCGCTCAGTAACCGTGCTAGATGAACAGTCACTGAAACCAGAGAAATTCAGTGGCTGGTGGTAGTGATGGTGGTCTTGGAGTGACCGGGTTTAGAAGGAAAGGGGGGGAGAGAGAGAGAAACAGAGAGACTTGGAGAGGGAGAGAGGGAGGGAAACAGAGAGACTTGGAGAGGGAGGGAGGGAGGGAGGGAGAGAGAAAGAGACAGCCGGAGAGAGAAAGAGACATACAGAGAGAGAGAGAAAGGAGAAAGGAGTTAGGTAAGGGAAAACAGTACCTCTGGACTAAGTCAGATCCATGGTGGATCAGAGCCTGTACCTGGCAGCTGGTCTGATCAGAGTCCTTCAGCCATGCCTCACCCAAAGCAGCCACTCTCAAACCCTCCCCGAGTTCACAGCAACAGATATTGGGTTTATTTTGAGGGGAGACTCAGCAGAGAAAGGAGAAAATGTCAGGACTCCAATGAGAAGAAAGTTGGGTTGATTTCAGGCATGGCGGCTGGCCTGCCTGCATCAGGATTAGTATGGCCAGCGTTACAATGACCTCAAATGGCAGTTTTATACCCAGGCACACAAGGAAGTGAGTTTTCAATGAAGTGGGGGCAAGGAGATTGGGAAATGGGTGTAGGTGGGTCTGCGGCTGGTATGGTAGAAGCATCTGGAGAGAGACTGAGGCCTGGTTCTGGTCTCCAGTGAGGAGTAATTGCAGGTGTTGCAGCAACCTTTCTTGGGTTGCAGGAATGCATTCCAGGATAATTACTTCTCAGAACTTCTGCCTCAGTTTGCCTTCTGAAGTGCCTGACTTAGGTGGGCTACAACCTTACAGATAGAGAAACTTGGGGATGATGTGTTGGGTTGTTGGTGGTTGGCACAGGCTGGGGCCATCTTGTTTCTAAGCAGTTATGAGCTTGAAAACCACCTAACAAGGGGCCCAAGGAAGTTGTCTACACTAAAAGGGGTCCCAAGAGAGGGGCCTGGAGGTCCCACTCCACCCTCTGGGATGGAACATCCCTCAAGTTCTCCCTTCCTGATCCTTTTCCATCCTTAGGCATTTTCTGTCTCTCTCAATCCAGCAACTTACATCTGCCAAGCAGATGGCAGAGACAAAGAACAACACTGGCCTCAAAGAACCTCCAAAGGCCATCCGAGGGCCAGCCCTTGCCCTTGCTGAGTCTGGTGAGAAAGAGCCAGATCAATCCAGCAGCACTTTTCTTTTCTTTTGCATTATATATATAATATATATATATATATATTATATATATACTTTCTTTTATTTCATTTTTTAACAATAAGTAATGTTATGAGTACAAGCATCCTTCATGTAAAACCAATTTGCGAGCAGTTCTACTCAAACCCAAACAGTCCAAGGGTCCCACCATCCAGCTGGGGGGGCTTGCATGTTCAATCAAGTTGATCAAATAAGTGTCCAGTCTATATTGCTGTAGTTTCACCATTCACCCTAATCACAGCCCTTACATTCTACCACACCCCCTCTTCTGCAGATTGTTCCCTAGGCTTAGAAAAGGGGCACAGGTGGACGAGAAGCAAAACAGTCTACTTTCTCTGGAGATGTTGTTTTAGACTCTGATCAGTTCTGGCTGTTTCCTTTCATGGGCTGACAGTTTGTCCAAGAATAACCTTTCAATCCTACTAATGAAGCGCAAGCAATTGGATATATACATTACTAATTATTATGGTAGGTTACTTTGGTATAGACACAGATGTTTGGATGGTATGCTAATCCATGAATTATATTTTTTCTGTAAAAGATGAAAAGGTCTTACTGTGGCTTATAACATCTCCTAACCATTAGAGGATGTAAGCTTGTGGCATCAGCCGTGAGTTATTCCTCCAAGGAGAGAGTTAATAGCCAATTAGATTTGGGATATACAGACATATGGCTGCCACTGCTGCACAGTATTTCCAGGCAGGTGAGGTGTAGCTGATGCTGACAGAGGAGTCTTGCTTGACTCAAGGAGACCAGTATTTGCTTTATTGGTTTAGTGGACTTTGGTAACACTCTCTGGTATTCTAGAGACCAACTGTATACTTGCAAATGCAGTCTCAATACATCTTTCCCATGCTTACATCAGGTCTTTGACAACAGGGCCTTACCCCTTCTCTTCTTGCAGGTATCCCAGTTTACAGGCAAGAAGCCTTTACCTTTTGGCGGGGGAGGGGGCTTGAATCCCCTGGCCAACATCTCCTTGGCAGAATCCATTGCTGATATCAGAGCTCTCCTGTATTAATATCTTTTGCTTAAATGCATAGCTTAAAGAGACTTTAGTATTATATTTGGTTCTGAATAGTGAATAATCCTTTTCACAGTTCCTATGTCTATTAATCAATTAAAGAAGGCAGTTTTACCAGTTGTATAAGGGATTACCTCTATAACAGTCGGCTCTAATTTACAGTTAGAGAATGACTTCATTACCATCATATTTTTCTTTGTTCTATGAAAAGGAGGTAAGAAAGTCTCTCATATTAAAACTTTGCGGCACCTAGAAGGTAAGGTTCATTAGGACTCATTATAAACAGTTGTTACAAATAGGATCACAGAGATGTTTGATGCCTGTAGCAGTCTAGGGGTTTTTCTTCCTTTTAATGTTTAGATGGGCCAACTTCTCTGCTGGTATTTCTTGGTACATCCTACACAATGCAAGACTGTATCTTTTCTTTCTCAGCCATTAAGTTGGTGACGTTTTGACCTGTGGGAACATACAAATCTTTTCCCATAGTTAGTTTTAAGATTAAATTGAAGGGCTGGAGAGATGGCCTAGCGGTTAAGAGCACCGACCGCTCTTACAGAGGACCCGGGTTCGATCCCCAGCACCCACATGGCGGCCGAGAACCGTCTAAAACTCCAATTCCAGGAGAACTCCAGTTCCAGGGGAGTCCGAGACCCTCTTCTGACCTCCGCGGCGTTGCACGACACGGGTGCACAGACTTGCATGCAGACAGTACATTCATACACATACAATAAATAAATAAAATTAATAAAAAAAAAGATTAAATTGAAAAACTTTTTGACAAAAAGGTTTAATATATAACTGTATCCCCCCCTTTTTATTTCAGGTTTTTATTTTTTGACCCATGAGTCTCAAAAAAGGCAGTTGTAGTACACATACCTATAGGCAGGAATCAAGGTGTAAATTTCATTAAATTTATCCAAGCTGTTTTGGGTGACTGTATGCTGTTAATTTGGGAAGCAAACTTAATTCCTTAAGTTAAATTATCCTACAGGTAAAAGAGAATGTTATAAGATGATATTGTATAACACAAAAATTATAGAGAACATTTGTATATGTTAATCCCAAAGTTATTTTTATACAGATTTTAAGTAAAACAAATGTGGACAACAACACATTATATTTCCAATTAACTTAGATGTATTACCGTTTTTATTAAAACCTTTAAACCAATGTTGTTTAATATAGGCATTTTTACTTTCATTAAGTCCTAAAATACCATGTAATTTGTAGATAAAGTTTGGGCAAAATTGGATACTTATTGAACTCACATCGATTAAATATACATTAATTGAATATAGACCCATGTCCCTCTCCCAACCATCCTACCCCTCCAGATTCACCATTTCAGTCAGTTTTTGATGCAGTCTTTCTGTTGTTGTTCTTTCAATATGCATCCCTCTCCACAAGAAATATTTACAACTGGGTTACTGACGCTAGCATCCACAGATGAGGGATATCATTCGTTGTTTGTTTTCCTGGGACTGTGTTACTTCACTTAATATCTTCTAGCTCCATCCATTTACCTGCAAAGTTCATGATGTTGTCTTTCTTTACTGCTGCATAGAACTCCATTGTGTACATGTACCACATTTTCTCCATCCACTCGTCAGTTGGGTTGGTTCAAGCTTTTTGCTATTGTGAACAGAGCTGCAATAAACATAGCTATGCATGTATTTCTTCAGTAAGACGAGTCTTGTGGGTATACACCCAGGAGAGGTATGACTGGAAGCAGCACTTTTCCAAAAGATCCCACCACAGAGGTTTTCTGATCAGAAGCACACAACCATTTTACAAAAAGAGTTTAGGAGACTGGCTTCAGACTTAAAAAAAAAAATATTTATCTAGTGGTGTGTGTGTGTGTGTGTGTGTGTGTCCATGTTCCTCTATACACTTATGTACCATGTGTGTACCATGTGTGCAGAAGCCCCTGGAGGCCAGAAAAAGGCATTGGATCCCCCTGGAATTAGAGTTACAGGTAGCTGTGAGCTATCCAATGTGAGTGCTGAGAACTAAGCCCGGGAAACTTTGTGACAGGGGAGACATTTTGACAAGGGGAGACACCTATAGGAAGTCACCACAGGAAGTCATGACAGCTGACTGGGCACAAACAAAAGTCCTTATTCAGCATAGAAAGCTGGTATTGGAAGAGTACCAGAAGCCTGAAGATGCAAAGGTTCTTATTCAAATCAATCCTTCCTTCCTTCCCTCCTTCCCCCTTCCCTCCCCTCCCCTCCCCTTCTCTTCCCTCCCTTCCCCTCCCTTTCCCTCCCTTCCTCCCTCCCTCCTTCCCTCCCTTCCTTCCTTTCTTCCTTCAGCAAACCTCTATGATTTCCCAGATACTGGCCCAAACCAGCTTGCAAAAGGTAATTTTGAGGGGAGGGAAATTTGAATATGGATTCAAATTTAAGTGGTGATAATGAATTACTGTTTGGGGGGGTGATAGCTAGCAACCTTTTGGGGGGAATGTGTATGATTGTACTATCTGCATGTAGGTTTGTGCACCCATGTCATGCAATGCTGCGGAGGTCAGAAGAGGGCATCGGATTCCCCTGGAACTGGAGTTAAAGACGGTTCTCAGTTGCCATGTGGGTGCTGGGGATCGAACCCGGGCCCTTTGCAAGAGCAGTCGGTGCTCTTAACCGCTAGGCCATCTCTCCAGCCTGCTAGCAACCTTTAAATGCTTCCCTATTCATTAGTGATCCAAACTGAACTAGTTTAGGTTGAACAGGCATGCTATCTAGGGCTTGCCTTAGATATTTGCTTCCGAAAAATACAGAGACAAGGTTAGATAGACAAGACCAGCAACATGCTGGCAAGTGTTACAGGTACACAGAAGTCTACTGTACTAAATCATATTTTTGTGTAAAATTGCCAAATAAACCTTTTCTGGAGAGGTTCAGCAGCTGCCCGAGTGTCCGTCCCCACAGTCCTTCAAAGACAGAGCAGAGTGGGCCAGAAGGGCAGGAAAATGAGAACATGAGAGCTGGGTTGGATTTAATTTCACATTTGATTTCACTGCTTGGCAGATGTCCCAAGGCCTTGGGGGGACGGCAGACAGTCAGAGTGGGTGTGAAACAGTGACCCAAAACAGAGATTTAGCAAAGCTAACAGGAAGAGAGTGGTAAGAACCAGCTGTGAGATGCTGCAGAGGAAAGGCCGGAAGCTCCCAGGGAAAGCCAAAGGACCGGCTAGAGCTCGCAGGGCCTGGAGCTCGGCTTGCAAGCCCACTGGACCCGGAACGCCCGTGGAAGCCAACTCCCCCTGCCCAAGGGAAGCCACCGTGGCCTCTTGGCAGCCATCCCTCTGCATTAAATCTACACAGGAAGAGAAGCCCTCAGACCATCTGTGAGAGAAAAAGGGATTCCTATCTCCTGTCTTGGCTTGTGTCACTGTGGAACATGCTTTGTTTCTTTTCAAAACCTCACCCACATCATGCAGCTTCCTTCAGCCTCTCCCAAGTACCAGAGCAGGCCAATACTCACCCCAGGCCAGAGAGGATTCTCCAAACTCAGGAGATGTGTTCATCACACAATCAGGGATCAGGCAGGTTAAGGGACCTGGTCAGAGCTGTGAGGCATTGGCCTCTGAGCCTCCCTTTGATACTTAAGGTTGCTAAAACACGCACGGGGCCTCCCAGACAAAGGCCAGTGTACTGTCTTCAGAAGTCATATATAGGGGGCTGGAGAGATGGCTCAGTGGTTAAGAGCACTGACTGCTCTTGCAGAGGACTAGGTTCAGTTCCCAGCACCCACATGGAAGCTAACAACCATCCATAACTCCAGTTCCAGGGGAATTGGCTTCCTCAGGCACTGTACAATGTGGGTACACTTACATGCAGGCAATACACACACACACACACACACATACACATATATATATATATCATATATATATATATATATCCTTGTATCCCCAACTGGCCTCGAACCCACAGAGATCCATCTGCCTCTGCCTCCCAAGTGCTGGGATTAAAAGCATTAGCCACCACACCTGGCCATAAAATATTTTTTAAAGTCAGCTAGGCGTGGTGGTGCACGCCTTTAATCCTAGCAGTTGGGAGGCAGAGGCAGGCGGATCTTTGTGAGTTCAAGGCCAGCCTGATCAACAGAGTGAGTTCCAGGACAGCTGGGGCTACACGGAGACCCTGTCTCAAAAAGACCAAAAAAAAAAAAAAAAAAAAAAGTCATATATAGAGGTATTTGTTAGACATTTAACATGACTTTCCCTCGAGAAGACTATACCCATTCCTTGCCTTGGGTGTATAGCATCATCTTTAAACTAATTTGCTTGTTGACAGGATCTTGCCATATAGACTAAGCTGGTCTTGAATTTACAATTATCTCACCTCACCTTCACAAGTACTGAGATTAAGACATGTGCTACAGTATCTGTATTCTCTCTCTCTCTCTCTTTCCTCCCTCCCTCCTTCCCTGAATTCCTCCACTTAAGTCCTTGTACTATCTTTTTCCTCTTGTCTTTATCTAATAAATCCAACTCTGCTGCATTCTGACTCATCCTGAACTTCTTCCCTGCAGTGAAGGCAAGATCACGGCTTCCCCCGCTGGAGGTCTCTGAGAGGAGCTTCTTCAGGCTACGAGCCAGCACCATGGGCCATGTCTCTCCCCCAGCCTGATAGGTGGGCTGCTGCAGTGATGGCTCCAGGCAAGGGACCCTCTCTAGCTCTAGCCCAACCCTCGTTGGGCAGTCTTCTCCCACCCTGACTGTATGCTTGGACACATGGCATGCTTTGTCCCCTAGGACAATGGCAAACAGTACCCAGCAGAAGCCAGAGGCTTGTCCTCTCCTGCTGCTGGGAACCCTTCCACCACCGCCATGTAAACAAGCCCAGACTGGCTGTTAATCTAATGCCCTGCTGCATTAATCATGATTTATTTTTGAGACAGGGTCTCCCTGTAGCCCCAGCTGTCCTGGAACTCACTATGTAGACCAGGCTGGCCTTGAACTCAG
Organism: Rhizomys pruinosus; assembly: GCA_009823505.1. Classification (NCBI taxonomy): domain Eukaryota; kingdom Metazoa; phylum Chordata; class Mammalia; order Rodentia; family Spalacidae; genus Rhizomys; species Rhizomys pruinosus. The sequence continues at coordinate 8,433,435 of VZQC01015004.1, forward strand.
AGATCCACCTGCCTCTGCCTCCCAAGTGCTGGGATTACAGGAGTGGGCCACCATGCCCGGCTTAATCATTATTTTTATTTTATGTACTTTCTGATGCTTTGACATCTTGAATAACTGACTATCCCAGAAAGCAAGTAACTCAAACACAAACCAATGTAGAATACATTACTCTAAGTACCTCCTCTATTGGCTTGTTCCCTGACTCCAAACATCACACATGGTAGTAAAATCTCCACCAAAGAGCTATGTTCCCAGGCCCTTATTATCTTGAGACAGGGTCTTGGTCAATTATCAAAGTTAACCTTAAACTCACTCTATATCTGAGGAAGTCCTTGAACTTGTCATTTTCCTGCCTCAGCCACTTGAGTAGATGGAATTTTAGACCTGAGCTACCAGATCTAAAATTCCATCTAATGTCTCTATTGGGTTTTTATACTCAGGGCCCCATTCCCTGTCAGAACCACAGGGCAAGGTACCAGACAACTAGCCAGAGAATCCCTATGCACCACAGCCCACTGAAATGACTCAAACTAGCCAATCCTAACCCTGCTTATGGAATGTGATAATTAATATTGTTAACCTGATAGGATCTAGAATCACCTGGAAGATAAGCCTTTGGGCAAGCTTGTGAGGACTTATCTGGATTAAGTTACCCTCTAGGCATGCCTGTAAGGAAGTATCTAGATTATATTAATTGGGGCAGGAAGACTAACCTTAATTGTGGGTGGCACCATTCCATGGGCTAGGGTCCTGGACTGCATGGAAAGGAGAAAGCAGGCTGCACACCAGCATCCATCTCTCCATGGGCTAGGGTCCCGGACTATATGGGAAGGAGAAAGCAGGCTGCAGCCAGCATCCATCTCTCCATGGGCTAGGGTCCCAGACTGCATGGAAAGGAGAAAGCAGGCTGCACACCAGCACCCATCTCTCCATGGGCTAGGGTCCTGGACTGCATGGAAAGGAGAAAGCAGGCTGCACACCAGCACCCATCTCTCCATGGGCTAGGGTCCCAGACTGCATGGAAAGGAGAAAGCAGGCTGCAGCCAGCATCCATCTCTCCCTGCTTCCTGACTGCAGATGCAATGTGACCAGCTGCCTTAACTCCTGATGCCGTGATTCCCTCGAATTGTGAGCCAAGAGAAACCCTTCCTCCCTTGAGTTGTTTGGGTTGGGTATTTCATCGAAGCAATGAGAAAAACTACCTAAGACCCCTAGATGGCCTCACCTAGTCTCATCTGTGCAGCTGATGCAGTGGTCAAACCGTGGCAGTGAGAATCCATCTCTCAGCTCTGCTCCCCTCAACTTTAGTTGCATCTTCAGGAGGCAGCACACATGACCACCAAGAACTCCTAATGTGTACCTTACACCCTGACAACTCTCCCAGAGAAAAATAAGTTGTTCTTCTTAACTGTGCCAGCAAAAACCTCAGGGCTGGACCTTATGCTTACTGCCATACCAACCACCCTCCCAGGAGAATGTAGCACTTTGATTGGTCAATCCAGGAAGGAAGTCAGTCCCAATGGGAATGAGAATGGAACAGAAGATTCTTTTATCAAACTGTAAGAGGGGGTAGTCCCTGTCTGGGTTTCTCCCTGAATCAGTGAACCTGTATGTTCATAATGACACCACACAGCACCAAATAAATCATGTGTGAGGCTGGGCATTGTGATGCACATCCGCCATCCCAGCACTTGAGTTGCAGGCAGGAGGATCAAGAATCCAAGGCCGTCCTTAGCTAAATATCTAGTTTGAGGCCAGCCTGGGATACAAGAGACCCTATCTCAAGAAAAAAAAATTGGTGGAGCATGGTGGCACCTTTGATCCTAGCACTTAAGAGGCAGAGGCAGGCCGATCTCTGTAACATGGAGGCCAGCCTGGTCTCCATAGTAAGTCTGGGCCAGCTGTAGCTACAGGGAGACTCAAAAAGACAAAAAAAAATTTTTTTTTATTCCAGGACTTAAGCTCAGGTTGCCACTTTGTGGCCAGCCCCTTTACCTACCAAGCTACCTCACTGGCCCTAAAGAGCACACCCAAGTGAACTTAATCCAAATTGTTCATATCGTTCTCATTGTGGTTGTTTTATTGATGTTTGTCTGGGGTTGCTCTCCACTAGGAAAATTGGCTCCTTTTCCCATGCTTTATAATGGGGCTCATGTTGCTACACTTTCACTAAGGAATGGCTATTCTGGCCACTCTACAATAGGCAGGATGATTATAATGATCTCTTATAGCAGAATGATACTTTACCATCTATAAAGGATTTTCATACACATCATTAGTTTTGATCTCCACAATAACCTAGACAGAGGAAAGCAACTAGTATTATTCTTTTTCTATAGATTTGGGAATAGATTCAGAGAGGTTAAGCAACTGACTAAAGATCACAGAGCTGTGTTACCTTGTTAGCAAGGAATAGGCGAGCAGTTATTCCAGGCTTTATTAACAAGGTTAGGTTTTAGTGTTGCAAAGCTGCTTAGGGCTAACTCTCAGCTCCGGTTCTTAGTGCAGTACACAAACCCTGACAGCTCAGAAAGATAAAAACCCAAACACTGGGGCCACCAGAGCCATGAGGAGCACCCGGCCCTGTGGGTCAGCACTTGGACTCAACCCCAAGCAAGCACATGCGTTTCAATGTTGTCTTCCCGAATTGCAGCTCAGGGCTCAAGGTGGGCACTCAGGAGCGCCTGCCTCTAGTCCCCATTCTCTGGAACTCCTCTCCTCTCTCTGGCTCCCTCTCTCCTTTAAGGGTAGAGATAAGCCAGGAGCCAGAGCTGTGACTGGGGTTTGTCACCAGAAGGAAGGGCAAGTCCGCTAAGGTGGGAGGGAGGAGATATCTCTGGTCCTGACTGGAAAGCCCAGCTGCCCTGAGGGTTTCTACCTACTCTCTCCTTGCCTCAAGCTCTCTGTATCCAGCCCCACTGAAAAGCTGACTAGAGTGCTAGCGGGAGGACCTCCTCAGCTTGCACGCCACTCATGAGTCTACTCATTTACCTAAGGAAAGAAGACCAGGATCTCCGGAGCAGACAATATCTCTTGAATTCTTCCTGCAGTGGGAGGGAAACTGAGAACTTCCTGCTCTTTGCCACGCCCCTAGAACCCTCTGGTGGTCTTTTCTCATCTGTTTTGCCTGGACAGTCAAGTTTACAAAGTTAATATGCCACCCCAGAAACGAGTGCTACTCCCACCCTTCTGGGCCCATCTCTAAGACCCTGTGTTAATTTGGGGCTCAGCAAGATGGATTGGGGGGTGTGGTGGTGGTGGAATGGCCTGAGCCCAGAGCACTGTGGGAAATTCACTCTGCATCCAACTTGTATCCCACTGGCACCTTCCCAGCATTGTCCCAGACAGATGGGATGTCCCTGCTCTTCCTGGCGCACATGAAAGCGGCCAGGTTGTGTACTGCTGGGAGGCTTCTATTCTAGAAGGGCCCTCCAGGCAGTGGAGAAAAACAGGAGATGCCAGAAACTCATACATCTGATAAGATTTGTTTTCCCCCCTCGGGAGAAAAGCACAATCATACCTTCCCCCAGTTGGAGTAACTGCAATTAGTCCCTCATACCCTGAAGTGGGAAAAGACTGCCAAGACCAATCAGATGATGTCAGCCTGGGAACCCAATGCATCCCGGCACCAATCTTTTTGGAAAACCTCATATGGGAAGCTACAAATTCAATTTGTCTTGTCTAGGGGGGAAATGAGGTTTAAATATGTTGAATCAAAAATGATATCTCATGTAGCAAACATTAGTGATCCAGAACAAATGCCTTGGGAGAAAAATTACCCTGAAAATGTTAAATATTCAGGTTACCAAAGAACTGGGAATTTCGGCAGTGATCCAAGCACAGAAAGTCCACACCAGACACTGCATGTCCCTGACTGGGCCCTGGAGGCCTGGGTGCCTCAGATAGAACCCTGACTCCTGAAGGCCGCCCTCAGCAGCTTTCCTTAAGGACACTGCCTGTCTGCCTTCGGGGGGACCTCCGTCCTTGATGCTTTCCTGGTGGGTTACCAAGGCCTGAGGAACTCGGGTGTGTCTGGTACAGTCTGCCTCACATGTGAGTGGAGGGCTCCTCAGGAAGAGCAGAGGGCCAGCTCCCACCAGCCCCCAGCCTAGCCCATACAGTTGCTGCTAAAGTCAGTTTACAAACCCTGGAGGGATGAACACCTGAGACAGGACGCCAGGAGGTTCGAGTCCTTCTTCGGCTTGGTCCTGTGAATGAGCTTGTGTCAAGGGTTTTCTCCCTGGTCCCTAGTGAATAAAAATGGGAAATTGAGCCAGGCATGGTGGTACATGCCTTTAGTCTCAGCATTTGGGAGGCAGAGGCAGGTGGATCTCTATGAGATCAAGGCCTACCTGGTCTACAAAGCAAGTTCCAGGCCAGCTAGGGCTATAGGGAGACCCTGTCTCAAAAAAAACAAAAACAAAAACAAAAAAAAAACCAAAAAATAAAAGGGGAAATTGGATTTGAATAATGTCTACTATCTACTTCAATTCTATGACTTTTATATATTTTTCTCTCTCTTTCACTATAGGTCACAGTGAAGAGGAACAGAGTCCTTCCATCAGCTTGCATGTGTTTGAGTTTCAGCTCTGCCACTCCCAAACTCTCCATAATCTCTGTTTCCACCTTATCTTTTGCAGCATGGAGGTAATAATATCCATCCCTTAACCTTTGGAAAAGGATAAGAACATATGCAAAGACTCAGAATAACTCCTAGTTTATGGCTATTTTTTATTTAGTAACTAGTATATAGTCTCTGTATTAGACACCATGGATATGTAAATGATCTAGTTGGCTGTTTTATTTGTTTGTTTATTTGTTTTGTTTTCTTTTTTTTTTAATTTTTTTTTTATTTCGGTATGTATATCAATGTACTGTCTGAAGGTCTCCCTAGTCCTAGGCCCCCCCCCATCCCCTGTCCCCTGGTGTGGACCAGGCTGGCCTTAATCTTGAAGAGATCTGCCTACATCTGCCTCCCAAGGGCTGGGTGGGATTAAAGGCATGAGCCACTATACCCAGCATTGTCTCAGCTACTTGGAAAGCTAAGGCAGGAGAATTGTCCGAGTATAAGAGTTCAAGGCCAGCCTGAGTGACATAGTGAGATCCCATCAATTAATAAAACAAAAATGAAGAGCTGGGGAGATGATGGCTCAACTGGTAAAGGCACGTGCCACCAACCCTGACAACATGAGTTCGATTCCCAGAAGCCGCCTGGTGGAAGGAAGGAATGAGAGAACCAACTCCTGTGAGTTGTCTTCTGACCCCACAGGTGTACCATGGCATGCACACACTCCACCCCACATAAACACACTAAATAAATGGTCATACAGCATGCTCCCTGCCCTGCAAGATAATGTTGTCTCTTAGTAAGATATTGCCCAGAAAGCCCCTCCGTGATGGTCATGAGTTTACCTCCCCCAGGGTGAGAACTCCCAGCTCTCAGTCTCTGGCGTGGAACAAGCAGGTCCCCTGCAGGACTGAAGCGCACACCAGCTGCCAGATGCCTCTGATGTTTCTGCTTCTCTGCTGCTTTCCTGCCTCTTCTCTCCTGGTACCACTTAAAGTCTAACTTCAAAGAGTATTAGAAATAAACAAAATCTCTCGCAAGAGGCTTCCTTCCTCCTCCTGAACCCTCTTCTCTCTCCAATTTTCTCCCGTCTCCATTTATTCATATTGCATCACTCCTGCTCACAGCCTCCCTTCGCTTGGCCTGTGTAGGGAGCTGTGAGGTCCCTTGGTACCTCCCTGCCCTCCTAAGAACACACTCTGGCCTCGCTCTTCCTAGAACCCAACCCAGCCACGATCTTAGCTAGTGAGGACTCTGGCTGCAGGAACATTTAACTGCCCCACCCAGGGCTGGCTGGAGAAATCACTCTGTTCCTGTATAGTCAACAGGGAAGGAAATTAGACATTATCTGGGCACTGCCACATCCAGACGTGTCCCCTGCCCAGAAGGGAGGACAAGCAGCTGCTGTCTCCGGGGCCAGCTGTGGCTAGCAGGAGGCCTAGGAAGAGGAATGAGGCCCTGGCCCAGAACAAGCAGCCCAAAGCAGTTGCAGGCAGCACCCAAGAGGTCTGGGGCTGCTCTGTCCGGGCTGGCCGGGAAGGCTGGCTGGTGGATACCTTTAATAAACAATATCCAGGAGCTGGAAAGCCAAATGCATATTGAGAGATCCCTGGCTGGAGCCTAGATTATAAAAAAAAAGGGGCTTCTAGAAGAATCCTGAGGCCTCTATTTCCAGTGTGTACATCCCACAGCAGGTAGAGGCCAGAGGAATGGTGTGTGTATATGTGTGTATGCAGCACCAATCCTGAGAGGCACTGGGTCAGGCAGGTTAGGTTAAATTACAGTCTGTGAGGGGCTAGGTAGGTTTTTTTTTTGTGTGTGTGTGTGGTCTTTTTGAGACAGGGTCTCTCTGTAGATCCAGCTGTCCTAGAACTCACTATATAGACCAAGCTGGCCTTGAACTCACAGAGATCACTTGCCTCTGCCTCCTGAAAGCTGGGATTAAAGATGTGCACCACCATGCCTGGCAAGGTAGGTTCTGGATTGTCAAACATTCCCTAGACTCAGGTGCTTTGGCTAGGGTCCCAAGGTCCAGGCAAATAAAGGAAGGTGTGGTCTTCCTTCTAGTGGCATAGAGAAGAAGAGGAAGCCTCCTCTGTGCCTCTGGCCACACCCCTCATCTCTTCATGTCCTCTAATATTTTCATAGTGTTCACTGCTAATGAAGGGTTATTTGGCATAGAGGGGAGTGGGTGACTGGAGAGATGGCTCAGAGTTAAGAGCACTACATAGGGTGCAAGTTCAGTTCCCCCACAAACTCACAGGCCGTTAACCACCATCTGTAACTCCAGTTCAGGGGAACATACAGGGGAACATGTGCACATACATACATGCAAAACACTCATACACATAAAGTAAATCGTTTCTTTTTCATTTTTTCCTTTTTTTTATTTTTTATGTGTATGAATGTACTGTCTACATGTAGGTTTGTGCACCTGTGTCGTGCAATGCCGCTGCGGAGGTCAGAAGAGGGTGTTGGGTTCCCCTGGAACTGGAGTTAAAGACGGCTCTCAGCCACCATGTGGGTGCTGGGGATCGAACCCGGGTCCTCTGCAAGAGCAGTCGGTGCTCTTAACCGCTAGGCCATCTCTCCAGCCCAGTAAAAAATTTCTTAAAGAATTACTTCCAGGATGATATGTTTCATGAGAAAACCTTAAGTCTTCCAGGAGGAAAATGTTAGGCCCCCAAAGAACCACACGCTGTTCTGAGACCAGGATTACAGGGTGGAGTCCCTGAGCTCTCCAGCACTCGCTGGAGGGCGGGTCTTCCACTGAGTGGAGCCAGGGAAAGGGTAGGTGGAGCCTGGGCCTCTGGCTGCCATTCCTACCCATGGAACCATGCCACATAATATTTCATGAGGCTAAATAGAAAACACATTTGTGTACGGTGAACAGTGGGGTGTGGGTGGGGGTGGGGTGTGTTTTTGTAGCAACCCATTTTCTGATCAGGGCCTACAAGGGGCCAAGCATCTGAAACTGCGGATTCGCCACCAACTGAAATCGAGTGTCCCAAGATCTGCACGGGAGAGTTGGTGATGTGAAGTGGCCAGTCCTTGAAGCTGATTTCACCTCGGTTTCTGCCCAACACCTGGTGGTATGGAGCCCAGTGTCCTCTGCCTAGAGACAATCGGGCTGGATCCCCCTCTGCCTGCAACAAAGGTGTTCAAAAGCTGGTCTCCATCCAAGTTTTATCAGCTAGGATCCATTCAAGGAGCACATTGTACAGGAAACAGCATGGCCACCTATAAGGACATCCAGTCACGTGGATTCATGATGTCGCTGGGCAAATGTGTTCACTTCCTTGGCCCTCCTTTCTCTCCCCAGAAAGATCAAGATTCTGATTCCAAGGCTTAGGTCTATTCTAGATCTATTATTCTGTAATTCCATGGATAAATGTATCAGAAGAATAGACACCAATCAAGTCACCCTGAAAGCTTCATTTCCCCTGCCAGCTCAGTTGTTAATGGCTGTGTTAGGGAGTCCAAAGATATGTGGGGTCTATCTAGTAGGAGTCCAGGAGGTAAACGGTTAAAAGCTGGGTGTTTAGAAAGATTCTTAGGACTCAAGAGTCTTACCAGTTGTGTAGTCCTAAGCAAGTTACTTAACCTCTCCCAGCCAGGGTTGCCGAATGAATTGAAACACTGCACTGAAAATCATCTGGTAGGACCTAGCACAATACCTTAGGGGTCTGCGACAGGTGTGGGAGCCAGGGAGAAGAAAAAAGCTGCCTGCTTGTGACCCACGCAATCTTTGTTCTCTGAGCACTCAAACCATCTCAGCAACCTGCTCATTTTCTTCCAGAGAGAGGGAGTCGGATCTCTGCAGGGTAGGATACAGTGGATGGAGACCAGCCTGGATAATCAAAACTGGAATTGGATTGCCTGCAACCGGCCTGTGCCTGTGTCCTCTTCTGCTCTAGGCCCCTTTCTGGGACGTAAGGGCCCCCCTCCCGTCCAGAGCTCCTCTATTCCAACTCACCATGGGTGCTCTCTGCCCCTTAGTCCCAGTTGCCGCCGCCGTCTCTCAGAAGCTGGGGGCACAATTTTATACAGCTCAGCAAAGTTTTAATTTTTGTTCATTTCTGTTGGCTTTTCCTCTCTTTGTTTTCAATCTTCCCCAGAGTCAACAAGGCGACCCCAGAGAAGCAGATGGGGCAAAAGGGTAAAGAATTCATTCACCCCCTCCCCACTTCCCAGCGCTACAGCTCCAAGTGGCCCAATCACTTTTCTGCCCAGACACTGAATGTTCAGGGCCAGCGCCCAGTGGGCACTAGTGCATAGCCCCACTGGGTGGCGCGCTCAGACGTGCCTGCGCCACAACCTCCCTTCTAAAGTCCCTTCTTTCACTGGGACGGCTTCGCCCCTTCATCCAGGAGGCTTACCGTGGCATTCTCGCTACGTTTCTGTAAGCAGGTTATTGTCAGCAGCCAAACCAACAAAACAAAACAAAAATAAAATTATGGCGAACCCGAGGCTGGAGTTAAGAGTGCTTGCTACTTTTCCAGAGGACCCGATTTCAGTCCTCAGCACCCACATCGAGTAACTCCAGCTCCAGGGAATCTGAGGCTTCCCTTGGCACTTGCATGCACGTGTACAGTGTGCGGGCATGGGCACACAACACACATACACACACACACACACACACACACACATTTTTTTATTTTTTATTTTTTTGAGAGAGGGTCTGTCTCCCCATACTTTCAGCTGGCCCGGAACTCATTATGTAGACCAGGCTGGCCTTGAACTCACAGAGATACACCTGCCTCTGCCTCCTGAGTACTGGGATTAAAGGTGACACCACACCCTTCTAATAAAAAAATTTAAGTGTGGGGCTGGAGAGATGGCTCAGCGGTTAAGAGCACTGACTGCTCTTGCAGAGGACCTGGGTTCATTTCCCAGCACCCCCATGGCAGCTAAGAGCCATCTTTAACTCCAGTTCCAGGGGAATCCAACGCCCTCTTCTGACCTCCGCGGCATTGCACGACACAGGTGCACCAACGTACATGCAGACAGTACACTCATACACATAAAAATAAATAAATAAATAAATAAATAAATAAATAAATAAATAAATAAATGTAAGTGTACAAAACCAGCAAATTTTGTAAGCAGGGCATTAAGATTTGAAGAGAATATTTAGAAGGTACCTGCCCACAAAAATATTACCCTAAGGTGTTTTTGTTTTTGTTTTTTGTCTTTTTTGTTTTGTTTTGTTTTTTGTTTTTTGTCTTTTTTAAGACAGTTTCCCTGTAGCCCCAGCTGGCCTGGAACTCAGTATGTAGAACAGGCTGGCCTTGAACTCACAGAGACCCACCTGCCTCTGCCTCCTGAGTGCTGGGATTAAAGGTATGTGTCACCATGCACGCTGATTCCTAAATTTTGTCTTTTTTTTTGTTTTGTTTTTGTTTACAAGACAGGGTCTCCCTTTAGTCCCAGCTGGCCTGGAGCTTGCTATGTAGACCAGGCTGGCCTTGAACTCACAGAGATCTGCCTGCCTCTGCCTCCGGAGTGCTAGGATTAAAGTCATGCGCCACCACGCCCAGCAATTCCTACGTTTTAAAAAGTATTTTATTTATTGCTTTTCTTTTATGTGTATGAGTGTATTGCCTGCATGCACGTGAGTGCACCTGTGTCATGCACCTGTGTTGCGCAGTGCCTGCAAGCACCAGTGCACCCGTGCTGTGCAGTGCCTGCATGCATGTGAGTGCACCTATGCTGTGCAGTGCCCATAGAGGTCAGAAGAGGACTTTGGATCCCCTGGACCTGGAGTTTCGGACAGTTGTTAGCCACCTTGTGGGTGCTGGGATTCCTAAGTTTTAATTCATTGCTATTGTATGTCAGACTTGTGAAGTGCAGCTGCTTAGATGTCACATGAATGTGTGATATAAGAATATTCCATGGCTGGGCGTGGTGGCGCACGCCTTTAATCCTAGCACTTGGGAGGCAGAGGCAGGTGGATCTCTGTGAGTTCAAGGCCAGCCTGTTCTACATACTGAGTTCCAAGCCAGCTGGGGCTACAGGGAGACCCTGTATAAAAAAGGAAAAAAAAAAAAAAAACAGAAAAAAAAACGAAGAATATTCCATGCAAGCTGGAGAGATGGCTCAGCAGTTAAGAGCACTGGCTATTCTTGCAGAAGATCAGGGTTCAAATCTTAGCACTCACATGGCTAACAACTGCCCATAACTCCAGTTCCAGGGTATCCAACACACTCTTCTGTCCTCCAAGGGCACTGCACAACACAGGTGCACTTACATACATGCAGGCATAAGACTCATACACATAAAATAAAATTTTAATTCTTTTTAAAAGAACATTCCATGAAACATTAGGGATATACTTATATTCAAATTTACCTGTTGTTTATCTGGAACACCTGCCTAGAAATGCCTCCCCGAGTACCTCAGAGTTCATGCCTGTGGGGAACCTGGGGACCCTATCTCTGGTCTTCTCTTCTGGCTACATTTACCCATGTGCTTCTCTCCTTCCCCAATGCTCCAGCCTACTCCCAACTTCACAAGGCCTATCTTTTACTCAGTTGAGCACTTGACACACAGGCAGGAAGATTGGGAGTTCAAGGTCAGCTTGAGCTATATAGCGAGACTGATGGAGGAGGAGAAGGAAGGGGGGAGGAGGAAGGAAGGAAGGAAGGAAGGAAGGAAGGAAGGAAGGAAGGGGAAGAGGAAGAGGAGGAGGAGGAGGAGGAGGAGGAGGAGGAAGAAGAGGAGGAGGAGAGAAGTTGCTTCCTTCATATAAGGGCTAAGTACATAGTCTGAGCAGCTTGATCTGCTTCCCAAGGTCCCCAGCCTTGCCTTCCCAGGAGATGAGAGTCCTGCCTGAAGTGTGGCACCTACCTCATAGCCAACAGCAGATGGAAGGGGACTGGCATGAGATGGGAAGGATGTGGAGTCTAGAAGCCTTGATTCTGCCCCATATACTACTGTCCCTGGGTTTGCAGGCCACTTTAAACACATGGAGCCTGCCTTCCTTTTGTAAAGTAGGGACAGCAATGCTCAGCTTGCCTCATTATAGGGAGAATCAGGTGAGAGAACATAAATGCCTCAAGAATGAATTATGGGCAGAACAATCAGATCTTCCATATCCCTGTCCCTTACTTCCTATGGCTATTTCAGAGACTATGTGGGCAGCATGTCCACCTTGCAAGAGACATTCCTCAGTAATTGTTTTGTTTTGTTTTGTTTTGGTCTTTTTGAGACAGGGTCTGCCTGTAGCCCCAGCTGGCCTGGAACTCTATGTAGACCAGGCTGCCCTTGAACTCACAGAGATCCTCCTGCCTCTGCCTCCTGAGTTATAGGATTAAAAGCATGTGCCACCACCACACCCGGTGGCAATTGTTTTTTAAGACAGGTTCTCCTTATGTAGCCCTGGCTGGCCTGGAACTCACTAAGTAGACCAGGCTGGCCTCAAACTCACAGAGATCTGCCTCCCTGCCCCTCCTGAGTTATGGGATTAAACACATATCACTATGCCCCCATCAATCATTCCAGGGCTTGGGGAGTCCCTAGCCCAGCATCCAGGTTTTATTTCTGTTCCTCAGGCTCCAGCTCCTCCTGGGATACAACAGTTTGGACCAGAAGCCACAAACCACAATGTCACAGGCTCTGGGGGAAGCTGCATCCTGGCTCTGCAGCAGCACAGGGGACAACAGGTGCTCCAAGATGAAAATCCCAAAGCTGAGGCCGATCTGTCTGCACTGAGTCCTTCTCCAGGCCCATATGGGATACTTTTTCTTCTTCACCAGTGCCAGAGATACAATAACAAGGACAGATACAATGGGCTATCCTTCAGCAACTCAGGGATTGACCATCAAGTTCTTTGTCCTGAACCCTTTTCCACAAGAACCCTTTGGCTGGCAGCCTCCAACCCCAGCTGTTCAGAACCTCTGAGAAACAAGATTTTGTTCCCAGCCTTTCATTACATATCACTAATTCCAATCCAATGTCAAGGAGGGAAAAAGGAAGTAGTCATATAGCAAGGCTTCAAGGTCCCTGTGCTGAGTTATCTAGGCTGTCTGCAAGCCAATGATCTAATACATTTTTTTTATTTATTTCTGTATGTGTATGAATGTTCTGTCTGCATGTAAGTCTGCGCACCCGTGTCGTGCAATGCCGCAGAGGTCAGAGAGGGTCTCGGATTCCCCTGGAACTGGAGTTCTCCTGGAATTGGAGCTTCAGACGGTTCTCGGCCGCCATTTTGTTGCTGCTTGTTTCAGTTTTATTTGTTGAGACAAGGTGTCTCTGTTAACCCAGAGTGGCCTCCAACTCTTGATTCTCCTGCCTCTGCCTCTCTAGTGCTGGGATTTTGGCACGTGCCATCACATCTCATTATCCAATAAATCTTAATTCACTTTTCTCACACAGCACATATTTGCTGATGGACCATCCTAGTGTGCTTCTCTATTCCTGTGGTTAAACACTCTGGCCAAAACCAAATTGGAGAAGAAAGGGTTTATTTGTCTTACACGTCATGATCATAGTTCATCCTTGAGGGAAGCCAGGGTGGAAACTCAGAAGAGGAGCTGAAGAAGAGCTGAAGCAACCATGACAGACTGCTGCTTACTGGCTCACCCATAGCTTTCTCAGCTACTTATACAGCCTAGGCCCACCTGCCTGGGGATGGTACCATCCACAGTGGGACAAGCCCTTCCATATCAATTAGTAATTAAGAAAATGCCTCACAGACGTGGCCACAGGCCAGTGTGATGGAAGAAATTCCTCAACTCAGGTTTCCTCTTCCCAGGTGTGTCAAGTTGACCATTGAAGCTAGCCAGGCTGGGGTGGGTCTTGATGACATAGGAATGAACAGGTGGATAAATCATTACCCTGTAGAAAAGGAAGCTGGATAAAAATAGCAATATATTATGAGGCTTATTCTGGGAGAAGTGGGTCTGCTATGACATAAGCAGGGGGCCCAGCACAGCCTAGGGATCAGAGATTTGGTCAGAAAAGAGCTCTCTAAAGACTGAGGAAGAATTGAGAATATCTGAGATGCAGGCTGCAAAGGCAGGCCCAGTGAAGGTCCCAGCAACTCGGAGTGAAACAGAGGCCCTGCCCTTGCTTCTGGCAAGGGCTGGGTGAAGGTCCCAGTGACCTGACCTGGGGTGAGACACAACAGGCCACGAGGGCCAGGTGAGGGTCCCAGCGACTTACTACTACCATTACTACTCAAACTGTTCAGAAGGACACAGAGGGAAATCTCCCAAATTCCTTCTATGAAGCCAGCATCACTCTAATACCAAAAGCAGGCAAGATACAACCAAAAAAGAAAACTATAGACCCATCTCATTAATGAACATAGACACAAAAATTCTCAACAAAATACAAACAACAAAATGCAAACCGCATACAGACCCAAATCCAAAAGATCATCCATCATGACCAAGTTGGATTCATACCAGAGATGCAGGGGTGGTTCAACATATGTAAATCAATAAGTATCATAAAACACATAAATAGACTGAAAGACAAAAAAATCACATGATCACGATGCAGAAAAAAGCCTTTAACAAAATCCAGCATCCCTTCATGCTTAAAGTCCTAGAGAGAATTGGACTGGAGGGATCATTCCTCAATATAATCAAAGCCATATACAACAAACCCACAGCCAACATCACCCTAAATGGAGAAAAGTTAGAAGCATTCCCCTTAAAGGCAGGAAACTGGCAAGGCTGCCCCCTATCACCACTCCTCTTCTATATAGTGCTTGAAACACTCACTAGGTCAATAAGGCAAGAAAAGAAAATTAAAGGAGTACTAATTGGAAAAGAGGAAGTTAAGCTATCCCTTTTCTACAGATGATATGATAGTTTACCTAAGGAATGTTTAAAACTCCACCAGAGAACTCCTAGAAATGATTAAGACTTAAAGTAAAATGGTGGGATACAAAATTAACCTAGAAAAATTAGTAGCCTTTCTTTACACCAACAACGAGCAACTGAAGAAGGAATACAAGGAGACCTTCCCACTCACAATAGCCTCAAAAACAATAAAATATCTAGGGAAAAAACCTAAACAAAGACACCAAAGATCTCTGCAACAAAAATTTTTAAACACCTGAAGAAGGAGACTGAAGAAGACATCAGAAGATGGAAAGACCTCCCATGCTCATGGATTGGAAAAATTAACATAGTAAAAATGTCCGTTCTGCCCAAATTAATATACAGATTCAATGCAATCTCAATTAAAATCCCCATGAGTTTCTTCAAAGACTTGGGAAAAAAATCCTTAAATTCATATAAAAAAAAAAAAGACCTTGAATAGCCAAAGCAACCCTGAGCAAAAAGAACAATGGGGGGGGGTCACTATATCAGACTTCAAACTATATTACAGAGCTATAGTCATAAAAACAGCCTGGTACTGGCACAAAAACAGGCATGTAGAACAATGGAACAAAATTGAAGATCCAAACTTGAGCACATATAATTTTAGCCACCTCATATTTGACAAAGGGGTCAAGAAGACTCAATGGAGCAAAGATAGCATCTTCAGTAAATGGTGTTGGCAAAATTGGTTCACTACTTGTAGAAGAATAAAATTAAACCCCTACCTCTTGCCCTGTACAAAAATCAACTCCAAATGTATCAAAGGCCTCAACATGAAACCCGAAACTCTGTTTTAACTTTTTTTATGTGAATGAAAGTACTGTTTGCATGTAGGTTGGTGCACCCATGTTGTGCAATGCTGCAGAGGTCAAAAGAGGGCATTGGAGTCCCCTGGAACTGGAGTTAAAGAAGGTTCTTAGCCACCATGTGGGTGCTGGGAATCAAACCCGGGTCCTCTGCAAGAGCAGTCAGTGCCCTTAACCACTGAGCCATCTCTCCAGCCCTGAAACCCAAAGCTCTGAAGGTGATAGAAAAAAACATTGGCAGCAACCTACAAGACATAGGTGTGGGAGATGACTTTCTAAATCAGACAGCAGCTGTGTAGAAAATAAGGTCAACAATTGACAAGTGGGACCTCATTAAACTCAAAAGCTTCTGTACATCAAAAGAAACAATAAAGGAATTGAAGAGAAAACCCACAGAGTGGGAGGAAACCATCACCACTGATACATCTGACAGAGCATTAACTTCCAGAATACATAAACTACTCAAAAAACAAAGAAGAAATCAAATGATTCACTCAAAAGATGGAGCAAAGAGCTGAACAGAGACTTCACAAGTGAGGAAATAAAGATGGCTGAGAAACATCTTAAAAAGTGTTCAACATCTCTAATAATTAAGGAAGTGCAAATTAAAACCACTTTAAAATATCATCTCACTCTGATAAGACTGGCTAGAATCAAGAAAATAAATGATAACAAATGCTAGAGGGGTTGTGAGGAAAGGGGAACACTCATCCACTGCTGGTGGGAATGTAAACTCATATAACCACTATGTAAAGCAGTGTGGAGAACCCTGAAAAGACTCAAAATGAGCCTACCACCTGACCCAGTCATACCACTCCTGGGTATGTACCCACAAGATTCATCCTACTGCAAAGATGCATGCACATCCATGTTTATTGCAGCTCTCTTCACAATAGCAGAGAGCTGGAACCAACCCAAGTGCCCTTCAACCAATGAGTAGATACAGAAAATTTGGTACAGGCACAATATTTAAAGCAGAAGCATGTCAGTGAGGGTTTCCTTCTGCATAAGGTTTTTTGTAATTTAATGTCTTAATCATAATCTACCATCAAATATTTTAGGAATATCTTTAATGTTTAGATAGTATATATATTTTTTAAATTTTATTTATTTTTATGTGTATGAATGTACTGTCTGCATGTAGATTTGTGCACCCATGCCGTGCAATGCCACGGAGGTCAGAAGAGGGTGTCAGATTCCCCTGGAACTGGAATTAAAGACGGTTCTCCGCCACCATGTGGGCGCTGGGGATTGAACCCTGGTCCTCTGCAAGAGCAGTTGGCGCTCTTAACCGCTAGACCATCTCTCCAGCCCCTAGATAGTATATTAACAGCATGCAATAATTACATCATAAGTTCTCAAGCAGAGGCAGTCTATTGCAAGGTCCTTCTCTGCTGCCAGTTATCATAGGCTGTTTAAAGTTAGAAAATTGAGTAGAAACACTGAACATTGTAGAAATGCAGTTTGCTCAGTAATACTTGAGTTGTTGTAATATTAGACTATCCATTTGGTTGTTACAGAAAATCCTTAACTGTAATTGATGGTTGTTGCCATAATAGTATACTGCCTGTATTTCTACCTCTAGTAATGGGCTTTATATGCTAGATTTCAATATCCTTGAGCCTGGGCAAGTGCACAGTCTTTTTAAAAAGAAACATGGTTTACTTGCACAAAACTGATCAGATTTGAGAGATCTTTAAATGCCCTTGAAGTGGTTTTTGTGGGTGTGAAACAAATGGTGAGAATTTGAACTGTTCCCTTATTATAGCATTGAAATTAAGTCTACTTAATCTATCAAATAATGTTCATGCCCTGATTTTATGTACTTGTATCTATCAACAAACATTGTGAAAAAAAAATTAAAAAAAGAAAATGTGGTACATCTACACAATGGAGTTCTATGCAGTTGTAAAGAAAGATGACATAATGAAATTTGCAGGTAAATGGATGGAACTAGAAGATATTATCCTAAGTGAAGTAATACAATCACAGAAAAACAAACCCAAATGGTATCCCTCATTTGTGGATGCTAGCACCAAGTACCTAGTTGTAAGGCAAACTGAGCAATGTTAATGTTATATTCCTCTTTATCTGAAAGCAACTGTGCTCTTATAATGTGAATCCCTTAATGGACTCTAGAATTAACCTACCACTTATTTTCAGACTTTGAAATCTTGGTATATGGGTGGAGGGTGTGTATGCATATTTTAGACTAATATAAAATTAAAAGGGAAAAATGTGAAGCCTGGGCTGGAGAGATGGCCTAGCAGTTAAGAGCACTGACTGCTCTTGCAGAGGACCCGGGTTCAATCCCCAGCACCCACATGGCGGCTGAGAACCGTCTTTAACTCCATTTCCAGGGGTATCTGACACCCTCTTCTGACCTCCGTGGCATTGCGCAACATGGGTGCACAAACCTACATGCAGACAGTACATTCATACACATATAAGAATAAATTAAAAAATATATAAAAAGAAAAATGTGAAGCCTGAAATATGATTTGGAAATAACATACAGTTTATATTCAGATGACATAATTTTAGTATAGGTGTGACATATATTTATGCGTGTGTTGAAGCAATACAAATTGGAGGGAACAACAACAACAAAAGTACAGGGACAAAGAACCAACTGAAACAGTAAAGTTCTCCTCAAAACAATAATCCTCTACTTTGAAAAACTTTAAAAAGACTCAGAAAAATATACAAGATATGTATGGCAGAATGCATAAACTCAGGTGGGATGGGGGGCATGGAAAGGGAGATGAGTCTAAATTGAACTGAGAAATTATGTATGAAATGCACAAAACTTCAATTAAAAAGAGGGGAAAAAAGAAAAGAAAAAAAGAAGAAAAAAATTAATTGCAAATATCTGAGCAGATAGGGTTGTAGACCATGTCAGGGTACAGAATAATGTTTTTAAAGTTCTCAGGTTGCCTGGGACCTCAGAAACATACAGACACAAAAAATCACATATGACTTCATTTATGTGAAGTATTCAGAATCTCTAAATCTATCAAAAGAAAACTGATTAATGATGTCCAGGACTGAGTCAGGGAATATGTAGTGACTATAGTGGGTTTCTTCAAGGGATAACAGTTTTGTGGAATTAGATGGTAGCTGATGGTTGCACAATCTTGTGAAGATACAAAAAAATGAATTTGAGACTTTAAAATGGTAATTGGAAGCCAGGGAGATGGCTCGGTGGATAAGAACACTTGTGTGCAATCATGGGGATCTGAGTTTGAATCCCCAGAACCAATGTAAACAGCCAGATATGGCTGCACATGCTTGTAACCCCAGCATTGGGGAAGTAGACACAGCTGTATCCTGGGAGCAAGTTTTAAGTTCAGTGAGGGACCCTGTCTCAAGGAAATAAGGTAGAGAATGACAGAGGACACCCAACATCCTCCTCTGGCCTCCATATGCACTTGCATCTGTACAGATGCATATTCATAGCACACACACACAAAGTGATAAACTGTTTATAAAGTGTGGCTCTGAGCCCCACTGAAAAACCAAACTGCACTCACTTGAAATGGAAGAGCAAGGGGCTGGAGAGATGGCCTAGCAGTTAAGAGCACCGACTGCTCTTACAGAGGACCCGGGTTCGATCCCCAGCACCCACATGGCGGCCGAGAACCGTCTGAAACTCCAATTCCAGGAGAACTCCAGCTCCAGGGGAATCCGAGACCCTCTTCTGACCTCCGCGGCATTGCACATCACGGGTGCGCAGACTTGCATGCAGATGGTACATTCATACACATACAGAAATAAATAAAAAATTAATAAAAAAAAAAAAAAGAAATGGAAGAGCAAGTTGAGCTAAGCCAGATCATGTAGGGTTGCCTCCCTACAGGCTTGATTCTGAGAGCCATGGAAACCAGCAGGTGTTAATCCAGAGAGTAACAGTGAGACCTGCACTTTAGGAAGCTCACATAGCTGTTGTGAGTATGCATTACAGGCGGTACCAGTGAGAAAGTTAACGCTGTTATCTAGGTGAGAAGCAGTGGCAGAAGGGAAAAGACGAAAGGAGAGTTTGGGAAGAGACAGGAGTTCAGGGATTGTGGGTGGAGGGGAAGGAGTGAGAAGAGGGGGATCCTCAGGGTGATCGACTTCAATCGGACTGGAGTGAGGGTGCCAGAATGAATGGGACTGGGAGCCACTTATTGGGATGGGGAGTGAGAGAGACTGAGCTACATCCAAATGGGGCCATCGCTGAGCTTGAAACACCTTCATGAAAATCAGGGACTCATGTTTAGGAGGAACCACAGGGCTTTGACCCCCATTTTGAAATGAGCAAGTTGCTCTGAGAGAATGTGGAACATTGAGGTGAGAGCCAGGCAGAGCCTTTGGGAGCTCCAACACATCCGAAACCAGAGACCAAGAGCCAACAGGAAGAATGGACACGTGGGGTCTCAGGAGGGAATGTCTTAAGAGCATGATGGGGTGAGTTTGGTGAGACACCCCTGGAACTTGGGAAAGGATTCAAGGAAAGGTTGGGCACTAGAACCCCTGAGGACAGGCTCCACACTCCAGGACCAAAGAGAGGTAGGACAGACTGAGGAGAGCGAGCAGAGGAGGAAGAAACGGAAACTGATCTTGGAATGAGTTTGTGAGCAGTGACGTGGAGGGTAACTTAAGTAGGGCAGGACTGAAGCAGGAGGGAAACAAATTTGTTTGAACTCTGAGAGCCTGGGGAGGAAATAGGTGGAGCCAGAGTTCACAGCCCCAAGTACCCTGTCCTTGTAAATGAAGGACAACGGTAGAGATAAGGCTAAGGGGTGTGTGTGGTGTGAGTGTGTTTGGGGTAAATCCAGAGATAAGGAAAAGAAATTTTCATGTGGCTTCTATTTTGACACTGAGGCAGAGAACAATATCAAATACTGAGGCTACAGGCAAAGACAGGGGACTGACCAAGCACATGCCAAAACCTGCTCAGACAGACAGGCGTTAAGTTGCCAAAACTGTGGGAACAAGTTGTTAAACACATGTTCTAGTTTGCTTTGTGTTGCTATAATAAAACACTGACCAAAACCACCTTGGGGAGGAAAGGGTTTATTTCAGTTTACAGATTACAATCCATCATTGACGGAGGCCAGGGCAGGAGCTCACACAGGAGCTGGAAGGCAGAAACTGAAGCAGACTGTGAAGGAACACTGCTTACTGGCTTGCTTCCTTTGGCCTGCTCAGCTACTTCCTTGTACAGCCCAGGACTGCTGCCTAGGAACCACACCACCCACAGTGGGCAGCCCTATTTCATCAGTTAGCAATCCAGACATGGCCCCAGGCCAATCCTGTGGAAGCAGTTCTTTAAATGATTCCCTTTCCGGATGTCTCTACTTTCTATCAAGCTGATGCAAATCAGCCAGGCAGCTATTGAAAATTCGAATAGATACACATAAATATCTCCAACTCCTTTGTTGTTGTTTGTTGTTAGTTTAAATTTTTAATTTTGAGAATTTCATGAGTACTATGTTACATCATTTCTACCCCTTTCTTCCCCTCTGACTCCTGTGTCTCCCCCACCCCACTCCCTCTCAAGTTGATGACCTTCTATAATTATTACACATATATTACATTATATATAATACACACATACACACAACCTACTGAGCCCATTTACTGTTGCTCTTACATACATGTAGTTAGGGCTGACCACTCCAGATCAGATAACCTATCAGGGGACCCATCCCTAGAAAAAGCCAGTACTCTCTTTCTCATTGATTGCTCTTCTTCTAGGGATGTAGCCGTGGAAAATGTGCCCTAGCCGAGTTTGTGTGCTGTTGATTGGTGTCATTATGCAGAACTTGTTCAGACAACCCTTTTGCTGAGTTTCTGCATCTCTACCATGTCTAGAACACCATCTGGCAGCAGGTGTCCTGGTCCTCTGGCTCTTACAAGTCCTTCTGCCTCCTCTTCCACAGTCTTCCCTGAGTTTAGGGGTTGCATTGTAGATATACTAATTGGAACTGGGTAGCCCACAGTCACTTATTCTCTGCATTTTGACCAGTTGTGGATCTCTGCATAGCCTGCATGTGCTGAAAAAGAAGCTTCTTTGATGAGGGGTGAGAGCTACCTTTGTCTGCAGGTATAAGGATATGTTTAGAATATAATTATAAAGAATATTGGCTTAAGGAAACAGCTCTCCACTAGGGTCTATGACTTCTCCAGCCACGGGTAGTTGTCTAGGTTTACAGCACCAGGCATGAGTGCCCTTCTTTTGGGTGAGCCTTCTATCCAATTAGACAGTTATTGTTACCCCCCAAGATAAAAAAAAGTGCTATTATTGTACAGGGAGACCCTGTCTCAAAAAGAACAAAAAAAAAAAAAAAAAAAAGTGCTACTATCGGACCATCGGGGGTATCTTGCCGGGCTGGTCATGGTTGTGGTTCACAGGCTTTACAGCTGTCGGACTAGTGATTGCTTTTCTTCCTTTAGCTGTTTTTGTCGAACTTTCCAATACTGTGAGAGCTAGTCCTCAGAGAGGAGGCTTCCAGGTCAGTTCTAGCTCAAGTCCTCCAAGTCCTGTGTCCAAAGTGTGTGGTGTCTTCAGAAGTAGAGTCTTCCTTTCAAGTTCTGAGAGGCAACCAAGGGCAATATAGGCAGTAGCCTGTATTGTTTCAAGAGTCTCCTGACCCCCACCCCCCCACCAACCTTCAACGCAAAGGGATGTTTCCCAAGACACCAGGAATAGTATAAATGAGACCAAGCCACATATGCAAACAGGCCAGGCAGGGCTCCTTTACTGGAGCTTCAGCCTGAGCTCTCCAAAGGCAGCTTCAGCGAAGGAACACAGCGTGATGGAGGGAGGGCAGACTGCTGTGAACTTCACAAAGAGCAGGCGGCTCTGATCAATTTCCTGGAACGAACGAAAGTTTGGTAATTGTCCCGTGGCCATGGGAATAGTTTCAAAAGTTGTTCTTCGGCTGGGGAGATAGCCTAGCAGTTAAGAGGCTAACTGCTCTTGCAGAGGACCCGGGTTTGATCCCCAGCACTCACATGGCAGCTGACAACCGTCTGTAACTCCAATTCCAGGAGAACTCCAGTTCCAGGGGAATCTGAGACCCTCTTCTGACCTCCGCGGCATTGCACGACACGGGTGCACAAACCTGCATGCAGAAAGTACATTCATACACATAGAAAATTTAAAAAAAAATTTTAAAAAAGTTGTTCTTCTTTGTATGTAAACATTCTGACCTTGAAATTTGAAAGATAATGAACAGTGATTTAACCCAAGAACCACTGAATCCCTCCTGTGGCTGGCATCGCCATCTTGCATTAGTGTCCTAGCCCCATGATTTTCTCTGGGCCTTATGATCAGGTTGAGGAAATCTAAGTGCATGAGCTTCTGAGAAAGCACAAGGGTGGGGTAGAAGAAACATACACGCTCCAACAGGCAACAGGCCAAGTAAACGATGTATTATTATGGTATTGAACAAAATATTTCACAACTGCTAGGCATGTCTACATGCAGAGCTGAGTAGAATCTTGCCCATTGGTTAGGACAGTGAAAGGGACAGACATAACATGAAGACAGAGATGCCAAGCCCTTTATGCCACTCAGTCTCCCACCAGGTATCTGCAGGTTTAAGTAGTCAGTATACAGTAACCTAGGCAACTGTTATCAGAAGCCACACATCAGAGGTTTTTCTCTAGCAAGCTTGTGGGAGGCTAATAATGTATTGTTCAACTCTGTAACCTCCAAAATTAGTGATTTTTAAGTTAACCTAGAGAAAATGCTGATTTTGCTGCAGATTGGCTGCTGTCTGAGCTGATTCTAGTGCTTTAACATGCCATGTGAAGAGACAAGGCTTTTCCTTTTTTTCTTGTCACCTGTATGGTTCATTCCAAACACTGCTGGTTTTAGCTTGGCCTAGTTATAAAGGCTCCTCATATGTAAACATTCCGGCCTTGGGACCTAATCTGGTGTCTTATGACAAAGCATTGTTGAAGTGTGCTGTTAATAGGTAACAGGCTGAGGGCCCAGGGTTAATTTTACTTTTTGGACCCTTTCGGTGGTATCTACCTACCTCAACAGTACAAAAATAGCTTAGTGAAAGGACAGTATTTCCAGAAAATGATGGAACAATTGAACCTCACCAAAATTTTAAAACTTTGCTCTTGAAAGGACTTGTGAGAATAAGAAGAAAAGCTACAGACTGGGAAATAGGCATAGTGTATGTCTGACAAATGGTCAGTTACCATAGTCTATAAAGAACCTTAAAACTCAGCAGTGAATAAACAATCCAGATAGAAAGTGGACAAATGACATGAACAGAGTTCTCAGTGAAGAAGACCTCCAGATGGACAACCACACGTGGAATGTGCTCAGCGTCATTGTCATCAGGAAAATGCACAATGGCACACCACCACACACGCAGCAGCACGACTAAAATAAAGCATGATGAAAACGCCAAGCGCTGGGGAGGGTATGGGAACTGGATCACTCACACAGGCCCTTAAAAATGCAAAATGGTGCAGCCAGCTTGCACAGTGTCACTTTCCTGTAGCAGTAAGCGTGTGACCCACAAACTGAACTCTTGGATATTTGTCCAAAAGATAATTTTTTTTTGAGACAGGGTCTCCCTATAGCCCCAGCTGTCCTAGAACTCACTCTGTAGACTAGGCTGGCCTTGAACTCACAGATATTTGCCTGCTTCTGCCTCCCAGGTGCTGGGATTAAAGGCTCTGGCTTAAAGACGGTTCTTAGCCACCATGTGGGTGCTGGGAATCAAACCCGGGTCCTCTGCAAGAGCAGTTGGTGCTCTTAACGCTGAGGCATTTCTCCAGCCCCAGATAAAATATTTTAATAGGTAACAGGTTATGGGCCTAGAGTTTTTTCTACTTTTTGGTCCCTTATAGTCCAAGAATGAGAACATATGCTCATGCAAAAACCTACTTAATTTTAGTTATGCTGGTGTAGTGATATGCCACTACTGAGAAGAAACAATTCAGATGTTCTTCTATGGATTAATGGCTATACAAGCTGTGGTCCATCCATACCATGGAATTCTGTTCAACAAGAAACAGCAACAAAAGGCTAATACAAGGGCTAGAGAGATTACGAATAGGGGGCTCAGTGGTTAAGCACACTGGCTACTCTTGCAAAGGACTCAGGTTTGGTTCCCAGCACCCACATGGCAGCTAACAACTGTCTGTAGCTCCAGTTCCAGGGGATCCATCACTCTCTTCCAGCTTCCCTGTTAGTGGCACTTACCTGGTGTGCTTACATACATGTAGGCAAAACACTCATACACATAAAAAATAAAATTAAGTGCTGGGTATGGTGGTGTACGCCTTTAATCCCAGCACTTGGGAGGCAGAGGCAGGCAGATCTCTGTGAGTTAAAGGCCAGCCTGGTCTACAGAGGCAAGTTCCAGGCCAGCTGGAGCTACAGGGAGATCCTATCTCAATAAATAAATAAATAAATAAATAAATAAATAAATAAATAAAATTGATTAATCAATTTTATTCTTTCTTTTTGTCTTTTTGAGACAGGGTCTCCTTGTAGCTCTGGCTGTCCTGGAACTCACTATGTAGACCAGGCTGGCCTTGAACTCACAAAGATCTGCCTGTCTCTGCCTCCCAAGTGCTAGGATTAAAGGCGTGCGCCACCACACCCAGCTTTTAATTAATTTTAAAAGGATGATAGAGACACTAACTTGAGTATTCAGAGTCTTTAACTGGGGAAAAAAATACATCATGTGATTTTTAATTATATAGCATTATTGACTTGGCACAATTATAGAAATGGAGAACAGATTCCTGGTTGCCAGGCATTAGAGATGGAGGAAGAAAAGAGGGTCCGTGAGGCTTTGAAAGCACAGCAGGAAGGATCGCTGTGGTGATAGAAATGTTCTCCATCTTGACTGTATCAGTGTCAGGCTCCTGATGGTGATTACAATCTACACAATGTACCACGAAGGAAAAGCTGTATGGAGACATAAAGTAGCACTTTACATTTTGTTTTTATTGTCTGTTTTGGGGGATGGTCTCACACTGTTGCCTAGGCTTGCCTGCAACTGACTATATATAATCCAGGCTGTCTTCAAACTCACAATAATCCTTCTGCCTCAGCTTCCTGAGTGCTGGGATTATAGGCAAGAACCACCACCACTCCTTGCTCTTCAAATTATTTTTTACAACTCCATGTGGGTCTGAAATTATCTCAAAATTAAAAGTTTAATCAAAGACATAGTTTAAATGGGGATTTATACCATATGTTTCCATTTATATAGCATACTTAATGGCAAAATTATAGAAACAAGCAGATAACTTGATGGCAAGGGTACAGGTTAAATGGAGGAAAGTGACCATAGCTAAAAAGTACAGCCGGGGGTATCCTTTAGGTAGAATCATTCTACTCCTGTGGCAGTCACATGAATCTACACATATGAAGAAAATGCAAAGAACTACACACACACACACCCCTACATAAAATGACTACACATAAAACATGAAATTTGAGCAAGGTGGATGAATTGCATCAATACCAATTCCTGGGTGTGATATGGTCCTATAAGATATCATCACTGGATGAATAGAAGGAACTTTTGTGTTATTTCTTTCAATTACAATCAATGTGAATGTATAATTAGCATAAATTAAATTGGAACATTACAAACCTACACACATATATATATATAGTTTTTTTTTAATTCGTTTATTTAATCTGTATGTGTATATTGCCTGCAACATGTAAGTGTATCTATGTCATCCAGTGTCCACAGAAGTCAGAAGAGGGTGTCAGATGTCCTGGAACTAGAGTTACTGATGGCTGTTAGCTGCCATGTGGGTGCTAGGATTTGAAGCCAGGTCTTCTGCAAGAGCAGCCAGTGCTCTTATCTGCTGAAACATATCTCCAGTCCTTATACTGTTTTGTTTTGGTTTTTTTCAGACAGGGTCTCCCTGTAGCTCCAGCTGGCCTGGAACTCACAGTGTAGACCAGGTTGGCCTTGATCTCACAGAGATCAGCCTACCTCTGCCTCCTGAGTGCTAGGATTAAAGGTATGTACCACCATACCCTGTTCAAATCTACATATTATTTTAATTAACTCTAAAAACATATCATTTCCCAGCTAGTCCACCATATCAATTCTGTTTATCTATTATAATATCTATGGTGGAATCATGTTAGAAGCTTGCAATCGGCCACAATGGGAGCATTTATACCAAGACAATGGGTAAACACTACAACTCAAGACTCTCCAGAGCCTGTTCTCTGCCAGCAACCACAGGTCCAGCCCACTTGTTAGAGTCTGAGGAGGTAGAGTGATCTTTAAGGACAGAGCAAAGAGGGCATTGTGGGATTCGTTAGACAGTTGATGGCTGGGTTGAAGGTAGACATCATGACTTCCCGGGAACCCTGACTGCCCTGCTTAGTATTGTGTACCTTTTGGGGGGCTTTAGGGAGGCTTTCTTATATTTGGACTAGGGGCTCCTCAGGACTGCCGCAGCCTCTCTCTCACTCTGCCTTCAGAGTTGACTCTGTAACTCTCATCGCTATCGGGAAATGGCAGGTCCACTACTGAGAGTCTGCCTATGGACCTGCAACCCGCTCTTTCTCAAAGGAAGTTGACCAACTCAGGCTACTTGAGACCCTAAGCAATCAAGGCCTACAGGTAGTCCATCTGTGTGATAGAGTCACATTAACTAAAGGGCCAAAGTTTTGCCCATTCCCCTTCTGCCAGAGAATCAGACTGCAAGCATGTGCTATAGGATACTCATGAACTACATGGCACAAAACATATACACCCCTGAAATCTGTAAAAGGGAAACACCCACAGTGCCTTGTGGGTCTGGATCTCCTGTCTCCACCATGCTGCTGACTATCTGTGGCAATAATAACTCTCCTAATGAATCTAAAGGAAGGAAGGAAGGAAGGAAGGAAGGAAGGAAGGAAGGAAGGAAGGAAGGAAGGAAGGAAGGAAGGAAGGAAGGAACCACTGTTAATAAATTTCTTACCCGATCTGAGATCTCCTGAGACCAGCAGAGATTGGATTATGAAGGCATCTGAAGGAGGCAAGCAAAGCAAGCCTTCAACACAGTGAAGAGGCATTTAGGACTCACATTGGAATACAGGTAAGGAGAAGCCCATATGCCAGGAACACGAAGAAGAGACAACACTGGAAAGGGGCAGGATAATCCCGCACCACGCTCTACCAACCCTAAGGAAGATTCCTACAGTGGGATCCCCCTGGGGATGGCCCAGGACACAGATATCAGAAACACAATTGGGAACATACTTAAAGAACTACAAGATTATAAAGAGCAAATCAAAGAATTTTTCTTTACCGCTGCAATGAACGCCATTGTGTAGATTACAACATTCTCTCTATCCACTCATCAGTTGAGGGGCATTTGGGTTGGTCCAGCTCCTTGCTATTGTGAAAAGAGCTGAATAAACATGGCCATGCATGTCATCTTGCATGGAGTGAGTCTTGCAGGGACATGCTAGGAGTGGTATGGCTGGGTCGGGTGGGCAAGTTCATTCCAAGTCTTCCAAGGGTTCTCCACACTGCTTTCCATAGTGGCTACATGAGTTTACATTCCCACCAGCAGTGGATGAGTGTTCCCCTTTCCCACAACCTCTCCAGCACTTGGTATCATTTTTTTCTTGATGCCTAGCCAGTCTTTTGGAGTAAGATGATATCTTAAAGTGGTTTTTATTTACATTTCCTTATGATTAGTGATGTGAGCAGTTCTTGAGGTGTTTCTCAGCCATCTCTAATTCTTCACTTGTGAAGTCTCTGTTCAGCTCTTTTCTCCATCTATTGAGTGGGTCATTTTTCTCTTGTTTTTTTGAGTAGTTTTAATATTCTGGAAATCAATGCTTTTGTCAGAGTCTCGGGGTGAAGGTTTCCTCCACTCTGTGGGATTTCTCTTCACTTCCTTGATTGTTTCTTTTGATGTACAGAAGCTTTTGAGTTTAATGAGGTCCCATTGTCAATTGTCGACTTGACCTTAATTCTTGCGCATCTGCTGTCTGATTTAGGAAGTCTTTCCTATGCCTATGTCTTGTAGTCTGCTGCCAACTTTTTCTTCTATCACCGTCAGAGTTGGGTTTCACGTGAGGTCTTTGATCCATTGAGTTGACTTTTGTACAGGGTGAAAGGTAGGGGTTTAATTCTTCATTTCTACAAGTGGTGATCCAATTTGCCTACACCACTTGCTGAAGTGCACTTTCCTCCATTGTGGCTCTTGGCCCCCTTGTCAAATATAAGATGCTGACATTGTATGTGCTCAGGTCTTGGATCTTCGGTTTTGTTTCCATTGGTCAACAGGTCTGTTTTTGTGCCAGCACAGGCTGTTTTTATGATGATATCCCTGTATATAGTTCGAACTGGTAGAGAGCCCCCTGTGTGCTCTTTTTGCTCAGGGTTTTTTTGGCTTTCGGGGTTTTTGTTTTTCCAAATGAATTTAAGGACTTTTTTTTTTTTTTCCAAGCCGGTGAAGAAACTCTTGAGGATTTTGTTTGGAATTGCGTTAAATCTAGTTCAAGATTTTTTGGGTAGAATGACATTTTTACATGTTTTTTCAATCCTGAGCAGGGAGGTTTTCCATCTTCTGATGTCTTCTTCAATTTCTTTCTTTAAAGGTTTAATTTTTTGTTGTGGAGATCTTTGGTGTCTTTGTTAGGTTTGTTCCTAGGTATTTTATTGTTTTTATGGCTATTGTAGTGGAAGGTGTCTTTGAATTCTTTCTCCAGTTGCTTGTTCTTGGTGTAAAAAAAGGCCATTGATATTTTTTTTTAGGCTAATTTTGTATCCTGCCACTTTGCTGAAAGCTGTGTTAAGTTTTAGGAGTTTTCTGGTGGAGTTTTTAGCCTCCCTTAAGTAAGCCATCATATCATCAGCAAATGGGATCGCTTGACTTCCTCTTTTCCAATTAGTACCTTTAATTTCCTTTTCTGGCCTGATTCTCTAGCAAGTGTTTCAAGCACTATATTGAAGAGGAGTGGTGACAGGGGGCAGCCTTGCCAAGTTCCTACCTTTAAAGGGAATGTTTCTGTTGTTTCCCCACTTAGGATGCGTATTGGCTGTGGGTTGCCTGTATTGGCTTGATACATTGAGGAAATGATCCCTCAATCCAATTCCCTCGAGGACTTTAAGCATGAAGGGATGCTAGATTTTGTCAAAGGGTTTTCAGCATCAATTGAGTGAGGTGTGTGGTGTGGTCTTTCATTCCATTTATGTGTTTGATGATGTTTATTGATTTTGATGTTGAACATCCCTGCTCTGTTAGAATCCCAACTTGGTCATGATGGATGATCTTCTTGATGTGAGTCTGAAGCGATTTGCCAGTATCCTGTTTAGAATTTTTGCATCTGTGTTTCATTGGGATGGTCTATAATCTCCTTTTTTAGTGTATTTTGCCTGTTTTGGTAATAGAGTGATGCTGGCTTCATAGAAGGAATTTGGGAGAATTCCCTCTGTTTCTATCCTTCTAAACATTTCAGTAATAATGGTTGGTAGATCTTTTTGAAATGTTTTATGCTCGGCCGTGAAACCACTGGGCCTGGGCTTTTTTAGTTGGGAGGTTCTTATACTCTTCAATTTCTCATGTATGTATGGATCTTGTTAAGCTGTTGATCTCTTCTTGGTTGAACTTTGGTGGTCCCAGGATTTCAATATGTCATCCATTTCTTCTAGGTTTTCAAACTTGTCAGATATAGGTTTTTTGAAGTATTCCTGTATGATTTTCTGGATCTTTTCTTGTCTGTTGTGATATTCCTTTTCATCATGGATTGTCTGATTTGGAGTTTGTTCCTTCTTTTTGGTTAACTGGGCTAGAGGTCTGTCTATCTTGTCTTATCTTTCAAAGAACCAACTTTGGTTTCATTGATTTTTTTTTATATTGTTTCTTTTGTTTCTATTTCATTGATTTCTGCTTCTGATTTTTGTTGTTATTTCTTCCTTGGNTACTAAGCATTTTATGGCTGAGGTGTACGGTTCAGTTGCTACAGTATTAGTGGTTGTAAGAGTCAGTGTTTGTAGTATCCAGAGTACATAGTATTTCACATCTGGACTATTTAGTTTCAGTGTTATTTAGAGCCTGTAATGTTTGGTATCAGAAGTATTTAATTTCAGTGTTATTTAGTCCCTGTGATTTTTAGTATCAGAAGTTATTTAATTTCAGTGGGAAATAGAGCCTCTCATATTTACTGTCTTAGTACTTAGTTTCAAGGCATTTAGTGGCTATCCTTTGTGGCTGTTTGAAGTCCATGGTCTTCAGTGGTCTATTATTGGGCAGCCTCCTGCAAAGTGGGTGATGGATCACGTGCTCTGAGCCTCCTTCGCCTGGTCGGAACTGCTGTCCTCCCCACAGTTCTGTCTGCCCTGTCAGTTTGCTGCTCCTTCAGCTGATGGCCTCTGCTCATAAGCAATTTTTCAGTCCCTTGGCTCAGCTTCATTTAAAAATGCATTTTTCGCAGCGCCTGATGAGAGATTTTTCTTCCATCTTTTCAAAGTTCAGCTGTTTTCTGATCATTTCCTCTCCTCCACCCCTCCTTTCCTCCCAAATCGGAGTAGTGCTTTTCACAGTGGAATCTGTGGAATTTTCCATGCCCCACCTCTACCACAGAACCAGAAAGTGAATTGGCACATGCTTTCTGAGGAGTATGGGGCAGGTGTTTGTCCAAGGGGATCGATGGGTTACAAAGGCAGAGCAAGTGGGGAAGAGGGTGACTCGCTGTGACTTCAACCCAGCATGCTGTCACCCTAGGACCTCTCTGAACTCAAAGGTGCTGAGTTTTACTCTGAACACTACAGCAGTCTGTCCTCCAAGAAGGCCATCTGCTGGGAATGTGCTTGACTGGTCCTGGTGCTGAGAAGCCCCTGAGGTAACCGGGCAGTGGCTGTGTGCAAGGCTGGCTGCTCTGACCTGTCAGCCAGGGTGGGTGGGGGTGCTGGGGTCAGTGAGGAGGAGAGGAAGGCTTTTCTTACCTGTCCTCTGCCAAGAGGTTGTAGAAAACCATCCAGTGAGAGCTGGAAGGCACTGCTAACACCTACCGTATGCTGGACAGGGGGAATCCACGTCTGGGGAGGAATGATACGGTTCCTACGACTTGAATGAACTTCCATGATTCTTTGACTTTTTTTTTTTTTTTTTTTTTTTTTGTTTTGAGACAGGTTTCACTGTGCAGCTCTAACTGGAACTCCCTATGAAGACCAGGTGGTCTTAACTCAGAGATCCACCTGGCCTGTGCTTCCCGAGATCTGGGACTACAGTCATGAGCCACTACATTTGGTTGATTCTTTCACTTGTTAGGTTTAAGTAAATGAATTTCTAGGTCCCCATTTGGGTCTTTGGAAGGCTCAGACTCCTGTGAGGTCTGAGATGTGGTTTGGCTTCTGCTTTTTGGTTCGGACCCTTGGTCTGAGGAGCTTCCTCCTCCCCACCAGTGCAGGGAAGAGCCAAATCTGGCTAGAAAATCAGGGAAAATAAAGAGCACGAGCGAGAGGAAAGGAACTAACCTCCCCTGGAGTCCAGCTGAAGCTTCTATCTGCCCAAGAGTCAGAAATTTCAGCAATCACCAACATTTGCTGTGAATATTGCTTACAAAGAGACAGTATTTCTTTTATATAAAGATATTTCTGGGGGTGGGCTGGAGGATGGCCTAGCGGTTAAGAGCGCCAGCTCTTACGGAGGACCCGGGTTCGTCTCCCCAGCACCCACATGGCGGCTGAGCCGTCTGAAACTCCAATTCCAGGAGAACTCCAGTTCCAGGGATCCGACACCCTCTTCTGGACCTCCGCGGCATTGCACGACACGGGTGCACAAACCTACATGCAGACAGTACATTCATTAACACATACGAAAATAATAAAATTAAAAAAAATAAATAAATAAAGATAATTTCTTTTTTTAATTTTTAAATTTATTTTGTACGTGTATGAATGTACTGTCGCATACAGGTCTGTCACCCGTGTCATGCAATGCCGCAGAGGTCAGAAGAGGGCGTCGGCATTCCCCTGGAACTGGAGTCAAACGGTTCTTCAGCTGCCATGTGGGTGCTGGGGATCGAACCTGGTCCTCTGCAAGAGTGGTTGGTGCTCTTAACCGCTCGCTCAGGTCCATCTCTCCAGCCCCTAGAGAAAATTTCAATAAGAATGTTTAAATGAGATCACTGGAGAGATGGCTCAATGGTCAAGACCTGCTCTTGAGAGAGGCCCTGGTTGGTTCCCAGCACCAACATAGCTAGCAGCTAACAGCTGTCCTAACTCCATTTCAGGGAATCCAATGCCCTTCTGGCCTCCAGGGCATCATACAGTGGTATACATACACATGTGGGCAAAATTTCATACACATAAAATAAAAAATAAATCTTTTTAAAAAGAATGCAAAAATGGTAACAACCATAAGTAAGGCATCACTTATCTCCCAGCTGGCCTGGAACTCACTATGAGAGACCATAGACCAAGCTCAGCCCCAGTCCTCACAGAGATCTACCACCTGCTTCTGCTCCCGCCACACCCAGCTCTTTTTTTGTGAGAAATGGTCAAACTCTGTGACCCCTGCCTATCTGGGACTCATTATGTAGCCCAAGCCCAAGGGCTTGAACTCCTGGAGTTCTGCCTACTCGCCTCAGTGCTGGGATCACAGACATGAGCCGCTATGCTTAGCTGAAATCTCTTCTTAATGCTGACTTTGCTTCACACTGACTTATTCTAAACTTCTTTTCTGCAGTGATGTGACTAAGCCCGGCTTCACCCGAGTAAAGGTGTCTGAAAAGACTGTGGGCTGCTACATGTGGCAGCCTGGAGCTGTGTCTCCAGCTCTGCCACACTGCCGCCGCCACTGCCGCAGCCACTGAGGACTGGGGCCTGTGGAAATATGTTGCAGGGCTGGTGCCTGTGAAGTGTGAGGTCCATTATGGGAAACAAGGGCCATAAGGGTTAGTTTATGTTTAGACAACATGACACTGATATGGATATCCACATGGGCCGAGATGACTAACATTAAGCATCCGGAGAGCTATGAGTCAGCACAAAATGGCTGAACTGGATGTCTGGGGACCCCAAAAGTAAACAGTGATGTAATCTGTTATATAACTGTTTGTGGCAGAGTGCCACTTTTGTGTGATTCTGTATAAATATAGCCTTGACGTCAGAGGCTGGAGTGTTCCACCTTTGCCAACCTGCCTGTGTGGTGTTGCCTGTAAGGTCTATTTGCCCTCCATGTAGTTAGTCTGTGTTGCCTGGGCCTGCCTGTGTGTGCCAGCATGTGCCTGGGTGCCTGCTGATGGCTGCATGTCTGGTGGCCTTGGAAAGTGCTGGTAAATAAAATATGTCTTCTCTGTCAAGGCTCTCCCAGATCTCTGCAGCGTCCAGGTCCCGTGTGACCCTCCCTCCTTTCTTGGCATCAGAGCGCTGACCTCACAATCCTGCTCACTCTTCATTTTCTTAGGTAACCTTTGTCCTGTGACTTGGGATATGTTGTGAACAGTTTGATAATTTCAGACGCCTGTGACAATTTAAGAATTACAAAGGCCAGAATTTAGTCTGGCCCCTAGAGTGGTTTAGATTCACAGTCAAATCCTTTAGCCTTTTTTATTAAAATAGAGACATTTAATATCACTGGCAATGTCCCCAACTCCCTCAGCTTTAGACATAGTTTCCTTTCTTTTGCTTTTTTTCGTTGATTTTTGAGGTTTTTTTTTTTTTTTTTTTTTTTTTTTGATAGGGTCTCCCTGTAGCCTCTGTGTGGCCTAGAACTCACTATGTAGACCAGGCTGGCCTTGAACTCACAGAGATCTTCCCTGTTCTGCCTCCTGAGTGCTGTATTACAGGTGTGTGCTACCACAGCTGGGGAATTTTTGAGGTTTTTATACAATATAGTTAGTTTCATGGTATTTAGGGTCCCCTTTCGTATTCACACTGCCCCCCAATTTAATGTAACACACACTAGACATATATATATGTATATATATGTTATGCTATTATCTCACAGCCTATAAAGTATCATTTGTGTCACTAGATGTCCTTAGTATGGGTGCATCCACTAGGTCCACCAAGAGTCCCATCCATTAAGAAGCTTTGTCCCCTTCCCAGCAGCCATCAGTTGAAGAAAAAGTCTTGGTGGGTGGTGGGATTTCTTACCCACTTTCTATGTCTATGCTGGTTTAAACTTGCATAGGATTTTGGTTTAAACCAGGCGTGGTGGCGCAAGCCTTTAATCCCAGCCCTCAGGAGGCAGAGGCAGGGGATCTTGTGAGTTCAGGCCAGCCTGGAGCTACAGGGAGACCCTGTCTCGAAAAAGCCAAAAAAAAAAAAAAGGATTTTGGTTTGTTTGAGACAGGGTCCCCATAGCACTCAACCAGCGGACCACCTGCCCTGCTTTCTGAGTCCTGGGATTCAAGGCGCGTGCCCCACACCTGGCCAATCTTTTCATGACTCTGCTAGGAATGAATGTTTTTCTTGGGCCTTTCTTTATCTCTGCCCCCCCCCCCTTTTTGCTGCCTCATTTTCCTTTCCCTTTTCCAGGATTCATCTATCCCAACCTCTGTCCTAACCAGAAGACGCAGCCCCTTCTTTGGAAATAAACCTGCGGGGACCCTGGCTCCTGACTCTTGTCATCTCACCCCAGGCCATGCTGGAGACTTCTTAGTGACTGTGCTCCTGACCCCTACTTCTACCCCTTATCTCTCTAGCCTAGTGCCATGACGTTCAGGCCCATTGAGGCCCCCAGTCTGTGGTCACTTCCATGCTGGCCCAGCCCTCCTATGTCCCCTGACTCCATGTCTCTTTCAGCTCAGATTTCCATATTCTAGCATCAAGCACTAACAGTTGTATCCTAAATTTCCCCCAACTCCCCCCCCCCCGTTGGCTTTCCCATGCAGGCAAATTGCCAGACTTGATAAACACAGCATGCTGAGCAGGTCAGGCATGGTGGCGCATACCTGGAATCCTAGCACTTGGGAGGTGAGGCAGTTGGATCAGAGTTTAAGGTCAGCCTTGACTGGACAGTGTATATGTGCCAACTCAGGCTACTCTACATGAGAT
The DNA here is from genome assembly GCA_009823505.1 of Rhizomys pruinosus. Lineage (NCBI taxonomy): Eukaryota > Metazoa > Chordata > Mammalia > Rodentia > Spalacidae > Rhizomys > Rhizomys pruinosus. Next base: position 8,468,650 of record VZQC01015004.1, read on the forward strand.
CCTGATTCAACTCCTACAATGTCTCAGATTGGTTCAAAGGGAACATTGGGGTGGATTGGGTGGATTGTCCTCTTGGGTAAGAATTTTTTTTTTATGTGAAAGGCTTTATTTGAAGGATCAAAGAAAGAATCTGCAACTTCAGTTTTCTGAGTAATAGTTTTAAAGGAAGGAGGCAGGGACCTAGTCAAGAAGAAGGATGTCTAACATTTAGTCAAGGCTCAGGACCCTGAGGCTGTCTCAATCCCTGCAGTAGCCAGTAAGCATAGAAAGAGAAGCTTTTACATTTCTATTATACTTGTCTCTCTTTCTTTTGTTTTTCTCTCCTCCTTCTTTCTTCCTTCATTTTTGTCCATGTTTCTTGCATTTTCTTTTTCTTTTTTTTTTATATTTATTTATTTATATTTATTTTTTATCAAATCTAACCGTGTGTTCCCATCCCCCCACACCACCAGAGCTATGCACTCTGCCAAAACATGCTTTTCATCTCTTTCTCAGCTTTCTCAATATTCTCCATGTGGAAAGTTGACTGTTTTGGCAGAATTTTCACTGTTTCAGTCAGTTCTTTGATGCAGTCCTTTCTGTTGTTGTTTTTTCCAATATGCATCCTCCCAACTGCTTTGGAAAAAAAGCTCAAGGGGCCATGCACAAGAAATACTACAATGGTAATTGGCACTAGCATCCACAGATGAGGGTACCATTCATCGTTTGTTTTTCTGGACTGTGTTACTTCACTCGCACGATGTCCTCTAGCTCCAGCCATTTTCCTGCAAAGCTCATGATGTCGTTTTTTCTTTACTGCTGCAATGAACGCCATTGTGTTAGATGTACAACATTCTCTCTATCCACTCATCATTGAGGGGCTTTGGGTTGGTCCAGTCCTTGCTATTGTGAAAAGAGCTGAAAAAAACATGGCCTGCATGCATCTTGCAGTGGAGTGAGTCTTGGGGTACATGCTCTAGGAGTGGTTGGTTGGGTCGGGTGTGGCAAGTTCATTCCAAGTTTCTCCAAGGGTTCTCCACCACTGCTTTCATAGTGGCTACATGAGTTTACATTCCACCAGCACGTGGATGGTGTTCCCCTTTCCCACCACCTCTCCAGCACTTGGTATCATTTTTTTCTTGATGCTAGCCAGTCTTTTGGAGTAAGATGATATCTTAAAGTGGTTTTTATTTACATTTCCTTAGATTAGTGATGTTGAGCAGTTCTTGAGGTGTTTCTCAGCCATCTCTAATTCTTCACTTGTGAAGTCTCTGTTCAGCTCTTCTTCTCCATCTATTGAGGGGGTCATTTTTCTTTTTTTTGAGTAAGTAGTTTATATATTCTGGAAATCAATGCTTTGTTCAGATGTTCTGGGTGAAGTTTCCTCCACTCTGTGGGATTTCTCTTCACTTCCTTGATTGTTTCTTTTGATGTACAGAAGCTTTTGAGTTAATGAGGTCCTATTGTCAATTGTCGACCTTGACCTTAATTCTTGCGCATCTGCTGTCTATTTAGGAAGTTTTTCCATGCCTATGTCTTGTAGTCTGCTGCCAACTTTTTCTTCATCACCGTCAAGTTTGGGTTTCACGTGAGGTCTTGATCCATCTGGAGTTGACTTTTGTACAGGGTGAAAGGTAGGGGTTTAATTTCATTCTTTTACAAGTGGTGATCCAATTTGCCACACCACTTGCTGAAGTGCTTCTTTCTCCATTGTGGCTCTTGGCCCCCTCTGTTCAAATATAGATGGCTGACTTGTATGTGCTCAGGTCTGGATCTTCGGTTTTGTTTCCATTGGTCAACAGGTCTGTTTTTGTGCCAGCACAGGCTGTTTTTATGAGATACACTGTAGTATAGTTCGAAGTCTGGTATGAGAGCCCCCCTGTGTCGCTCTTTTTGCTCAGGGTTGTTTTGCTTTTCGGGGTCTTTTGTTTTTCCAAATGAATTTAAGGACTTTTTTTTTTTTTTCAAGTGTGAAAAACTCTTAGAGGATTTTTTTGGAATTGCGTTAAATCTAGTCAGAGTTTTGGTAGAATGGACATTTTTACCTGTTAATTTTCCCAATCCTGCGATGGGAGGTTTTCCATCTTCTGATGTCTTCTTCAATTTCTTCTTTAAAGGTTTAAAATTTTTGTTTGTGAGATCTTTGTGTCCTTTGTTAGGTTTGTTCCTAGGTATTTTATTGTTTTGATGGCTATTGTAGTGGAAGGTGTCTTTGGAATTCTTTCTCCCAGTTGCTTGTTCTTGGTGTAAAAAAAGCCATTGATATTTTTTTTAGGCTAATTTTGTATCCTGCCACTTTGTGAAAGCTGTTAATTTTTCTAGGAGTTTTCTGGTGGAGTTTTTAGCCTCCCTTAAGTAAGCATCATATCATCAGCAAATAGGATAGCTTGACTTCCTCTTTTCCAATTAGTACTCTTTATTTCCTTTCTTGCCTTATTGCTCTAGCAAGTGTTTCAAGCACTATAATGAAGGAGGGTGGTGACAAGGGGCAGGCTTGCCAAGTTCCTACCTTTAAAGGGAATGTTTCTGTTGTTTCCCCACTTAGGATGCTTGGCTGTGGGTTCCTGTATTGGCTTGATTACATTGGAAGGAATGATCCCTCAATCCAATTCCCTCTAGGACTTTAAGCATGAAGGGATGCTCAGATTTTGTCAAAGGGTTTTCAGCATCAATTGAGATGTGGTTTGGTTGGTCTTTCATTCCATTATTGTGTTTGATGATGTTATTGATTTGTATGTGAAACATCCCTGCACTCTGGTATGAATCCCAACTTGGTCAGATGGTGATCTTCTTGATGTGAGTCTGATGCGATTGCCAGTATCCTGTTTGAATTTTTGCATCTGTGTTCATTGGGAGATGGTCTATAATCTCCTTTTAGTTGTATTTTGCCTGGTTTTGGTTATAGGTGATGCTGGCTTCATAGAAGGATTTGGGAGAATTCCCTCTGTTTCTATCCTTCTAAACTATTTCAGTAAAATGGTTGTAGGCTTTTTGAAATGTTTTATGACTTCTGCCGTGAAACCATCTGGGCCTGGGCTTTTTAGTTGGAGGTTTCTTATTACCATCTTCAATTTCTTCATGTATTATGTATCTGTTAAGCTGTTGATCTCTTCTTGGTTGAATGAACTTTGGTGAGTCCCAGGATTTCATATATTATCCATTTCTTCTAGGTTTTCAACTTGCAGAGTATAGGTTTTTTGAAGTATTCCTGTGATTTTCTGGATCTTTTCCTTGTCTGTTGTGATATTCCTTTTCATCATGATTGTACTGATGGAGTTTTTCCTTCTTTTTGGTAACTGGCTAGAGGGTCTGTCTATCTTGTTTTCTTTCAAAGAACCAACTTTTGGATTCATTGTTTTTTTTATATTGTTTTCTTTGTTTCTATTTCATGATTTCTGCTTCTGATTTTTGTTTTTCTCCTTGTCTGTTGTGTTTTAACGATTCACTGTATGTTGCTCTCCAATTTTTTAGCTGCAAAAGCTGGTAGATCCTCACCTTGTGGCTCTTTCGTTTTTCTAATGTGCACCAAGAGCTAAGACCTTTCCATCTAGGACTCCTTTCTTAAGAATAATCCCGATAGGATTTTTGTGTAGTGTTTATTATCATTGTACATTCAGTTCCAGGAGATGCTCTGTTATTATCTTTATTTTTCTTGAACCATTATTATATCAGAGATGTGTATTGTATACGTCTTGCATGTTTGTTTGTAGGTGAGAGGACTTATCTGGTGTGTTGAGCTTTTGCGAGCTGTGGTCTGATAGAATGACATGCGATAATTTGTTCAATATTGTATGTATTTGTTAGAGGTGTCCATGTATGTGGTCTTAGATTGGAGAATGATTTAATGTCAAGGATGGAAAAGCATAAAGAGTAGGAAAGTTTATATCTCTAGAAGATCGCGTGGAGATATTAGTGGTATGTTCTCAGGTGAGGTCATGTTTGGTATATACATGTTCAGGTTCAGATAGCCTTTGTTTATTCCTCTGTCTCTGTGGACCATCCAAAAGATCAGTGGGGTAGTTGAGAATCCCTATCTATGAGATGTAGCTGAACGAAGTTGTAGTGGTGCACTCTGTGGTCCGCAGGGAAATATGTCTTTAGTCTAATGGTTGGCACCAAGTTGGGCATATATATTCACGTATTGTTAATTTTCTTGGTAGAATTGATCCTTGGATAAGAATGTATATGCTTCCCTTGTCCTTATCTGATTTCTTTACTTTGAAGTCCTATTTTGTCTGATATTAAAGAATAGCAACAAATTAAACCTGCTTCTATTATTGTGTACACAATTTAGCTTAGAATAGTTTTTATCCTCTCTCTACATTAAGGTGGTACATGTCCTTGAAGGATAAGAATGAATGATTCAATAAATGCAAAGAACAGCATATGATGGATTCTGTTATCATAATAACCAATCTCCGTTCTATGTCTTATTAATTGCGGAAGGAATTTAGTCTATTATTATTTAAGGTTTATGACATGATAGGTTGTTTGCTTCCTTTTGCACTTATTATCCATTTGTCAGTTTAGGTTCTAGGTTTCTACTTTCTGCAGTTATGCTTTTGATGATTCTCTTTCTTAGGGCCTGGGATTGGTTGCTCCTTTCTTCTGTTCCTTTGAATTGCTTCAAGTATTCTCTGAAGTGTTGGTTTTCTGGACATGTATTTCTTTCAACTTGTTTATGTAATGGAAGGTTTTTCTCTCTCCTTCAATATAATGACATTTTTGCTGGGTTTATGTAACTGGGTTGGCATCTATGTCCTTACCCCTGGGAATGCTTTGCTCCAGGTTCTTGCTTTCATAGTTTGCGTTGCGAAGTCCCACTTGTTAATTCTGGATAGGTTTCTTCCTTATAGGTCACTTGTTTTTCTCTTGTTGGCTTTAGGATTTTGTTTCCCCCCCCTTTTTTGTGTGTCTAGCATTTTAAACTATGATGTGGCATGGAGAATTTTATTTTCTGATCTTGTATGTTTGGAGTTCTATGTCCTTCTTTGTATTGGTTGGTTTGTCCTTTTTTAATTTGGGGAAGTTTATTCTATTATTCTGTTGACTATCTGATCAATACCATTCTCTTGGGATTCTTCTCCTTCCTCATCATCATAGGGATCTATGATGTGGAGATTTGATCTTTCATAGTGTCCCACAGACTCCTGGTTGTTCCATTTTTTGTGTATTTTTTAATTTTCATTAATCTTCTTGAGGTTTTTCGTTTCTGTGTTTTCTTCCAGGTTATTCTTTGTTCTGCTCCTCCATTCTGCTTGAGGCTTTTCCATTTCCTTTCCTCTTGATTGATGAGTGTTTGATTTCCTTTTCCATTTTCCCTCCTCTGATTTCTTAGTATTTCTACTTCTTTTGGAACTTCTCAATCTCTCCCTGTAGCTCTTTGCCTCGCTGGTTGGTTTCCTTATCTTTTCAGCATGGGATCTTTCAATGTTTTATTCTCTGGAGTTTGTCATTCTCTCTCTCTAGGTTCCTTCCTGCGTTCTTCATTCTCTTTTCTTAATTCTACGACATCATGAGCTTTGCAGGAAAATGGCTGGAGCTAGAGGACATCGTGCTGAGTGAAGTAACACAGTCCCAGAAAAACAAACGATGAATGGTATCCCTCATCTGTGGATGCTAGTGCCAATTACCTAGTTGTAAGTATTTCTTGTGCATGGCCCCTTGAGCTTTTTTCCAAAGCAGTTGGGAGTGATGCATATTGGAAACAACAACAACAGAAAGGACTGCATCAAAGAACTGACTGAAACAGTGAAATTCTGCTCAAAACAGTCAACTTCCACATGGAGAATATTGAGAAAGACTGAGAAAGAGATGAAAAGCATGTTTGGCAGAGTGCATGAGCTCTGGTGGTGTGGGGGGATGGGGAAACACAGGTCTAGATTTGATAAAAAATAAATATAAATAAATAAATTATAAAAAAAGAAAAAGAAAATGCAAGAAACATGGACAAAAATGAAGGAAGGAAAGAAGGAGGAGAGAGAAAAAGCAAAAGAAAGAGATAAAGTATAATAGAAATGTCAAAGCTCTCTTTTCTATGCTTACTGGCTACTGCAGGGATTGAGACAGCCTCAGGGTCCTGAGCCTTGACTAAATGTTAGACATCCTTCTTCTTGACTAGGTCCCTGACCTCCCTTCCTTTAAAACATTTACTCAGAAAACTTGAAGTTGCAGATTCTTTCTTTGATCCTTCAATAAAGCTCTTTCACATAAAAAAAAAAATTCTTACCCAAGAGGACAATCCACCCAATCCACCCCAATGTTCCCTTTGAACCAATCTGAGACATTGTAGGAGTTGAATCAGGATCTCATGTAGAGTAGCCTGAGTTGGCCTCAAATACACTGTCCAGTCAAGGCTGACCTTAAACTCTGATCCAACTGCCTCTACCTCCCAAGTGCTAGGATTCCAGGTATGCGCCACCATGCCTGACCTGCTCAGCATGCTGTGTTTATCAAGTCTGGCAATTTGCCTGCATGGGAAAGCCAACGGGGGGGGGGGGGGGGAGTTGGGGGAATCTTAGGATACAACTGTTAGTGCTTGATGCTAGAATATGGAAATCTGAGCTGGGGGGGGGGGGGGGGGGGTTGGGGGAATCTTAGGATACAACTGTTAGTGCTTGATGCTAGAATATGGAAATCTGAGCTGAAAGAGACATGGAGTCAGGGGACATAGGAGGGCTGGGCCAGCATGGAAGTGACCACAGACTGGGGGCCTCAATGGGCCTGAACGTCATGGCACTAGGCTAGAGAGATAAGGGGTAGAAGTAGGGGTCAGGAGCACAGTCACTAAGAAGTCTCCAGCATGGCCTGGGGTGAGATGACAAGAGTCAGGAGCCAGGGTCCCCGCAGGTTTATTTCCAAAGAAGGGGCTGCGTCTTCTGGTTAGGACAGAGGTTGGGATAGATGAGATCCTGGAAAAGGGAAAAGGAAAATGGAGGCAGCAAAAAGGGGGGGGGGGGCAGAGATAAAGAAAGGCCCAAGAAAAACATTCATTCCTAGCAGAGTCATGAAAAGATTGGCCAGGTGTGGGGCACGCGCCTTGAATCCCAGGACTCAGAAAGCAGGGGCAGGTGGGTCTCTGGGAGTTGAAGGCTATAGGGAGACCCTGTCTCAAACAAACCAAAATCCTTTTTTTTTTTTTGGTCTTTTCGAGACAGGGTCTCCCTATAGCTCCAGGCTGGCCTTGAACTCACAAAGATCCCCCTGCCTCTGCCTCCTGAGGGCTGGGATTAAAGGCTTGCGCCACCACGCCTGGTTTAAACCAAAATCCTATGCAAGTTTAAACCAGCATAGACATAGAAGTGGGTAAGAAATCCCAACCCAACCCAAGGAACTTTTCCCAACTGATGGCTGCTGGGAAGGGGACAGCTTCTTACAGGGATGGGACTCTTGGTGGACCTAGTGGATGTACCCATACTAAGGACATCTAGTGACACAAATGATACTTTATAGGCTGTGAGATAGATATATACATATACATATATATATACATATATATATATGTCTATGTGTGTGTACATTAAATTGGGGGGCAGTGTGAATACGAAAGGGGACCCTAAATACCATGAAACTAACTATATTGTATAAAAACCTCAAAAATTCCCCAGCTGTGGTAGCACACACCTTTAATACAGCACTCAGGAGGCAGAAGCAGGAAGATCTCTGTGAGTTCAAGGCCAGCCTGGTCTACATAGTGAGTTCTAGGCCAGCAGAGGCTACAGGGAGACCCTATCTCAAAAAAAACAAAAAAAAATAAAAAAAAAAAAAAAAAAAAGAGCAGACCTAGCAAGAAGGAAGGGATGTTACTCTCATTCAATAAACTTCTATTTTGATTGTAACAAAGAACATTAGTTTGGGGGCTAGAGAGATAGCTGACTGGTGNCCAAGGAAGAAATAAACAAAAATCAGAGCAGAAATCAATGAAATAGAAACAAAGAAAACATATAAAAAAATCAATGAATCCAAAGTTGGTTCTTTGAAAGATAAACAAGATAGACAGACCTCTAGCCCAGTTAACCAAAAAGAAGGAACAAACTCCAAATCAGACAATCCATGATGAAAAGGAATATCACAACAGACAAGAAAAGATCCAGAAAATCATCAGGAATACTTCAAAAACTATAATCTGCCAAGTTTGAAAACCTAGAAGAAATGGATGAATATCTGAAATCCTGGGACTCACCAAAGTTCAACCAAGAAGAGATCAACAGCTTAAACAGATCCATAATACATGAAGAAATTGAAGAGTATAAGAAACCTCCCAACTAAAAAAAGCCCAGGCCCAGATGGTTTCACGGCGACGCTATAAAACATTTCAAAAAGACCTACACCATTATTACTGAAATGTTTAGAAGGATAGAAACAGAGGGAATTCTCCCAAATCCTTCTATGAAGCCAGCATCACTCTATTACCAAAACCAGGCAAAGATACAACTAAAAAGGAGATTATAGACCCATCTCCTAATGAACACAGATGCAAAAATTCTAAAACAGGATACTGGCAAATCGCATTCAGACTCACATCAAGAAGATCATCCATCTGACCAAGTTGGATTCATAACAGATGCAGGGATGTTCAACATACAAATCAAAACATCATCAAACACATAAATGGAATGAAAGACAACCACACACCTCATCTCAATTGATGCTGAAAAACCCTTTGACAAATCTAGCATCCCTTCATGCTTAAAGTCCTGAGGGAATTGGATTGGAGGGATCATTCCTCAATGTATCAAGCCATATACAGGCAACCCACAGCCAATACCATCCTAAGTGGGGAAACAACAGAACATTCCCTTTAAAGGTAGGAACTTGGCAAGGCTGCCCCCTGTCACCACTTCCTCTTCAATATAGTGCTTGAAACACTTGCTAGAGCAATAGGCCAGAAAAGGAAATTAAAGAGTACTAATTGGAAAAGAGGAGTCAAGCATCCCATTTGCTGATGATATGATTGGCTTACTTAAGGGAGGCTAAAAACTCCACCAGAAAACTCATGAAAACTTAACCGCTTCAGCAAAGTGGCAGGATACAAAATTAGCCTAAAAAAAATATCAATGGCCTTTTTTTACACCAAGAACAAGCAACTGGAGAAAGAATTCAAAGACACCTTCCACTCACAATAGCCTAAAAACAATAAATACCTAGGACAAACCTAACAAAGACACAAAGATCTCCACAACAAAAAATTGTAAACCTTTAAAGAAAGAATGTGAAGAAGACATCAGAAGATGGAAAACCTCCCATGCTCATGGATTGAAAAAACATGTAAAAATGCATCTACCAAAAAATCTTGAATAGATTTAACGCAATTCCAAACAAAATCCTCAAGAGTTTCTTCACGGCTTGGAAAAAAAAAAAGTCCTTAAATTCATTGGAAAAACAAAAGACCCCGAATAGCCAAAACAAACCCTGAGCAAAAAGAGCTACACAGGGGGGCTCTCATACCAGCTTCGAACTATATACAGGATATCCTCATAAAAACAGCCTGGTGCTGGCACAAAAACAGACCTGTTGACCAATGGAACAAAACCGAAGATCCAAGACCTGAGCACATACAATTCAGCATCTTATATTTGACAAGGGGGCCAAGAAGCCACAATGGAGGAAAGTGCATCTTCAGCAAGTGGTGTAGGCAAATTGGATCACCACTTGTAGAAATGAATTAAACCCCTACCTTTCACCCTGTACAAAAGTCAACTCCAGATGGATCAAAGACCTCAACGAAACCCCAAACTCTGACGGTGATAGAAGAAAAAGGTTGGCAGCAGACTACAAGACATAGGCATAGGAAAGACTTCCTAAATCAGACAGCAGATGCGCAAGAATTAAGGTCAAGTCGACAATTGACAATGGACCTCATTAAACTCAAAAGCTTCTGTACATCAAAAGAACAATCAAGGAAGTGAAGAGAAATCCCACAGAGTGGGAGGAAACCTTCACCCCGAGACATCTGACAAAGCATTGATTTCCAGATATAAAACTACTCAAAAAAACAAGAAAAAATGACCCACTCAATAGATGGAGAAAAGAGCTGAACAGAGACTTCACAAGTGAGAATTAGAGATGGCTGAGAACACCTCAAGAACTGCTCAACATCACTAATCATTAAGGAAATGTAAATAAAAACCACTTTAAGATATCATCTTACTCCAATAAGACTGGCTAGGATCAAGAAAACAAATGATACCAAGTGCTGGAGAGGTTGTGGGGAAAGGGGAACACTCATCCACTGCTGGTGGGAATGTAAACTCATGTAGCCACTATGGAAAGCAGTGTGGAGAACCCTTGGAAGACTTGGAATGAACTTGCCACCCGACCCAGCCATACCACTCCTAGACATGTACCCTCAAGACTCACTCCACTGCAGAGATGCATGCATGCCATGTTTATTCAGCTCTTTTCACAATAGCAAGGAGCTGGAACCAACCCAAATGCCCCTCAACTGATGAGTGGATAGAGAGAATGTTGTAATCTACACAATGGCGTTCTTGCAGCGTAAAGAAAAAACGACATCATGAGCTTTGCAGGAAAATGGCTGGAGCTAGAGGACATCGTGCTGAGTGAAGTAACACGTCCCAGAAAAACAAACGATGAATGGTATCCCTCATCTGTGGATGCTAGTGCCAATTACCTAGTTTTAAGTATTTCTTGTGCATGCCCCTTGAACTTTTTTCCAAAGCAGTTGGGAGTGATGCATATTGGAAAACAACAACAGAAAGGACTGCATCAAAGAACTGACTGAAACAGTGAAAATTCTGCTCAAAACAGTCAACTTCCACATGGAGAATATTGAGAAAGACTGGAGAAAGAGATGAAAGCATGTTTGGAGAGTGCATGAGCTCTGGTGGTGTGGGGGATGGGAAACACAGGTCTAGATTGATAAAAAATAATATAAATAAATAAATTATAAAAAAGAAAAGAAAATGCAAGAAACATGGACAAAAATGAAGGAAGGAAAGAAGGAGGAGAGAGAAAAAGCAAAAGAAGAGATAAAGTATAATAGAAATGTCAAAGCTCTCTTTTCTATGCTTACTGGCTACTGCAGGGATTGAGACAGCCTCAGGGTCCTGAGCCTTGACTAAATGTTAGACATCCTTCTTCTTGACTAGGTCCCTGACCTCCCTTCCTTTAAAACATTTACTCAGAAAACTTGAAGTTGCAGATTCTTTCTTTGATCCTTCAATAAAGCTCTTTCACATAAAAAAAAAAATTCTTACCCAAGAGGACAATCCACCCAATCCACCCCAATGTTCCCTTTGAACCAATCTGAGACATTGTAGGAGTTGAATCAGGATCTCATGTAGAGTAGCCTGAGTTGGCCTCAAATACACTGTCCAGTCAAGGCTGACCTTAAACTCTGATCCAAACTGCCTCTACTCCCAAGTGCTAGATTCCAGGTATGCGCCACCATGCTGACCTGCTCCAGCATGCTGTGTTTATCAAGTCTGGCAATTTGCCTGCATGGGAAGCCAACGGGGGGGGGGGAGTTGGGGGATCTTAGGATACAACTGTTAGTGCTTGATGCTAGAATATGGAAATCTGAGCTGAAAGAGACATGGAGTCAGGGGACATAGGAGGGCTGGGCCAGCATGGAAGTGACCACAGACTGGGGGCCTCAATGGGCCTGAACGTCATGGCACTAGGCTAGAGAGATAAGGGGTAGAAGTAGGGGTCAGGAGCACAGTCACTAAGAAGTCTCCAGCATGGCCTGGGGTGAGATGACAAGAGTCAGGAGCCAGGGTCCCCGCAGGTTTATTTCCAAAGAAGGGGCTGCGTCTTCTGGTTAGGACAGAGGTTGGGATAGATGAGATCCTGGAAAAGGGAAAAGGAAAATGGAGGCAGCAAAAAGGGGGGGGGGGCAGAGATAAAGAAAGGCCCAAGAAAAACATTCATTCCTAGCAGAGTCATGAAAAGATTGGCCAGGTGTGGGGCACGCGCCTTGAATCCCAGGACTCAGAAAGCAGGGCAGGTGGGTCTCTGGGAGTGAAGAGCTATAGGGAGACCCTGTCTCAAACAAACCAAAATCCTTTTTTTTTTTGGTCTTTTCGAGACAGGGTCTCCCTGTAGCTCCAGGCTGGCCTTGAACTCACAAGATCCCCCTGCCTCTGCCTCCTGAGGGCTGGGATTAAAGGCTTGCGCCACACGCCTGGTTTAAACCAAAATCCTATGCAAGTTTAAACCAGCATAGACATAGAAGTGGGTAAGAATCCCAACCCAACCCAAGAACTTTTCCCAACTGATGGCTGCTGGGAAGGGGACAGCTTCTTACAGGATGGGACTCTTGGTGGACCTAGTGGATGCACCCATACTAAGGCATCTAGTGACACAAATGATACTTTATAGGCTGTGAGTAGATATATACATATACATATATATATACATATATATATGTCTATGTGTGTGTACATTAAATTGGGGGCAGTGTGAATACGAAAGGGGACCCTAAATACCATGAAACTAACTATATTGTATAAAAACCTCAAAAATTCCCCAGCTGTGGTAGCACACACCTTATACAGCACTCAGGAGGCAGCAGCAGAAGATCTCTGTGAGTTCAAGGCCAGCCTGGTCTACATAGTGAGTTCTAGGCCAGCAGAGGCTACAGGAGACCCTATCAAACAAAAAAAAAAAAAAAAAAAAAAAAAAAAAAAACCCTCAAAAATGCAACAGAAAAAAAGCAAAAAGAAAAGGAAACTAATGTCTAAAGCTGAGGGGAGTTGGGGACATTGCCAGTGATATTAAATGTCTCTATTTTAATAAAAAAGGCTAAAGGATTTGACTGTGAATCTAAACCACTCTAGGGGCCAGACTAAATTCTGGCCTTTGTAATTCTTAAATTGTCACAGGCGTCTGAAATTATCAAACTGTTCACAACATATCCCAAGTCACAGGACAAAGGTTACCTAAGAAAATGAAGAGTGAGCAGGATTGTGAGGTCAGCGCTCTGATGCCAAGAAAGGAGGGAGGGTCACACGGGACCTGGACGCTGCAGAGATCTGGGAGAGCCTTGACAGAGAAGACATATTTTATTTACCAGCACTTTCCAAGGCCACCAGACATGCAGCCATCAGCAGGCACCCAGGCACATGCTGGCACACACAGGCAGGCACAGGCACACAGACTAACTACATGGAGGGCAAATAGACCTTACAGGCAAACACACACAGGCAGGTTGGCAAAGGTGGAACACTCCAGCCTCTGACGTCAAGGCTATATTTATACAGAATCACACAAAAGTGGCACTCTGCCACAAACAGTTATATAACAGATTACATCACTGTTTACTTTTGGGGTCCCCAGACATCCAGTTCAGCCATTTTGTGCTGACTCATAGCTCTCCGGATGCTTAATGTTAGTCATCTCGGCCCATGTTGGATATCCATATCAGTGTCATGTTGTCTAAACATAAACTAACCCTTATGGCCCTTGTTTCCCATAATGGACCTCACACTTCACAGGCACCAGCCCTGCAACATATTTCCACAGGCCCCAGTCCTCAGTGGCTGCGGCAGTGGCGGCGGCAGTGTGGCAGAGCTGGAGACACAGCTCCAGGCTGCCACATGTAGCAGCCCACAGTCTTTTCAGACACCTTTACTCGGGTGAAGCCGGGCTTAGTCACATCACTGCAGAAAAGAAGTTTAGAATAAGTCAGTGTGAAGCAAAGTCAGCATTAAGAAGAGATTTCAGCTAAGCATAGCGGCTCATGTCTGTGATCCCAGCACTGAGGCTGAGGTAGGCAGAACTCCAGGAGTTCAAGCCCTTGGGCTTGGGCTACATAATGAGTCCCAGATAGGCAGGGGTCACAGAGTTTGACCATTTCTCACAAAAAAAGAGCTGGGTGTGGCGGGAGCAGAAGCAGGTGGTAGATCTCTGTGAGACTGGGGCTAGCTTGGTCTATGGTCTCCATAGTGAGTTCCAGGCCAGCTGGGAGATAAGTGATGCCTTACTTATGGTTTGTTACCATTTTTGCATTCTTTTTAAAAAAGTATTTATTTTTATTTTATGTGTATGAATATTTTGCCCACATGTGTATAAGTATACCACATGTATGCAATGCCCATGGAGGCCAGAGAGGGCATTGGATTCCCTGGAACTGGAGTTAGGGACAGCTGTTAGCTGCTAGCTATGTTGGTGCTGGGAACCTAACCAGGGCCCTCTTCAAGAGCAGTGCTCTTGACCATTGAGCCATCTCTCCAGGATCTCATTTAAACATTCTTATTTGAAATTTTCTCTAGGGGCTGGAGAGATGGCCTAGCGAGCGGTTAAGAGCACCAACCACTCTTGCAGAGGACCAGGTTCGATCCCCAGCACCCACATGGCAGCTGAGAACCGTCTTTGACTCCAGTTCCAGGGGAATCCGACGCCCTCTTCTGACCTCTGCGGCATTGCATGACACGGGTGCACAGACCTGTATGCAGACAGTACATTCATACACGTACAAAATAAATTTTAAAAATTAAAAAAAAGAAATTATCTTTATTTATTTATTTTTTTAATTTTATTTATTTCCGTATGTGTATGAATGTACTGTCTGCATGTAGGTTTGTGCACCCGTGTCGTGCAATGCCGCGGAGGTCAGAAGAGGGTGTCGGATTCCCCTGGAACTGGAGTTCTCCTGGAATTGGAGTTTCAGACGGTTCTCAGCCGCCATGTGGGTGCTGGGGATCGAACCCGGGTCCTCCGTAAGAGCGGTCGGCGCTCTTAACCGCTAGGCCATCTCGCCAGCCCCAGAAATTATCTTTATATAAAAGAAATACTGTCTCTTTGTAAGCAATATTCACAGCAAATGTTGGTGATTGCTGAAATTTCTGACTCTTGGGCAGATAGAAGCTTCAGCTGGACTCCAGGGGAGGTTAGTTCCTTTCCTCTCGCTCGTGCTCTTTATTTTCCCTGATTTTCTAGCCAGATTTGGCTCTTCCCTGCACTGGTGGGGAGGAGGAAGCTCCTCAGACCAAGGGTCCGAACCAAAAAGCAGAAGCCAAACCACATCTCAGACCTCACAGGAGTCTGAGCCTTCCAAAGACCCAAATGGGGACCTAGAAATTCATTTACTTAAACCTAACAAGTGAAAGAATCAACCAAATGTAGTGGCTCATGACTGTAGTCCCAGATCTCGGGAAGCACAGGCAGGTGGATCTCTGAGTTCAAGACCAGCCTGGTCTTCATAGGGAGTTCCAGTTAGAGCTGCACAGTGAGAACCTGTCTCAAAACAAAAAGAAAAAAAAAAAAAAAAAGTCAAAGAATCATGGAAGTTCATTCAAGTCGTAGGAACCGTATCATTCCTCCCCAGACGTGGATTCCCACTGTCCAGCATACGGTAGGTGTTAGCGGTGCCTTCCAGCTCTCACTGGATGGTTTTCTACAACCTCTTGGCAGAGGACAGGTAAGAAAAGCCTTCCTCTCCTCCTCACTGACCCCAGCACCCCCACCCACCCTGGCTGACAGGTCAGAGCAGCCAGCCTTGCACACAGCCACTGCCCGGTTACCTCAGGGGCTTCTCAGCACCAGGACCAGTCAAGCACATTCCCAGCAGATGGCCTTCTTGGAGGACAGACTGCTGTAGTGTTCAGAGTAAAACTCAGCACCTTTGAGTTCAGAGAGGTCCTAGGGTGACAGCATGCTGGGTTGAAGTCACAGCGAGTCACCCTCTTCCCCACTTGCTCTGCCTTTGTAACCCATCGATCCCCTTGGACAAACACCTGCCCCATACTCCTCAGAAAGCATGTGCCAATTCACTTTCTGGTTCTGTGGTAGAGGTGGGGCATGGAAAATTCCACAGATTCCACTGTGAAAAGCACTCTGATTTGGGAGCAAAGGAGGGGTGGAGGGAGAGGAAATGATTCAGAAACAGCTGAACTTTGAAAAGATGGAAGAAAAATCTCTCAGGCGCTGCAGAAAATGCATTTTTAAATGAAGCTGAGCCAAGGGACTGAAAAATTGCTTATGAGCAGAGGCCATCAGCTGAAGGAGCAGCAAACTGACAGGGCAGACAGAACTGTGGGGAGGACAGCAGTTCCGACCAGGCGAAGGAGGCTCAGAGCACGTGATCCATCACCCACTTTGCAGGAGGCTGCCCAATAATAGACCACTGAAGACCATGGACTTCAAACAGCCACAAAGGATAGCCACTAAATGCCTTGAAACTAAGTACTAAGACAGTAAATATGAGAGGCTCTATTTCCCACTGAAATTAAATAACTTCTGATACTAAAAATCACAGGGACTAAATAACACTGAAATTAAATACTTCTGATACCAAACATTACAGGCTCTAAATAACACTGAAACTAAATAGTCCAGATGTGAAATACTATGTACTCTGGATACTACAAACACTGACTCTTACAACCACTAATACTGTAGCAACTGAACCGTACACCTCAGCCATAAAATGCTAGTATTATTCTGATAGGCCAGGCTGATAGAAAATCAAGATTGTTTATTAATAGAATAACAGTCTCAAGGTCGGGCATGGTGGCGCATGCCTTTAATCACAGCACTTGGGAGGCAGAGGCAGGTGGATCTCTGTGAGTTCAAGGCCACCCTGGTCTACAGAGTGAGTTCCAGGACAGCCAGAGCTATAGGGAGACCCTGGCTCAAAAAGACTAAAATAAAGAAAGAAAGAAAAAAAGACAAGAAAAGAAAAAAAAGAAAGAGAAACAGTCTTGGGCCCCTAAATCCCTAAGTTCCCCTCTTGGGTCCACTGTCTGGGTTCAAAATGGAGTATTGGGAGCCTGGTGGCCAGTGGGGACTAGAGAAAAGGGGAGGGGGGAGAGGAGGGAGCCCTGGCCAGAGGGATTCAGCAAGAGTTCTCTGCCGGGGGCTGGCAGCAACACTCCTGCAGCCTAGGCTGGGATTGTGCCAAGAAGGAACCGTCTAGCTAAGCATGGTACTATAGTTGGAGGACTCAGGAGGCTAAAACAAGAGGATCACAAGTTCAAGGACAGAATAGGCTATACAGCGTGTCAAAAAGCCATGCATGGTGACACCTGCCTTAATCCCAACACTCAGGAGACAGAGGCAGGTGGATCTCTGTGAAATCTAGGCCACCCTGGTCTACATAGTATGTCCCAGGCCAGTTGAGGCTACAAGGAGACCCTGTCTCAAAACAAACAAACATACAAAGTGTCAAAAAACTATTATTCTAGTTTGCTTCTCTGTTGCTGTGATAAAACACCAAAACCGCCAGGCGTGGTGGCGCACACCTTTAGTCCTAGCACTCAGGAGGCAGAGGCAGGTGGATTTCTGTGAGTTCAAGGTCTGCCTGGTCTACACATAGTGAGCTCCAGGGCAGCTGGGACTAACGGGAGACCCTGTCTCAAAAAGACAAAAAACAAAAAAACAAAAAAACAAAACACCAAAACCAACTGGGGAGGAGTGGGGATTTGCCTTAGAAATTACAGTCCATCACTGAGGGAATCCAAGGCAGGAACTCAAGCCAGAGACAGAAACAAAGCCCATGCAGGAACACTGTTCACTGCCTCGCTTCCCCTGGCTTCCTCAGCTAGCTTTCTTCTACAGCTCAAGGCCACCTGTCCAGAGATGGCACCACCCACAGTGGGCTGGGCCCTTCTCAGCAATTAACCATTAAAAAAATGGCCCACAGACATGTCCCCAGGTAAATCTGATGTAGGAAACTTCTCAGTTAAGACTCCCTCTTCCCAGCCTGGTGGCGTGGTGGTGCACACCTTTAATCCTAGCAATTGGGAGGCAGAGGCAGACGGATCTTGTGAGTTCAAGGCCAGCCTGGTCTATAGAGTGAGTTCCAGGACAGCCGGGGCTACAGGGAGACCCTGTCTCAAAAAAGACCTCCCCCCCAAAATTGTAACTTTCAACAGTTTATTTAGTTCTCATGATTTCTCATGAAATGGGCAAGTTTCTACTCTATACAACCTTGCCAAAGGGTCCATTTCCCACACCTAGCACCTTATTACTTCCCACATGGTCCTCTCCAGGTACCCAGCCTGGGCTCCCCACAGCATGGTCTTAAGATACCTGAACTTATTCATTAAAGTGGCCTCTAAGAATGTTCTAAGAGTCAACAGCAAATATTGTCCATCTTCTAAGTCTTCACCTCCAAAATTATACAAAATATGGGACTGGAGAGATGGCTCGGCAGTTAAGAGCACTGGCTGCTCTTGCAGAGGACCTGGATTCAGTTCCCAGAACTCACATGGCTGCTACCATGTGATTCCAGTTCCAGGGGATCTGATGCCCTCTTCTGGCCTCCATGGGCACTGCACACATGTGGTATACTTACATACATGCAGGCAAAACACTCATGCACATATTTTTTATTTTGGTCTTTTTTAAATTATTTATTTATTTATATATTTATGTGTATGAACGTACTGTCTGCATGTAGGTTTGTGCACCTGTGTTGTGCAATGCCGCAGAGGTCAGAAGAGGGTGTCGGATTCCTCTGGAACTGTAGTTTTCCTGGAATTGGAGTTATTGACAGTTCTCAGCTGCCATGTGGGTGCTGGGGATCGAACCCAGGTCCTCTGCAAGAGCAGTTGGTGCTCTTAACTGCTAGGCCATCTCTCCAGCTATTTTGGCCTTTTTGAGACAGGATCTCCCTATAGTCCCAGCTGTCCTGGAACTCACTTTGTAGACCAGGCTGGCCTTGAACTCACAGAGATCCACCTGCCTCTGCCTGCCAAGTGCTGGGATTAAAGACATGTGCCACCGCACCCGGCAATAAATAATATTTTTAAAATCAAAGTCACTTCTGCCACATTCTGTAAACTAAAAGAAGTTACAGAACTTACTCAGACTTAGAAAGGAGAGATGGCTTTCATCTTCAAGTAGAAGGAAAGAATAGCAAATAACCTGCAGCCAGCTTTAATCCAAGACATGGTTACAGTGAATGTTATGGCACAACACGCAGAATCTCCTTCAGGACAGACAGATTCACTTCTCCAAGGGAGTGTAGGCTCCTCACAGCTGGGTCTTTATCTCCCTCTCACGGGAAAATAATTCCTGGAGAGAGCAGATCCAGGCTCTCTTAAGTCAATTTATGACAATTTACAGGAACTCTGGAGAGCTTATCCCAGCTCTGGGATTCTCTGTGTCAGTACAGATGATCACTGCACTGAAGTTCAACTACTGCCTCCTAGCCTTTCTGCATAATCTCCTCCCAAGGGTCCTTTCCAGTCCTTTCCTGCACTTGGACCTCTGCCCCTGAGAATTCCCCAAGAACCTGACCTCAGCCATAGGCCTGAGCCATGATGGGCTTGGAGAGAGCAAAGTAACATGAGAAACAGAACTGGGCCTCTGACGGGCAGCAGAACACACACGTGAAGTTCAAGGGAAAGGACTGGGTCTTGATGGAGTGGGGCAGTAAGAGAATCAGGCAGATGAGGTGAGATCCAGGCAAATGCTGATTTATCCAACCTGCTGATGTTAGCAATTAGGAAGCTGTCCCCAATCGTCATTGTTATAAATATAAAACATTGCAACACATGTCTTCATACTTAAGCTCTTTTACTCACAGTTCTGATGACTTCTTTAAGGATAGACTTGCAGCAGCAAAATGATGAATTGAAGAATCTAACATTCTTAAGACTGTTAGAATGCTCCAAGTCCCCCGTTTTACACGGTATTCTCCATCAGCCATATTCCTTCAATTTATAAGAGGCCTGATTTAGGTAAGGTCATTGATTCAGGTAGAGAGTTAATTATTCATTTGAATTGGTTTGTGCAAAAGGCTCCAGAGAGCCTGCAAGAATAAATTGAAAAGCTATTAGAACTAACAGGAGAATTTAATAAAGTAGCAGGATGCAAAATTCGATAGCTTCCTCATCAACCAGCAACAACCAATTAGAAAATATAACAGGGGTAAGCAGGTAGAGGGACTGTGATAGCTACAATGACAAAAATACCTGAGATTCACTGTCCAACAAAGTGGTAAACATGTATCTTGTACATGAGATTCACTGTCAAATAAATGGTAAACATGTATCTTGGGGGGTTGTTGTTTTTCTTTTTAACTTTGAAACCTCATGGCATGATTAGATGGAAAAGCATGCCATGTTCCTACACGGAGAGATTAAATGAATGAAGAGTTAAGTTATTAAAAACAGCAAGAGTTGTTGTTTTGTTATTAAGCATGCCAGAGTTTTTGTAAAGTTCACTCAGAGAAATACATAGGTGGAAATAGTTATGAAAATAATTTGAAGGTGAATAAGAAGGAATTTTACCTTATTGGATAATAAATACAACCAAGCAGAGATAATAGAAATAGTATAGCTATGATGTGAACATCAGCAGACACATCAGTGGCTAACACCCAGTAGCAGAAGTAGGAGCCTGAGAAGCTAGTGTCAGAGGAGATAGAGTCATAGGCATGTGAGACAGTACTGGATTAAGTGCTTAATGCCAATTGGTTAATGATTGGGGAAGGCACTGTATCCTTCTTTCATACCATAAGTCCAAATAAGTAAAGATAAAAAAAAAAAAGTTTCATATGGCCAGGCATGGTGGTGCATGCCTTTAATCCCAGCACTTGGGAGGCAGAGGCAGGTGGATCTCTGTGAGTTCAAAGCCAGCCTGGTCTACAGAGTGAGTTCCAGGACAGCTGGAGTTATAGGGAGACCCTGTCTCAAAAAAATAAAAGACCCTCCCAAAAAAGCTTCAGGTTATTATAAGTGAATGGTGTCATCTCCTTGCAGGACATGTTAGAGTCCTAACTCAGCACCTCACTATGGGGCCTTATTTGGAACTGAGTCTTTGCAGATATAATGAGATAAACTAAGATGAGGTAATCTCAGATTACATATGATTGGTGTTTGTGTGGGACAGCTTTAGTGTCAATTTGACACTGGCTTAAGGGAGCCTCAATTGGGGAATTGCCTCCATTGGACTGGCCTGTGGCCATGTCTGTAGGATATTTTCTTGATTGTTGAGTGATGTGGGAGGGCCCAGCCCTCTGTGGGTGGTGCCACCTCTGGGCAGGTTGTTCTGTGTTAT
Organism: Rhizomys pruinosus; assembly: GCA_009823505.1. NCBI lineage: Eukaryota > Metazoa > Chordata > Mammalia > Rodentia > Spalacidae > Rhizomys > Rhizomys pruinosus. Next base: position 8,489,602 of record VZQC01015004.1, read on the forward strand.
ATAAGGCAGGCTGAGCATGAGCCAGGGAAACAAGCCAGTAAGCAGCATTCCTCCATGGCCTGTGCTTCAGCTCCTGCCTCCAGGTTCCTGCCCTGAGTTCTACCCCAGGTTCCCCCAGTGATGAACTATGACCCAGGAGATATAAGCTAAATAAACCTCCTCAAGTTGGTATTGGTCAGAGTGTTTTGTCACAGCAATTGAAAGCAAATTAGAGCAGTGTCCCTTAGGAAAGAGAACATGTTGGGCTAGGGATGTAACAGTGCTTAATATGAAGCCCCGGGTTCAATTCCCAGGCTTGGTAGTGTACTTGGGCAGTAGAGGCAGGATAATCAGAAGTTCAAGATCATCCTTGGTTATACTGTAAGCCTGAGGCCAGCCTTCTCAAAAACAAAATCTTGTCCAACAATAAGGGAATCAACACACAGTAATGTTAGATTATACAAGTGGTGCTTTTACCATACTGAACACCATGAGAAATAGCCACAATAAATACAAGCGCATACCTACAGGGAAAGAAAGGCTTAAAACAAGCCAAAACCTTCCCTCTGGATATGGGGATGGTTTTTGTTTTTATTCTGATAAAACACACCCAAAATTCACCATTGTTGTGACCATTTTAATTGTATAATTCAGTGGCACATGTAGACTCATAATATTGTTTAATTGTCAGTACCGGGGCTGGAGAGATGGCCTAGCTGTTAAGAGCACCGACCGCTCTTGCAGAGGACCCGGGTTCGATCCCCAGCACCCACATGGCGGCCGAGAACCGTCTGAAACTCCAATTCCAGGAGAACTCCAGTTCCAGGGGAGTCCGACACCCTCTTCTGACCTCCGCGGCACTGCACGTCATGGGTGCACAAACTTGCATGCAGACAACACATTCATACACATACGGAAATAAATAAAATAAAATAAAAAAATTTTTAATTGTCAGTACCATGATTTTCTAGAATATTTTTTACCTTCCAGAACCTTTTCATCTACCCATATTGACTCTGTATCCATTAGCAGTGACTCTGCAGTTGTGCTAACCCTCAGCCCCCAGTTACCTGTTAACTTGTTCTTCCTTTCTCTATAAATCCATATTAAGTTGTTCCTCCTTTCTCTATAAATCCATCTATGTTGGGTATTTTATATGAGCAGAATAAACAATATTTTCCTTTTGGTTCTGGCTCTTTTCACTTACATGTTTTCAAGGTCCATCTGCATTGCAGCAGGTATCAGAATTTTACTCATCTTCACCGCTGAGTGATGTTTCATTTTGTGTAAGCACATACAATACTTTTTTAGCCACCTGTCACTGGACGTTTAGATTGTCTATTGCACACTAATAAGTCAATGTTGAAGTTCCTGCTTTCAGGTTTTTTTGGTTATATACCAAAGAGGAGAATTATTGGGCCATATAATAATTCTGTTCAAAATTTTTCAGAATGGTTGGTTTATTAAAAATTATTTTCCTGGGGCTGGAAAGATGGCCTAGCAGTTAAGAGTGCCGACTGCTCTTGCAGAGGACCCAGGTTCGATCCCCAGCACCCACATGACAGCTGAGAACCATTTTTGACTCCAGGCCCAGGGGAATTCGAGCTCTTGGGCTCTTTCTGAACTTTCCGCGGCATTGCAATCGACAGGCAGGGTGCCACATGACCTACATGCAGACAGTACATTTCATACACATTAATAAGTAAAAAAAATAGGATTTGATTTGGAGATCTTCCTGAGGCCACAGCGGCAGGTGCCAGGGGCGGGCCTAAAGAGCCGCCCCCCCCCCCCCCGCCAGCGCCCCCCGCCAGCCTGAGATTTACGTAACGAAGGATTGAAAGGCAGGCAAGCAAGGCAAGCCTTCACACAGTGAAGAGGCATTCAGGGACTCACTTGGAATACAGGCAAGGAGAAGCCCATATGCGAGGATCACGAAGAAGAGACTACACTGGAAGGGTGCAGGATAATCCCACGCGAAGCTTTTACCAGCCCTATGGATGACTCCTGCAGTGGGATCCCTCCGGGGATTCCCCAGGACACAGACATCAGAAACACAATTGGAACATACTTAAAGAACTAAAAAATCATAAAGACACAAATTAAAGAACTGAAAGAATGAGGAACCGAGAGAGAGAGAATGACAAACCTCCTCGAAGGAATGAAACAGCTGAAAAGATCCCGTGCTGACAAAGACAAGGAAACCAACCAACTAAGCAAAGAGCTACAAGAAGAGAGATCCGAGAAGCTCCAAAAGATAGAAACACTAAGAAATCAGAAGAGGAAATGCAAAAACAAATCAAACACTCATCCATTCAAGAGGAAAGGAATGAAAAAAGCCTCGAAGCAGAATGGAGGAAGCAGAAACCAAAGAAATCAGACCTGGAGGACAACAACGAACAACTAAAAACTCAAGGAAAGATTATAAAAATATTAAACATACACAAAAGTGAACACACCAGGCAGCTGTGGGACGCCTATCGGAAAATGATAAACTCGCAATCATTTTAGGAGACTGAGGAAGGGAATGAATCCAGAGAAAAGGTATTGATCAGATCTTAACAGGAATAATAGATGAAAACTTCCGCCAAACTAAAAAAGGACAAAACCATACTAAATACAAGAAGCACATAGAACTACCAACAGACACAGCTCAGAAAAGAATTCTCCACGCCACATCATAGTTAAAACGCTGAGACACCCAAAAACAGAGAAATCTTAAAGTGAGAAGAGAAAAACAACAAGTACCTATAAGGGGAACCTATCAGATAACAACTGGACTTTCATACATAACGATGACGGCAAGAAGAGACCTGGAGCAACGCATTCCCAGTGTTGAGGGACATGGATGCCAGCACCGCGGTTACTATACTACCAGCAAAAAAAAAAAAACAAAACCAAAAAAATGAAGAAAGAAAGAGAAAATTCCAGAAAAAAAACGAAAAATACATGTCCGGAAAACCAACCCTTCAGAGAATACTTGAAAGCAATCAAAGTACAGAAGAAAGGAGCAACCAACCCCCAGGCAAACTAAGAAGAGAAATCAATAAGAAACAGCATAACTGCAGAAGTAGAAATCTAAATCAAAACTGCAGAATGATAATAAGGCAAAGGAACGAACACAAGACTATCAGTCATAACCTTAAATATTAATGGACTAAATCCCCAATCAAAAGGAACATCAGACTGGGAGACTGGATTACAGACACAGAATCCATCGATATGCTGTCTCAAAAAGATCACATTACACTTCAAGGCACAGGGCCACACCGTTAAGTAGAAGGATGGAAAAAAATATTCCCAGGCAAATGGTACCAAAAAGAAGCAGGTGTTGCTATTTGAATATCGGATAACAATAGACTTCAAGTAAAAGAAATCAGAAGAGAGACAAGAAGGCCATACCTTTTCACACAAAGGAACAATCCACCAAGAAGTTTCACAATTGATGAATATATATGCCCAAACTTCTGGTGCACCAAACTTGTATAAAGACAATTCTCCAGGACCCCAAAGTCACAAACTAACCCCAGCCCACAACTCATAGTGGGAGATTATCAATCCCCACTGAGTCCTTTGGAATAGGTCAACGGACAAAAGAATAAACAGAGAGACTACTTGAACTGAACGACTATGATACACCAAATGACCTCATAGACCTCTACGAACATTCATCCTAATACCAGAGAAATACACTTTCTACTCAGCACCCCCCCCCACGGAACATTCTCCAAAATTGTACCACATACTGGGAACAGAAAAAACCTCTACAAAAACAAAAAGACTTGAAATAATTTCAGGCATCATGTAGCCACAGTGCATGAAGCTCAACATCAACACACCAGGACAAGCCCTACTGCCTTACAAGAACACATGGAGGACTAAACAACACTCGTGAATAAGTGTAAGTGAAGAGTCAAGAAAGAGAAATAAAAAAGAAATAAAAATTCTGGACACTGAAGACAATTGACACATACAACACTACAAAAACTTATGGGATACCTAAAAGCAGTCCTAAGAGGGAAATTTATAGACCTGGGTGCCTATATTAGAAAAACATAAAGAAGCAAACGTGAATGATCTAACTACTACAGCTCAAAAGCACTTGAGAGGGCAACAACAGATGAACCCTAAACGCAACCAGACAGGAAGAGAAAAAAAAATCAGACAACAAACTCAGAGCAGAAATTAAATGAAATAGAAACAAGCAAAACATACTACAACAAAAATCATTGAACCAAAGTTGGTTCTTATGAAAGATAAACAAGAATAGACAGACCTCTACCCAGTTAAAAAATAGAAAGAAGGAACAACTCCAAATCAATACAATTCGTGAATGAAAAGGGGAAATATCAACAACGGACAGAGGAAGAAAGATCAGAAAAGATTAATGGGAATATTCAAGAACCTATATTCTACAAGTTTGAAAACCTAGAAGAAATATGGATGACATATCTGAAATTTGGGAATCACCCAAAGCTTGGCCAAGCAGAGACCATGCAGGCTAAACAGACCCATACTATGAAAAAATAGAGGATGTAGTAAGAAGCCTCCCACACTAAAAAAGCCCAGGCCCAGACGGTTTCACAGCAGAATTCATATACAACATTCATAAAAAGACCTCACACCATTATTTTGACTACAAACTGTTTAGTAGAAGTATATAAGTAGAGGGAAACCCAAATTCCTTTATGAAGCCAACATCACTCTATTCACCAAAACCAGGCAAAGACGAACTAAAAAGGAGGAATTATAGACCATCTCCCTCAGAACACAACATGCCAACATATTCTAAACAGAATACTGGCAAATCGCATACAGACCCACATCAAGAAGATTCATCATCTGACCAAGTTGGATTTCTACCAGAGATGCAGGGATGGTTCAACATACGAAAATCAATAAAACACATCAAACAACAAACGGAATCAAAGACAAAAACCACACCATCATCCAATTGATGTGAAAAAGCCTTTGACAAATCCAGCATCCCTTCATGCTTAAAGTCCTGAAGGAATTGGATTTGGAGGGATCGATCCTCAATGTAATCAAAGCCATAACAGGAAAACCCACAGCCAAATATCATCCTAAATGGGGAAATGACGGAAACATTCCTTTAAAGGTAGGAACTCAGGAAGGCTGCCCCCTATCACCACTTTCTTCAATATAGTGCTTGAACACCTTGCTAGAGCAATAAGGCAAGAAAGGATATTAAAGGAGTACTAATTGGAAAAGAGGAAGTCAAATATCCCTATTTGCTGATGATATGATTGTTTACTTAAGAGATGCAAAAAACTCCACCAGAAAACTCCTAGAAACGATTAACAGCTCAGCAAAGTGCAGGATACAAAATTAACCTTAGAAATCAATGGCCTTTCTTTTACACCAAGAACAAGCAACTGGAGAAAGAATTCAAAGAGACCTTCCCACTCACAATAGCCTCAAAAACAATAAGATACCTAGGAACAAACCTAACAGAGACATCAAAGAACTCTTACAACAAAATTTAAACCCTAAAGAAAGAAATTGAAGAAGACCCAGAAGATGGAAAAACCTCCCATGCTCATGGATTGGGAAAATTACCATTGTAAAAATGTCCATTTTACCAAAACTCTTGTATAGATTTAATGCAATCCCAATCAAAATCCCCAAGAGTTTCTTCACGGCTTGGAAAAAAAGTTCTTAAATTCATTTGGAGAAACAACAGACCAGCCCGAATAGCCAAATCAACCTGGAGTGAAAAGAGCAACACAAGAGGGATCTTTATACCAGACTTCATACTATAATACAGGGCTATAGTCATAAAAAACAGCCTGGTACTGGCACAGAAACAGACCTGTTGACCAATGGAACAAAACCGAAGATCCAAATCTGAGCACATACAATTTCACCATCTCATATTTGACAAGGGGGCCAAGAAACACAATGGAGGAAAAGACAGCATCTTCAGCAAGTGGTGTTGGCAAAACTGGATCACCACTTGTAGAAGAATGAAATTAAACCCTACTCTCGCCCTGTACAAAAGTCAACTCCAGATGGATTAAAGACCTCAACGTGAAACCCCAAACTCTGAAGTGATAGAAGAAAAGTTGGCAAGCGACTACAAGACATAGGCGTAGGAAAAGACTTCCTAAATACAACAGCAGCTGCACAAGAATAAAAGGTGACAATTGACAAATGGGACCTCACATCAAACTCAAAAGCTTCTGTACATCAAAAGAAACAATCACGGAAGTGAAGAGAATCCCACAGAGTGGGAGGAAACCTTCCCTGCAGATACATCTGACAAGAGCATTGATTTCCAGAATATATAAACTAAACAAAAAACAAAGAAAGAGAAAACAAATGACCCGCTCAATAGATGGAGCAAAGATCTGAACAGAGACTTCACAAGCGAGGAATTAGAGATGTCTGAGAACACCTCAAGAACTGCTCAACATCACTAATCATTAAGGAAATACAAATCAAACCACTTTAAGATACATCTTACTCCAGTAGACTGGCTAGGATCAAGAAAACAAATGATACCAAGTGCTGGAGAGTTGTGGGGAAAGGGGAACACACCATCACTGCTGGTGGGAATGTAAACTCGTACAGCCACTATGGAAAACGCAGTGTGGAGAAACCCTTGGAAGACTTGGAATGGAACTTGCCACCCGCCCAGCCATACCACTCCTGGCATGTACCCTCAAGACTTACGCCACCACAGATCGATACATGCACGGCCATGTTTATTTCAGCTCTCTTCACAATAGCAAAGAGCTGGAAGCCAACCAAATGCCCCTCAAACTGAGGAATGGATAAGAAAATGTGGTACATCTACACATGGAGTTCTTATGCAGCAGTAAAGAAAGACGACACACGAGCTTTGCAGGAAAATGGCTGGAGCTAGAGGACATCATGCTGAGTGAAGTAACACAGTCCCAGAAAAACAAACGACGAATGGTTATCCCTCATCTGTGGATGCTAGTGCCAATTACCCAGTTGTAAGTATTTCTTGTGTAGGGCCCCCTGAGCTTTGTACAAAGCATTTGGACATAAGCATTTGGAAAAACAACACAACAACAACAGAAAATACTGCATCAAAGACTGACTGAAAGTGAAATTCTGTCAAAACAGTCAACTCCCCATGGGAAATATTGAGAAAGACTAAGAGATGGAAAGCATGTTTTGGAGAAATGCACGAGCTCTGAGCGGGGTGGGGGAACATGAGCGGGAACACGGGCTAGATTTGTATAAAAAATAAATAAACTAAATACAATTAAAAAAAATATAATTAACCATTAAAAAAAAAAAACAGCCAGGCATGTGGCGCACACCCTTTACTCTAGCACTCGGGAGGCAGAGACAGGGGGATCTCTGTGAGTTCAAGGCCAGCCTGGTCTACAGAGTGAGTTCCAGACAGCGGGGGCTACAGGGAGACCCTGTCTCAAAAGACAAAAAATAAATAAATAAATAAAATAAAATAAGCAAACATTAAGCTTTTTTTTTTTTTTTTTTTTGTCTTTTTGAAACAGGGTCTCCCTATAGCCCCCGCTGTCCTGGAACTCACTCTGTAGACCAGGCTGGCCTTGAACTCACAGAGATCCGCCTGCCTCTACCTCCCAAGTGCTAAGATTAAAGGCATGTGCCACCACGCCCGGCCTCCTCATGCACTTTTCAATATTCTGTATTGAACATATACTTGGAAAAAAAATCATGATCTGAAAAATTAAATACCTTTATTTTAAATCCCTTTTTTACTTTTTAAAATTTTAGCTTTTTGGTGTGTGTGTCGGGGGTTGGTTGGTTGGTCGTTTTGATCTACTATGTAGATCAGGCTTTACCTGCCTCTGCCTCCAATTGTGTACCAGGCTGTTTGTTTTGAAAACAGGTCTTGTTATGAAGAAGTTCTGGCTGGCCTGAAATGCACTACATAAACCAGGCTGGCCTCAAACCTCTACCTCCTGAGTATTAGAATCACAGGCATCCATCACCAGGAGTAGAAAAAGGAATGTTTTTAAATGTACTTGGGATTTGTTTTCATTAGTTCAGATGACAGAGAAAACTGTATCTTTTAAAGATTTATTTAAGCCAGGCATGATGGCACACACCTTTAATCCCAGCACTCAGGAGGCAGAGGCAGGCAATCTCTGAGTTCAAGGCAAAGCCTGGTCTACAGAGCAAGCTCCAGCCAGCTGGGACTAAAGGGAAAACCTATCTCAAGAATACCAAAAAAAAAAAAAAAAAACGGGGGCGGGGGGCCGGAGAGATGGCTCAGTGGTTAAGAGCACCGACTGCTCTTGCAGAGGACCCGGGTTCGATTCCTAGCACCCACACGGCGGCTAAGAACCGTCTTTAACTCCAGTTCCAGGGGAATCCAATGCCCTCTTCTGTCTGACCTCTGCGGCATTGCACGACACGGGTGCACCAACCTACATGCAGACAGTACACTCATACACATAAAAAATAAATAAATAAATAAAATAATAAATAATAAAAAAAGAGTTTAAAAAAAGATTTATTTATTGGCCAGGTGTGGTGGCACATGCTTTTATTCCCAGACAGGGAGACCTTGTCTCAAAAAATTATTTATTCATTTGGGGTTTGAGACAGGGTTTCCTTGTAGCCCCAGCTGGCCTGGAATTCTCTGTGTACACCAGGCTGGCCTCAATCTCAGAGATCCACCTGCGTCCAGATTGCTGGGATTAAAGGTATGCACCCCATTGTGAGCGTGTGTGTGTGTGTGTGTGTGTGTGTGTGTGTGTGTCTGTCTGTCTGTCTGTCTGCATGTATGTATGTATGTGGGTGTCTGTCTGCATGTATGTCTGTATGTCTGTGGGTATGTGCATGTGAGTACGGGTGCCTGAGGAGGCCAGAAGAGGATAACGTATCTGGAGCTGGAGGTAGAGGTGGTTGTGTGCCACTCGATGTGAGTGCTAGAAATGAGACTCGGTCCTCTTTCAAGAACAGCACCCCTCTTATTCTGAGCTATCTCTCCAGCTCTACAGCTGTGTCTTTTTTTTTTTTTTTTAATGTGTGTGAATGTACTGTCTGCATGTAGGTTGGTGCACCTGTGTCGTGCAATGCTGTAGAGGTCAGAAGAGGGTGTCAGATTCCCCTGGAACTGGAGTTAAAGACGGTTCTCAGCCACCATGTGGGTGCTGGGAACCGAACCCGGGTCCTCTGCAAGAGCAGTCGGTGCTCCGCTGAGCCGTCTCTCCAGCCCCACAGCTGTGTCTTTTAAAAGAAGAGCTTATTACTTAGTTCCCAATGAGAGGGGGCCACTCAGGACCACATGGGGAAACAGGAGGCAGATAACAAAGGGGAAGGCACAAGCCAGAGACTTTTTTTTTTTTTTCAAGACAGGGTCTCCCTATAGCCTCAGCTGTCCTGGAACTCACTCTGTAGACCAGGCTGGCCTTGAACTCACAAAGATCTGCCTGTCTCTGCCTCCCGAGTGCTAGGATTAAAGGCATGCACCACCACGCCTGGCTTAAGCCAGAGACTTTTATTGTGGTTTCCATGATCAAGGCAGGGCTAGCACATCTCATACTGACTAGTTGGAATAATTCCAGCAGGCTCTGGACTGGTAGACAGCTCCTAGTTGTCCAGTACTCGCCTTGGGGTGATTTAGAGCAGAGAGAATATTAGCTAGTTGTGAGAGTGTTAAAGGTGGTGATTGAGGATCTGAGTTCTATATTGATTTCTGTATATGAAAGGTATACTCACAGGTAAGTCGTTCAGTCTCTGTAGGTGTTAGCAGCCATGGAGGGCTTGTCTCCCCAGGATCAGCAAGGTTACCAGATGTCAAAGCACCATACTTGTGCAAGGTCATTCCTAGCAGCAGTTTTAAATAGCAAAAGGTTGGAAACTGGTGGTTGGTGTTGTCAAATTGACAACATCTACAGTTAGCTGGAGATGGGCCTCTGAGCACGCCAGTGAAGGGTTTTCTTGATTGGCTTAGCTGAGGTGGGAAGACCCACCCTGGACTGGGCCCTGGCCTGCATGAGCACTAGCACACATGCGTTCATTCACAACTCTCTGCACTATTTCCTGGCTGGGCCCTGGACTGCTTGAGCTCGAGAGAGGGAGCTGAGCAGTAGCACGCATGCGTTCATTCACTGCTCTCTGCACTATTTCCTGGCTGGGCTCTGGACTGCATGAGGAGAGATGGAGCTGAGCACTAGCACGCATGCGTTCATTCATGGCTCTCTACTGCTGGCTGTGGATGCAATGTGACCAGCTGCTTCAAGTTCCTGCCAACTTAACTTCCCACCATGATGGGACTGTAACCTGGAATTGTGACCCCCAAAAATCCTTACATCCTTTAGTTGCTTTTGTCAGGGTATTTTATCACAATAACTGGAAAAGAAGCTGAGACAGAAACCAAGGAAATTTAGGAGCTGGGTAAATAAATGATAGTATTCAATAACAATCGAGTGTTATGTAGCAGAGGAAAAGAATGGAGCAGTCACTTTAGGGATGCCATGAAAAGGAAAAAATACAAACTCAAATATCCTTTTGCATTTATGCATAGTCTACCTCAGGAGAACAGACAAGAAACTCTAACGGGGGGCTGGACAGATGGCTCAGCGCTTAAGAGCACTGGATGCTGTTACAGAGGAACAAGGTTCAATTCGCAGCACCCACATGGCAGCTAACAACTTGTCTGTAACTCCAGTTCCAGGGGAATCCTTGCACAACACAGGTACACTTACATACATGCAGGCAATACATTCATACATATTAAAGAAAAAAAGAAAAAGAAAGAAACTCTTACAGAAGAGAAAGCAGTGGCTGGGGACCCAGGCTGAAAAATAGGCATATGTTTTCCCGTTCCCCTTCCCTTCTTCCCTTCCCCTTTCCCCTTCCCCTTCCCCTTTTCTTTCCTTCCCTTCCCCTTCCCCTTTTCCTTCCCCTTTTCCTTTCCCCTCTCCTCCCCTCCCTTCCTTTACCTTCATGATCTTTTTTTCTGTTGGATGGGAGATAACAGTCATAGAAACATCGAACTTGTGTACCTTGGGCAAGTGCTCTACCAACGAACTACATCCCCATCCAGTATCTTTTCAATTTGGTGCCATGTGAATGCTTACTTCAGAAAAAAAATTATATAAAGTGTTTGCTTGTTTGTTTGTTCGAAAAGGAAAATTTCATAGCTAGAGAGATGGCTCAGTAGTTAAGAGCATTTACTGTGCTTCCAGAGGACCAGAGCCTGGTTCATAGCACCCACAGGACAGCTAACAACCATCTGTAATTCCAGTGTCGAGGGAGCTGATGCCTCCTTCTGGCCTCTGCTGGCACTGCGTACACATGGTGCACTTATATATGTGCAAGATAAAAGGCTCATAACACATAAAATTAAAATAAGTATTTTTTAAATTTTAAAGGAAAGGAAAAATTAAAAAGATGAGATGCCTTGTTGTGGTTTATATTATGTGAACTGAGATTCCCATACCTGTGTTAAATATTCTACATGGGTGAGGAAATGATTAGAATTTCCATGAGCTGGTGAGATGGCTCCATGGGTAAAGGCACTTCTCACTAAGCCTGAAGACCTGAGCTGGATCCCCAGAACCTACAGGGTGAAAAAAAAGACCCAACTCCTACAAGTTGTATGACCACCAGAGGTGTGTTGTGGTACACACAAATAAATAAGTCAGTGTTTAAAATATATAACTTTGGCCAGGCATGGTGGCACACACCTTTAATCCCAGCACTCAGGAGGCAGAGGCAGGCAAATCTCTGTGAGGTCAAGGCCAGCCAGCCTGGTCTACACAACACATTTCAGGACAGCTGAGGCAATAGGGAGACCCTGTCTTTAAAAAGACAAATATATATACATATATATATATATATATATACATATATAGACATAACTTTGGGCTAGAAAGATAGATCATAGGTTAAGAGCACTTGCTATTCTTCTAGAGGACCCAGGTTTGGTTCCCAGCACCCACATGGTGGCTCACGACCTCCTGCATGTTTGTGCTGCACATATATACATGCAGCTATACACATACACATAAAAAACATTTTAATGATCTTCCAAAATGTTACAGGTCTGGATCCTCATTATCTTTGGGTATCTTTGCCTCCCTAAATTAACTGCCCACCTCAGTGCCTGATCTAGCATCCTTGTGACTACTGGGTGAACCTTGGGCAATATACTAGACAGCTACTAGCTTCCCCCAACCCAAAGAGTATTTTCAAATAGCCTCTGAGGCCCATAGCAGAGATTTCTCTGCTTTGCTATAACCCGCACATTTTATGTTCCTGCCAATATATTTTAAATGTTCCTTGGTTTATGCCTTTCTTTCATTCTGTAACTATAAAATACCATAAAACTGTTATCAAATTGGACCATGGTATTTGAGGTAACCCAAATCTGTGTGCTCAGGTCACGGTCAATCATTTGACTGGAGAATGAACTCTCTCCTTGAGACGAGAGCTGTGATTTTTGCATCAATGGTATTTGTTACCCAACCTGGGGTCTCAAGGATATTCTACTTTCATCAGGGGAATCATCTGAATTGGTGTCAGGTACCAGCCCAGGCCTCTATGCCCAAATCTTTCTCCTTACCTCCTTGGGTGGACAGTGGTAAGTTCTTTCCAGGGCTTGGCCTTCTCTTGCTGTAGTCCATAGACCTTTGGTTTTGGTGGCTGGTTATTTGGATCTTTTGTTCAGGTGTCTTCTTGTTTTCTTTTGTTTTCAGAGCACGTGGCTTACTTTTGCTCTTCATTCACAAATTCTTCATTCGTTTGGTAGCATTCAGCCTTTTTCTTCTGCCACTCCTCCTATATATATTTTTCTATGACCTCCCTTGCTTATTGCAATCTTGCCACCTATAGTTTAGCAATTCTTTGAGTACCTGATCACAAAGACACTGAAGGGAAGAGGAGGCATTGTTCCTTCCAGTCCAATGGTAGAGGTGTCAGGGGAATACTCCATGGTATATATAGACTCATAGGGAATACAAACAAAATACACCTCTTTCCTGGGTTGGGAAGAAGTTTATTGGACCAGTTAGGAAGATACACCCAGTGTCTTGTACCACCTCATGCTCCAGTAAATGCGCAGGACAAGCTTGAGACACAGTGGGAGGAAGTGAACTCAGGGTGAAAGCCAAGGAAGTTACTCTTAAAAGATGCACATACATCTGACCCCAAAACAGATTCCGCGTGGTGGCGCATGCCTTTAATCCTAGCACTTGGGAGGCAGAGGCAGGCGGATCTTTGTGAGTTCAAGCCCAGCCTGGTCTACAGAGTGAGTTCCAGGACAGCTGGAGCTACAGGGAGACCCTGTGTTCTAAATAAATAAATAAATAAATGAATTTTAAAAAGAAACACGTTTTTCATTGTCCTTATCTTGGTCCAGCGTAGATAAGCTGGGCATGGTGGTGCTCGCCTTTAATCCCAGCCCTGGGGAGGCAGAGGCAGGCGGATCTCTGTGACTTCAAGTTCAGCATGATCTACAAAGTGAGTTCCAGACCGGCTGGGGCTGCAGGAAGACCCCATCTCAAAAAAGACCAAAAAAAGGAAGATGTCCTTTGCCGTACATGTGCACCATGGCATATGCATGCCCCATACACATTAGACACACAATATATTTTTTAATTAAAAAAACAAGCTGTTTCTGTCTTCTTAGCTTGCATATGGTACTAATGTGTGTCATTCTGTCACAAATATAATTTATTCAGTTATTTTAATAACAATATAATTGAGACTATAACTTATCTCTGTGCCTTCAGCTTTAAAAGAGGCTAAAAATAATTTAGATACATACTTGTTAAATGATTAATATCCTTACTGCAAGGGGAAACAGAAGACCCCAAATTAAAGGAAATAAAAATAGAGCAGAGCTAGAAATGCCAGACTTTACTCCTGCTTTAGTTGCCTCATGGGTTCAAATGTGAAGCTTTTTGTTTGTTTTAGTAAACTCCATTTATACTGTTCCTGTTTATAATAAGAATTGCAACTTGGCCAGATGTTGTGGCACTTGCCTTTAATCCCAGCACTTGGGAGGCAGAGGCAGGTGGATCTCTTTGAGATTGAGGCCAGTCTGGTCTACATAGTGAGTTCAAGGACAGCTAGGGCTGCAGGGAGACCATGTCTCAAAAAGACTTATATCTTTAACAGTTAATTTCATAGGAATGACTTTTACAATATGGACATAAACTAGGTAAAGACTTTTACTTAACCTTGCAACCAAAAAATTAGTTCGCTTGTACTGTAAACAGGCTCACTGCGCTATGTGCCCCCTCTTGTGACCTGGGTGTATGACCTGAATCCCTCAGGACCCTTCCTTGCCTTCCATTTAAGACAGTGTATGAATGTGTGTATGCATGCTTTATGCAAACAATGAGAAAAATTGAGAATCTGTTTTTAGTTATATGATTGGTAGGTCTAAGAAATCAAAGAGCAAAATTATCTGATAAGGGTGGGTCTGACTTCTGCTTCCCCATTTCATGCTGAAGATACTGTTTCAATAAAGAATGACTAAAACCTTTGGTCAAGGGTACAGAAATCAGAAGAAATGGGTCCTCAGCAGTTTGGTTTCTTCTTTTGGCCTTAAACTAATGCTGAGAGTTTGGGCTGTTCTTTATTAAGACATAGTTGTAATGTAGCTTAGAAAGACTGTAAATTGAAATTTGTAAAGAGAGCATAGGAATGTCTGTGTTTATCTGTATAACTGTTATATACTTAGAATGTAATGTCCATGTTTCAGTTACAGGTTCTTGAGTTTTCACTGAAATATAGTTTTTATTTTTTAATGTTTTCTAAATTTCACAAAAAAGACAAAAGGGAGCCATTAAGTAAGCAGAAGAGATCTAAACAACTATAAAATATTTTTTGGCAAGGAACATTAAAGAGAAAAGGAAATGCTTTTAGATGGAAAAAGGCTTTTAGATTGTTTTATCCTAAGGTAAAGGACTGTTCCAAAATAAAAAATGGATGAGTACAAAACTAAAACATGAAAGTGTGCCATTAAAAAGATTATGAAAGTTAAAACTTAAAGATGTCATGAGCATGACTAAGTTGGCCAGAACTAAAGATTATTAAAACTTCTAAGGTCATGCTAGGTGTGGTGGCACACACCTTTAGTTCCACCACTCAGGAGGCAGAGGCAGGTGGGTCTCTGTGAGATAGAGGCGAGCCTGGTTGCAGAAGGAGTTCCAGGTGGGCTGGGACAGGGAAACCCTGCCAAAATAATTTTTTTCAAAGGTCAAAACTCCACACCCTAGTTTAAAACTGGTGTCTGATCCTCTATTTACCACAGTATGCTTTTCCTTTTTGCTTGCTTTGTTGTTGTTGTTTTGTCTTTTTGAGAGTCTCCTTGCAGCCCAGCTTTCCTGGAACTCACTATACAGACCAGGCTGGCCTCGATCTCACAGAGCTCCTCCTTGTTAGGTTCATGTTGAGGGGAGATCCAGGGCACCTGAAGGAGAAAATGTCACGACTCTGATGAAAAGGAAGTCAGGTTTACTTTAGGCATGTTGGCTGGCCTGCCTATGCTGGGTTTAGGATGACCAGCATTACAATGTCCTCCAAATGTCAGTTTTATACCCAGGCATACAAGGAAGTGAATTTACAAGGAAGGGGGGGGGGAAGAGATGGGGGAATGGGTATAGGTGGGTCTGTGGCTGGTAGCAGTACAGGCATCTCCAGGGAAACTGAGACCTGTGACTGGAATCAGTAGAAGCATCTTGAGAGAGACTGAGGCCTGGTTCTGATCTCCCATGAGGTGTGATTGCACGATGTTGCAGCAACTTTTCTGGGATTACAGGAGCACAGTGCAGGGTAATTATTTCTCAGGACTTCTACTTCAGTTGGCTTCCTGAAATCCCTGACTTAGGTGGGCTACAACCTTACACTCCTGCCTCTGCCTCCTGAGTGCTGAGATTAAAGGTGTGTGCCACCATGCCCAGCACATTGTAGCCTTTTATTGAATAACCCATTTAACCTGATAATTATACTTTATCCAAATGCTGTTTACATGTTTTTCCACTTGGTTAAAGTCTTCAGTTCCTACTTGAGATATTCCTGGTAGATTACATATAATCATCAAACTTATTTTAGTGAAAAAATATTTAAATATATTTACAAAATTTGGTCTATTGTACAAAACTTTCATGGCACCTATGATCTTAAGTTCTCTGGTTAAATGAACAAATGGTAATAATTGCCCAAACTGACTAATGTGTTAGGTTTCCCTAGCCCAAAACACTCTTAGTTCTTCTACATCTAATTATGTGCATACGTGTGCATATGTACATGTGTATATGTATATGTGAGTGCAGGTACCCATGGAGGTCAGAAGAGGGAAATATCCTCTGGAATTCAAGTCAAGGTGCTTCTGAGCCAACTGATGTGACTGCTGGGAACTGCAGTCAGATCCTCTGGAACCATGGTGTATTAGTCAGGGTTCTCTAAAGAAACAGAAGCAACAGGATGAATATATATAACTATATACAATTTATTGATTTGCTCACGTGACGGAGCTCAACAGTAGCGCCGAACTGGAGAGGCCGGGAATCCAGGGAACTGCTCAGTCCGCAAGGCTGGATGTCTCAGGAGTCCCAGTCTAGTGCTGAAGGCCCGAATGGATTCCAGGAGATCTGCCAGTCTCAGTACATGCTGGGATCCGAAAGGTTGATCACAGCAGCAAGACAAACTCACCAGATGAGAGAGAGGCAAGCCGCAGGAAGAAGGAAAAAAAAGGGGCCAGCTCCCGCTGCCGTGGCCTTAAATACTGCCTGCCAGCAGAAGGTAACACCCACATTTGGGGTGGGCCATCCGGGTTGAGGTGGTCCAATCAGAAGACCCTTTTCTCTTATTTGTTCCTTAGTCCAGTCAAGTTGACACCCAGGATTAACCATGACACATGGTATGCACTCAACCTCTGAGCCATCTCTCCAGCCCATATTGTCAATACTTTAAAAACAAACAAAAAACTCCATCTAAAAAAGCTGGGGTGGGATATATGTCTCTGATTTGTTTAGAAGCCAGGATTTCCTGTTAGAGCCTGGCAGAGGTTGAGAAGCACATTTAGTGCTGTGTCTCTTCCATGTGTTCCACAGGCAGCTCAAGCCAGAGGTACAACATGGCCACAATCCCGAGTACCAGCTCCTCCCACCAGAAGCTCTGATCTCCAGTTCCTCTCACTGTCCTTCAGGAGCACCACTGGGGGCTCTCCACAGCACTGGAGGAGCGATGGCATGAAGAAGCGTCTCCATTCACACTGAGTGTGCATGCAGGTGCACTTGCCTTGAGTTTGATTTTTTTTTTTTATGTGTATGAGTGTACTGTCTGCATGTAGGTTGGTGCACCCATGTCATGCAATGCCCCGGAGGTCAGAAGAGGGTGACAGATTCCCCTGGAACTGGAGTTAAAGATGGTTCTTAGCTGGTGCTGGGAATCGAATCCGGGTCCTCTGCAAGAGCAGTCGGTGCTCTTAATTGCTGAGCCATCTCTCCAGCCCCTGAGTCTGATTTTTCTGATCAATGTTCTTGCTAGAAGCATCTATTACTTTGACTTTGTGGGGAGGATGGAAGATGCTGATGCCCCTAAAACCTCATCCACAATACCTGAATTCAGCATGTGCCCACTAACGGGCAGTGGCTAATAACATGTTCTGCTTTGGCAAGGAAGACTGATCCCTTACAGCAAAATTGGCCAGTGGGCCCCACTGCACATGCCAACTGCAAGTGTAGGGTGTGGCTGGCTAGACTGCTGTGTCCAAAGGCTGCTGGCTGGTCTGGGCGAGGGAGGAACATGGGGATGACTAGCAATACTCCTCAGAGCATTTCACCCCAAGGGTTCACTCGTACTGCATAGACCTCAGACAGGTCACACATGGAGACAACATACTCCCCTCTCCCAACAATGGCCTGGAAAGCAGAGCCTCCCCTGGGTGTCCTGGACTCTCTACAGAGGCTAGAGGAAGGGCCAGCAGTCCCTGCAGGAACTACAGCCTTCCCAGGAATCCGGCTATTCATCCCTGTCCCACTGGGGCAGAAGAGGGTGGCCATTAGTCGTTGACTCAGGAGGCAGGTCATCCTTGGGCTGGTCTTCCTCTCCATCCCCCTTGCCCATGAACTTGCTCAAGGCACTGGGGGCCAAGAGCATCAAAGACCCTTCTTCCAAGCTCCTCAAGTATGTTCATCCTCTCTATTTCTAGCCTCTTTATACTGACCATTTCATTTAGAGCTTGCTAACAACTTTGCAGTTGGACTTTATCACCTCTAGCTCACACATAACAAAAAGAAGACTGGTAGACCTGGGAGACTGGTAGACCTGGGAGACTGGTCCAACACCCTGAACCCTGCTTGGTTTTCCTTTTGTTGTTTTTTTAATCCTATGTTTTTTTTATTAACATTGCTTTTTATTATTTTTTATGTGTATGAATGTACTGTCTGCATGTAAGTTGGTGTATCCGTGTCGTGCAATGCCATGGAGGTCAGAAGAGGGTGTCCAATTCACCTGGAACTGAAGTTAAAGATGGTTCTCAGCTGCCATGTGGGTGCTGGGAATCGAACCCGGGTCCTCTGCAAGAGCAATCGGTGCTCTTAAATACTGAGCCATCTCTCCAGCCCCAGCATTGCTTTTTAAAAAAGTAACATGATTACACTGAAAAACTTTGTGTAGGTTAGAGAATTTGGAAGGAGAATGAATGTCAAACTCATATCACAGGAACAGTGAGAATTTCACAGCATTGTTGAAGCTTAGGAGTACAGTTTTGTCAGTAAATAATACTCAAAAATTATAGTAGACATATTGAATTGTGAATTTATATTCTAAAATACAATTACATATTTTATTTTTTGTTATTTTTGAGACAGGGTCTCTCTTTAGTCCCAGCTGGCCTGGAGCTTGCTCTGTAGACCAGGCTACCCTTGAACTCACAGAGATCCGCCTGACTCTGCCTCCCAAGTGCTGAGATTAAAGGTGTGTGACACCACACCCGGCTACAATTATGTATTTTTTAGTTTGATCATGTTTTTTTGTTTGTTTGTTTTTCTTTTTCTTTTTGAGTCAGGGTCTCCCTTTAGTACCAGCTGGCCTGGAGCTCACTATGTAGACCAGGCGGGCCTTGAACTCAGAGATCCACCTGCCTCTGCCTCCCAAGTGCTAGGATTAAAGGTGTGCACCACCATGCCCAGCTAGTTTGAGCGTTTTATCAGAGTACTTAACTTTTTTTTTTAACTTCCAAGACTGTAATTTGGTGTTTTACTTTTTCTGTAGGGCACAGGTGAAGGTTCACTGGAGCTGTAGAAGAGGAATAGAAAGACAATGGAAAAACCTCTTGTCCCTGAGAATGGGAGAGGCCCAACATCAAGGCCTGGACGCTCTGGAGCACGTGTGGAGTCTAGACCACAGCTGCCATGAAGGGAGGTGGGAAGTCCATTCTAGAGAATCGGTCCTCCCAAGACTAGAACCTGCACATGACAGAACCCACCCCTGTCCCCAGCACAAGCCCAGCAGAGGCAAACCTGCCTTCCACAATCAGTGTAACCCCTGGCTTTTACTTGTATCCCTCCCACAGCTTCCTGTGGGAGGAAGGCTGCAAAGGGGGGCAGAGGTTGTATCAGCCCCAGGAGGTACGGGACCCTCCTTCCTTGCCTGTCAGTACTGAATAACTGGCTCTTTCTTTCTTGCCCAGAACTTGAGATGGTGTTGGGGAAACTGGTCCTTTCCTTTCTCTTTCTTGTTACTGACCCTCCTGGAACAGCTCAATCTGCTCAAGGCCCCCCTAGGAAACCACACAGATCCTGGTTAGGACCCCAAATCACTAAGAGGTTCAAATCCCAAAAGGCTCTGTTGCAGGCTCCTGGGGGTCCGTATGGGCCCTGTCCTGGTTCAAGATACAGCACCCCAATCTGTTTATGCTCCTGAGATAACACTGCATTGATTTTAAGTGCCTGCTCCTTCAAGTTTGCCCTAGGACTGGGCAGCAAAGGAAAGAGCTCAGGTGAGAGAACAGGCCACTGAAAGAGACTTACAAATGGCTCTATAGACGGTCCTTAACTTCCGTTAATTAGTTGGAGTCCCTGGCCAAGTGATCTGAAATGTTGGAAAATGTGTGAGATACCTGGGCAGGACAGGCAATGAGTTTCCTGCCACAGAATGTCTGCAGAGGGAAGGGGAAGGTCTGCTTGCCTTCCCACAGACATTCCCTTCTGGCCTCTTCATTTGGCCTCTGGGCATGGGGATGGAGGTGAGTAAGCATTTTACCTAATGAGCTAGTCCTCACACACATCCTGTAGTAAGGTTAATTGCTGGTTGTTATTATTACAGTGCTTGTCTGTAGAGACACATGGAGAATGAGAAGAGCAGAGGTGAACAGTTCTAAGAATCTGTCCCCTTCCATGGGCCTCAATACAATGGCTGGACACCAGCAGCAGCCACATAGAGCAGCAGGGCCAGGGAGCCAGACTCCCAACTGGTCAGCGCCAGCAGCTGTCCTGCAGAAAGATCCTGCAGAAGGATTCAAAAATATGTGATTCCCTGTGCAGCCACTTCAACTCTAATGTCCCTTTAATAGCCCTTGTCAAGTTGCCATGGCTCTCCCTGAAGATTTTCATGACTATGGAAAACAGCCATTATCTGACCTCCAGGGAAATCGAGATGTCTGCAGATTCCTGATTCTGGGAAAGGAAGTTATAAAAGCAAATGGAGTCGATCAACCCTGCTGTGTATTAGCAACTCCATGGCAAAGCCAAGGTATAGAGCCTGGCTATGACCAAGAAAATCACAAATTAAAGGTATTCTGGGATCAAACTCTTTATACACATACACACACACACACACACACACACACACACACACACACACACACACACGGGGGGTGCACTTGGCTTCTGGAAGGGTGAAAAAAATTGTAACTGGTTTCTTTTGCCCTAGGGAAGGGAGAAAGGGGCTAACCAAGCAAAAGGGCTTGATTTCCAAGTTGAGAATTTATAATAAAACCTTTGCATTAGTTACATAGGGAAGTCTTCCAAGGCTTTACCACCCACAAGAATGGGAGGATGAAAATGCCCTTCCTGGGGCTGGTGTAGCTGCTCGAGTGCTGCATGCATGACCTGGGTTCCATCCCAGCTCTGAGGAAGCAAGGCGTACTGGTGCATGCACTTGGAAAGATCAGAAATTTAAAGTCATCCTCAGCCTCATGGCCAGGCTAAGGTACACAAGACTCTGTCTCAAAAACAAACCATGGTGGCACATGCCTTTAATCCTAGCACTTGGGTGGCAGAGGCAGGCAGATCTCTGTGAGTTCAAGGCCAGCCTGGTCTACATAGCGAGCTCCAGGCCAGCTCAGACTAAAGGGAGACCTGTATCAAAAAGATTAAAAAAAAGAAAAAATCAGAACACAAACACTCAGAAAATACTCTTCCTTTTCTTACTACCCAATTTGATCACTTTGTTTACAATCCTAAAAATATTTAGTACCTAACAGGAAGTGTTTTCAAATATAAGACGTTTCCTTGAGAAGCCCCTGGAGATAGTGGTTCCTGTTCTGGCCCAGTGGCAGAGAAGGTTGGGAAATGGTACGGCTCAAATCTCCTCTCCCTGCTATAATGCAGACAGGACAGGCTTGGCCCTCAGTCATCTGTTAGGCTGAATATGACATTCTCCTCATAGGAGACTGGAGAGCTGAATGGCTTTAAACCAGGCAGCCCTTCTCAGCCAGGCGCCATGTAACAGGAGCAATGCAGCTCAGCACACATCAGAGAGGCCTCGTGAAAACCGTGCAAAATTGGTCTTTGGGCAGTACTTCTCATGCCATAGTGAGATAGCATCATGCACACTCACCCCTGCCTCACCTGGGTTCCAAACCCCTCCTGGCTATAAATGTCTTTCTACATCAAGGCATCTCCCTTGAATTTCCAGTAACACTCAACACATAAGAGGAACTTGTAAGAAAAAAAGATTTGGATCTCCACAGATCACCTGACAGGGCCAACTGCCTCCTCTGACCCCGTGTACAAGTCAGCTAAACTTGAAAAGCCAGGGCTTAATGCAGAAATCCACAGCCAGCAAATATTTAAGCAGAAGCAACAAAATCCATTTTCCCCTCAAGGGACTGCAGATTGACCCACAGCTTCACATAAACTAGGCAAGTTCTCTAGCACTCGAGTCACACCCAATCTAATAAAGCAGTCTTGAGTGAAGGGGAAAAGAATCTGGAGGATTGGAAAGAACACTACTTAGGTAACAAGAACTGAAATGAGGCACTCCAAAGCAGTGGGCTGGCCAAACCCAGATCCACTATGAGCAGGGGACGAAAAGGCTCCCAGGCCAGGAGTGGTGGCACAGACCTATAATCCCAGCACTTGGGAGACTGATGCAGGAGAATCAAGTGTTCTAGACCAGCCTGGGTGACACAGTGAAACTCTAAACAAAAAGTGTTTACAGCAGGGGTGTTTTCAAAAATGTTTAACAAGAGGATCTCTGGTATTAAAATGTATGTACATAAATATATTATGATTTTAAAATATATTTTCATAAAATTTTAATTTTTAAAAAAATATGCTGTATATAACTTACAAATAATAGAATATATGCTGTTTTTCCATTAAATTCTGCACAATGTTGGAATTATTGGTTAATTTTTTACAGGATGCTTTTGTTACTTGCTAAGTCTTACATCTGCAGGGAACCTGTGGGTGTAATTCAACCATGACTTAACACAATCAGACTACAACTGTTTGATTACTATTGGATTCAGCAGTCGCTTAAGTCATTGAATAGATACGGGCTGTTGGTGAGGGAAGGATGTATGAAACATTTCAGAGCAACTTGCCTTCTGACAGAAACCCACGAGTTTCCTTCCCATGGATAAGCTCAGAATCCCATCTAGTGGGTGCCGCCAGCATGAGACATCACCTCTCAGGGGCCATCCTAAAGGGCAGAACGTGTGCCTCTGGCAGCACTTTCTAACAGAGGCTTCTCCAGCTGCTGTTTAGGTAAGGGGGTGCTGCTGTCTACCACCTGCTGTTTAGGTAAGGGGGTGCTGCTGTCTACCACCTGCTGTTTAGGTAAGGGGGTGCTGCTGTCTACCACCTGCTGTTTAAGTAAGGGGGTGCTGCTGTCTCAACTCTGGTGGACACACAAGCTAGCTTGAAACATCTCCAAAAGTTGTTTTCTGGAAAGTAGTTCCCGCCTTTGAAATAACCCAAGCCTGCACTGCTCCCCAGAACTTGATGCTGAGCTGCAGTGTTCTGCAGAGTAGACAACCTCACTCACACTGGTCCCTGTGCTCCACAAGCATCTTGTTAGAAGGGCACACCTAACCCCATCCTTCTATAAAACACATCTGAGTTGTCACTTGCTATGAAAGGACTTTCACTACTTGGACCAACATCCAAAGCATGGGTTCAAGTCTCTTGCAGCTGAAAATACACAGGTACATCAGACCCAGGGAAGACAGTTTGTGAGAAGGGACATCTGAGAGTCAGTTACTTACAGCTCAGTTATCTGCACACAGCCCTCACCACCACCCATGTACTTAAGGGTTGGCATTGCTTTGAGTGGCAGGACAGAAATGGGATGGGCTCTTAACTCAAGGCGAGTTAAGCAATATCTGAAGGATGTTGCTGGTATACTGGGGCCCAAACAGCCAAACAGTGTGAGAACTGACTTTTTTGTTTGTTTTTCGAATTCTCAGACAGGGTCTCTCTGTGGCTGCAGCTGACCTGGAACTCACTATGTGGACCAGGCTGGCCTCAATCTCCCAGAGATCTGCCTGCCTCTGTCTTCTGAGGGGCTGGGATTAAAGGAACTACCCTCTTTTTTTTTTTTAAAGTACCTCACAGAAGAAGATAAAGCTGAGCAAGAAAGATAATGACAGGTTGGGAAGAGATCACTGCAGCACCTAGCTAATAATCATCCTTAGCAATCAATCTCTAAGGACAACATGTGCCAGGTAAGTTTTGATATGAAGACAAGATCTAGAGAAAAGACAAGTAAGCCACAGCAGTATATGATGTTGAACGACAGGATGCCAATCAGCAAGCATGCCATGCCTTACTGGGATTGATCTTAATGCCCTAAGATACTTGGGGTTGCTAAGGAGTCAGGCCTTGAGCCTGAACTAGAATGATGGGTGGTATTTAAGTAAAGAGAGGGAGAGAAATTGTCCTTTGCTACAGACAGATCATAGCAGAAAGGGTTCAGGTGGTCCACTCAAACACTGTAGGCAGAATGACCATGACTGTTCACTTTTTTATTCTGGGGTTCTTCTACATGCATCACCTTAGAAAATGACTGCTGTTCTTCACACGTCTAGCTACACCTCAGAACAGGCTATCTTTAGAGAATTCAACCTGAACTCCTACTAGAGGTAAATCAGTGTTGGATGTCAGTGGGGTTTTGTTTGGTTGGTTTTTTAGGAAAAGCATAAAATATTCTTGCTCTCAAGAGCAAAAAGGACTTTCCTTCTACCAGCGAAGGAGCTTTCAGGACGGCCCTGAAGCAATGAAGGCTCATGACTGATAAAAGGCAGCAAGCTCTGAGCAACATGGGCAAGTCTGTTTATTAAGGTAGTCCATTTGGGGATGGACCAAAAGGTCTTTTGGCAATTTAACAGTTTTCCTCTCAGAACTGGTTCCCAGGAAGTCTTCAACAGTCTTTCCAATATCTTCCTTCATCAGGATGAAAGCATCATCAGACTGCAGCCAAACACAAGTTCAAATCAGAAACCAAAGTAATTATAGACTATGAGTGTTACCCCAAGTCTGGGCCACCAACCAGATAGACCATTCAATGAGGGGGCTCAGACAATCCTGGAGAGAAGTGGTCCTAGGACAAGGAGGAAAATCAAAACAAGGTAAGGCTTGTGGAGGACTGCTACACTGGCCAACAGGAATCTCTATTTGGCCCGAGAGAACTGTCACACTGGCTCTTAGCATGCCAGTTGGCGATGAGTTCAAAGCAGGAGCTGAGCATCACTTCAGACAAGCTGATATACAAACTTGTCTCAGCATCTCAGTCCCACAACAACATGGCATTAGTCCCTGGAAAGAGCTGTCTATGAAGAAGTGAAGGAACTTTCCAAGTTGCATGGGCAGAGTTGCTCCTTGTATGTCAGAATTGCCAGATGCTTGTCAGCCACATCTCAGTGAGAAGGGATGTTAAACAGAAAACTGGGTAGCCTGGCCAGCTGGGAGCTAAGAATGCAGATTGGCAGGGGAAAGGTCTCAATAGTCACTGTGGCACATTTGACCTTCTGCCTCAGACAACTGAAGGCCAAATGTATGAAAAGGGGCTCTTTGGGGCCTTGAGGTTCTGGGCTTTGAATTCTAATTGGAAAAACGTCTTTTTAGGACAAAAACATCAAAGGATGTTTGGAAGATTAGCTGTGTGCCACAGAATGACATTTCAATCAATGATGGATTACAAGTAGCATTGGTCCCATAAGATCATCTGACCTAGCAACATCACAGCCACCTTAGCTTGTCTACGCATGCTCTGTGATGTTCATGCAAGTCACAAAATGGACTGAGGAAACAGGTCTCAGGTACCCAAATTGTTCAGAGGCATGTGACTACATTTCAAGGAATAACATGCAGTATTACAACAGAGGAAACCATGTTTCTACAATAGCTGAAACATACTCCTTGCTGACTCTAGAAGCAACTGTATATGCTAGACCAGACGGATTCTTCAAAACTACCAACTACCCAAGAAAAAGCAAGGTACAGAAAGCTGCACATTTAAGAGTCTCTGTTTAGAGGTCTTATTTCTGAGGCAGACTATCATGTAATTAAACAGGAAAATGTAAATCGTTCTGACAGATGTCCTTTAGTCTTGGATGTTAACAAAAATGCTTATTATTAACCAAGGAGTGTGGAACTCAACCTTCATGTGAATTGAGAAATCCCATTTCCTGAAACACTCGGCTCTCAAGTGAAACAGAAGCACAATTCCCGCGGCACTAATAGGCGCAAGGCAAGGGGTCAAGGAGCCGACCAAAGAACCCATGGGAAGGTGTCTCAAAGGAAGATACTATATATGGAATTTGGTCATTGAGAAAGAGGATAATTCGTCCTCATATCACGCCTTTAAAGAGCTGTGCAATAATAACTTTCCAGGCAAGTGACTGATGTTTTAACACACTGGGTTGCTAAAGCTGTTAGAAGAAATATCTGGATCAAGCAGAATCTGGCAACACTTTCTGAAAGAACAGCGTATTTTTTTATCCTAAATGTTAAGATATAGCTTCAAATATTACGGATATATGTGTACTGGAGGAAAGGTGCCTAGCAAGCAATCAGCCAGCCAGCCAAAGGAAAACAGATCAACTGACAGGCAGGTTGTGATCATTCTGACACTTAATAAAGTACTTTCCACCCTCCCACCTCTAGGACTGATATATTCCCTGGGTATTGAAGCAATGTTCAAAACTCTCCATCAGACTATCTCAAAGTGACAGCATCTGTCCTTGGGATAGCTCCAAAAGGTATAAATGGTCTCATGGGGGCTGGAGAAATGACTCAGCAGTTAAGAGCACTGGTGGCTCTTGCCGAAGACTCAGATACTATTCCTAGCACCCAAAGGGCAGCTAATGATCATCAGGGGATCTGACACCCTCTTCTGGCCTCTCCAGGCACTGCACACGTGTGCTACACTTACATACATGTAGGCAAAATACTCATACATATAAAATACAAATAAAATATGGAGCTGGAGAGAGGGCTCAGTGGAGAAGAGCATGGGCTGCTCTTGCAGAGGATGCTGGTTCAGTCCCAGCAGCCACATGGTGGCAAAAGACTGTCCATAACTCCAGTTCTAGGGGATGTAATGTCCTCTTCTGGCCCCAACAGGCACTGTGCAATACAGATGTACTTACATATGTACAACAAAACACTCATACAGATAAAATGAAAAAAAGTTTTCATAATCTCTCTTTTATTATCTCTAAACTAATCAAGAACATTCTGGAGCACTCACTGGTTTCCCAAAATATGCCACGAAATAGCTCTATCTCTGCTTCTGCAATGGCTCTGTGAAAACATCCTTTACAACACTGGATTGGGCTAGGACATCAGGCAATCTGAGCTATGTTCTCAACTTTCTCTCTTGTCTATAGAGTACTATTTCTCCCTTTCCTTCCTTATTTTTTTTTTTTTTATGTATTACACATTTACTATGCATCAGGGTCACTAGTAGATGGTCTCTGTGGGAGCAAACAAGAGAAAGTTTCCCTCTCAAAGCAGCCATTTTAACAAGGGAGACAATTCTAGACAGTGATTGGTACAAAAAAAAAAGTATAAATAGAGTGAGGGACTGGAGAGATGGCTCAGCAGTTAAGAGCAGTGGCTGCTCTTGCAGAGGACCGGGGTTCTATTCCCAGCAACCACATGATTCTCCAGTTCTACAGAATCCAACACCCTCTTCTGACTTCCACAGGTACTCCATGATATGGATGTATTTACACACATGCAGGCAATACACTCATACACATAAAATTTAAAGAATAATAAAATAGCAAAATAAACAGGGCAGGAGAGTTCAATAGAAATAGGATGGGGAGAGTGGGGAAAAAAAAAAAGCCTACTTTAGGGGCTGGAGAGATGGCCTAGCGGTTAAGAGCACTGACTGCTCTTGTAGAGGACCTGGGTTCGATCCCCAGCACCCACATGGCGGCCGAGAACCGTCTGAAACTCCAATTCCAGGAGAACTCCAGTTCCAGAGGAATCCGAAACCCTCTTCTGACCTCCACAGCATTGTACAACACGGGTGCACAAACCTACATGCAGACACATTCATACACATACAAAAATAAAATAAATAAAAATTTAAAAAAACATTTAAAAATAAAGCCTACTTTAGACACCCAGGAAAGAAGATGCAGGTTGATCTGAGAGACAAGCAAAGATCCTAGGGCAAAGCCCTCCAGACAGGGAACAGATGCGGGATCTGAGGTAGCAGAGTAGAGAGGACTGAGGCAGACCTGTGGGGCTAAAAGAAAATAAAATGGATGAAGATGAGGTAAGAGAGGTGGAGGCTCAGCATACTACATGTTACAATTCTAGTCAAGTAAGAGCTTTAAGCAGGTGTAACCCATCTCAAGAAACAAACCTAATGAAGATGAAGAGCTAATGAAGATCAAGTATCCTAGAAAGAGAAAGCCATGGGGCTGGAGAGATGGCCTAGCGGTTAAGAGCGCCGACCGCTCTTACAGAGGACCCGGGTTCGATCCCCAGCACCCACATGGCGGCTGAGAACCGTCTGAAGCTCCAATTCCAGGAGAACTCCAGTTCCAGGGGAATCCGAGACCCTCTTCTGAACTCCGCGGCGTTGCACGACACGGGTGCACAGACTTGCATGCAGACAGTACATTCATACACATACAGAAATAAATNCTTTATGTGTATGAATGTACTGTCTGCATGCAGGTTTGTGCGCCCATGTCGTGCAATGCCGCGGAGGTCAGAAGAGGGTGTCGGATTCCCCTGGAACTGGAGTTCTCCTGGAATTGGAGTTTCAGGCGGTTCTCAGCCGCCATGTGGGTGCTGGGGATCAAACCCGGGTCCTCTGTAAGAGCAGTCGGCGCTCTTAACTGCTAGGCCATCTCTCCAGCCCCTGGATCCATCCTTATGGACCTTCTCTCTCTAATACTCACACCCCCACTCCTCATGCAGTCAGGACCCATCCTTATGGACCTTCTCTCTCTAATACACCCCCATCCTCAGTGTCTTTTTAGAAAAGAGAAAGAATGAATATGGGTAAGATAGAATTACAAGCAGGGTATGGTTGGGCATGCCTTTAATCTCAGCACTCCAGAGGTAGAGACAGAGGTAGGCAGATCTCCGTGAGATGGAGGCCAGCCTGGCTGTATATTGAGTTCTAAGCCAGCTGGGGCTATAGAGAAAACCTGACTCAAAAAAAGTAAAGAAGCTGGGCGTGGTGGCGCACACCTTTAATCCCAGCAGTTGGGAGGCAGAGGCAGGCAGATCTCTGTGAATTCAAGGTCAGCCTGGTCTACAGAGTGAACTCCAGGCCAGCTGGGGCTACAGGGAGACCCTGTCTCAAAAAATACCAAAAAAGAAGAAAAAAAAAGTGCCTCTTCGCAAGGGGAAACACATCTGTAATCTCAACACTTGGGAGGCTGAGACAGGAGGATATGAGGTAGGGGCCAGCCTAAGCTACACAGGATATGAGGTAGGGGCCAGCCTAAGCTACACAGGAGACCCTGTCTCAAAACATATTTTTCTTTCTTACACTGAGCCAAAATATGATTCCTCGTGGCTTTTACTCATCTACCTTCTGGGTTCTCACATAGCTATAAAGAATTCCTTCTTCAGATAGGCCAGTGTATTTTTACCTCAGCTATTGGCCTTTTTGAACTTTTCATTATAGAAATCTCAAATATTCACAGCATGCAGAGAGAAAAGCAATCAACTCAGCTGGGTGTGGCGGCACACGCCTTTAATCCCAGCACTTGGGAGGCACAGACAGACAGATCTCTAAGTTCAAGGCCAGCCTGGTCTACATAGTGAATTCCATGACAGCTGGGGCTGCAGGGAGACCCTGTCTCAAAAAGACAAAAAAAAAAAAAAA